>PVJH01000335.1:206388-348211 GCA_004026705.1 Nesogale talazaci
GGAAAGGCAGATGTTGGGAGAATGTTGATGAGGACAGGCAAGTGGGGGTGTTTGACACAGTATATGTAACTATGTATTGAACTATGTATGATGAAAAGCGATGTAGGAGCACTCAATAAAATGATAAAAAATGATAAATAAATATTCTTTATGAGTAGAAGTATAAAAATAATATGTATACTATATGAAAAAACATAAAGCTGAAATTATTGTTGAATGAGAGCAATAAGGCAAAAATAGTATATAAACTGCAAGTTTACTTTTTTAAAGTTAAGAAAAAGCCAAACAAAATAAAGCAAAAAACATAAATCAATGGTTTCTTATAAGGTAAGGGAAAGAGATGGAAAAGAACTGAGAAAGAGAACTCTCTGGATGTATATCTTAATTGTGAATATCATTATAGAGGATATATATGTATGTTAATATATATGTATATGTGGCATATGTATCACACGTTATATTGTACACAAAATACAATAAATCTGTACATGTGTTACATAAACTTTACTTAAATTAAAAAAAAAAGAAAGCCTTATGAGGGCAGAATTCTACTTTGATATACATGTGTGTACCACGAATTGGAATTAACTCAATAGTCACTGACTGTTAATGGTATAACACAGAAATATTTTGAAAAGAATAAATTTAATATTGCTAAAGATTACATATTGAAGGTGAGAGAAAGTTAAAGATGACTCAAATTTTGTGATCCCGATGACTTAGGTTACTGCAGCCTTTGGGTTACTGAACTGTATTAATTGAATAAATTCAAATCACCAAAGATAAATATTCAGTTTAATACATTTCTCAAGATAAGTTCAAGTCAGTCACTGCCTTTAATCTCTATCTACATTATACTACAGATATATGAACAGTAAAAGATAACAATAAAAATATATGAATGATTCCCCTTTTCAAGTATTGGTGTTTTTGAAATGTAGTCAGTGAATGTAGCTCTTCGAGCCATGATTCCATATGTGACCTATTTTTTGATTTCTTTGGGGCTTATGGTTGGCTAAAAGTCTTATGCTATACCTCTACCCATGTCATTTTTCTGTGAATAAGAGTCATCTGGGACACAGAAGGATACCCCTGATCAATGGAAGAACATGTTTAAATCCCGTCTCAAGAGGAGGAGGCTTCCAAAATTAGATGTATCAGACACTGTGGCACAGAGACTTCTGGAGGCAGCACCATGACCATGGAGTAACTTTCCTCATCTGGATACAACTAAGGGACCGTGAGACAGAGTGATCACTGGGCTGGCTTCCTGGGCAATGGAGACTGAAGCAAAAGGACAATGTGGCTGAGTGCTTGAGACTTGCTTGCTGACTGAGAAGAGGTGTGGCTGTGAACCTTACTGCTTCCTTACCCTGTCTGTGGTCACCTATTAACTTCCCTAATAAATCCCCTAAAGCATAAGTACTATCTGTGAGTTCGGTGCAGTCACTGCACCAAATTATCAAATGCACTAATTAAATAAATCCCATGGGTGGAGTGACTGATGTCAGTATAGAGTAAAGCAGGATGGTGAGTGAAGGCATGTCAGATCTCTGCCTGGTGGTTAGGGAAGCCAGAAGAGATCAGAGCGGGCCAGCTCTCAATGCTGTTTATTGCATTTTGATACTGTTCCATAGATTAACGTGGATAACTGCCCCCTTACTGCTTTAGGTATATATTTAGGCATATGTATAAAGTCAGCATGAGCTATAATTTAAAAATTTACTCACCACGAATGTGTCAGTGTCCCTGGTAGACAATCTCCAGGTGTACATGAATCATGGACGTGTTTTCAGTATTTATCTTTTTAACTTGTACATTAACAAGTACATTAACTTGTATGATATTGCTGCATTAAATAGATGCATTCTCCCCTTCCACTGAGAATAGAAACATATTTTCTCTATGACACTGACACAGTAAGTATGCAGCCATATGCCAAGAGGGGCTGTAGAAGACAAGGAGTCCCACACTCTAATTATTTTCAGAAAGACTGTCTCATATTCAAACCCAAAGTCATTCTTTATGGCAGATGTCTCTTGCTATTTAATTGGTTGGCTTTTAATGATTTGATGAATATGCTCAAATCTTTCCAGTACCAGGGAAGTGCATTTTGCAAGTAGTTTACCTCCAAGGCATCACCAGGAAGTTGCTATATTTAAACTTTTTGTACAGCTATGGTGACTGATTAGTAACACCTGCTTTGGAAAATTTCCAGTCATATTTAACAGAGTAGAATGTTAAACCTTGGCTACCCATTTATTTTTGTGCTGGAGTAGAGCCAAGTCTCTTTCCTAAGGAAAATGTAGGCCAAACCCTAAGGCATCCCTTGGAGCAAGCTCCATTTAGAACCTTGAGGATCAACTATTCAGCTAAATGTAGGCCAGCTCCTCAGCCAACCTTATTGAATATGAACCCTACCTTTTATGAGAATGATTAGAAAAACATGGATTTGATTATAACCAGAAATTTAGGCTATGTAAATTCCAAAAACTAACTGCCCTCCATTTTTAAATAAGAGTCCATTTGAAACAATGAACACCCAGGGAAGAGCACCTACAAGATATATAGCTATGTATGTCTCCAGATTTTAACCTTTTTATTATGAATTAGGTGACAATTTACAGAGGGTATAATAGACATACTTTTGATAATTCATGCACTTTTAATTTCAACTCATCCTTATGATAATCCCCTTAATTAACTATTCCTTCTTCTCACTTCCCCCCTGGGCTCTCCGTTTGCATGCTTCTTTCATTGTTAAATCTCGTAACTTGCCCGTGGATCAATGTTATCATGGTGGTCTTCAATGACGGATTATTCTAACAAGGAGTGAGTTTAGTACCAGACCTGAAGGATGATTCTAGGTCATAGACTTATTCTGGGTCCCTCTTGTCTCCTTCCAACACGTCAGCCCAATCTCTTTTATGATCTTAAGTATTGTGCCACATTTTCTCCTACCCTACTCAGGAGTTTTGAAAGTGATCTTTTGGAGAGAAGTTGGTAGTGGTAGTCAAGTTGTTCTGATTTCATTTACATGCAGACTAATGTTTGCATCAGTATCAATTTGACTAACTTTTTTTTCTCCAGATGTCTTTCAATTTTCAACATTTTCCTTTCTTCTAGATGTGGAGAGACCAGCAGCTGCACATTAGATGGCTGTTTGCCATGTTTTCCTACCTCGTTAACTACTCACTCAAGAGGATGTAGAACATTGTCTTTGTGAAATGCACTGTGACACTAGAGTAGTTGGAGTGTCCCCCAAAACTATCATTTCTCAGATATTTCAAAAGATATTTTTAGATCGTCAGAGTATTAAAGGTATACAATGTTGTGAAGTGTCATTGTAGTGCTCATGGAATCATTCTCATCTATTACAACTGTAATCCAATAAAATGAAATAATTTGCCATTCACTCAGAAATTAATGCTACTAGTCCTTCATCTTAACTTGGTAAAACCCCACTCACCCACAAACCTACTCTAAACTATAAACTATAGAGGAATTGCCTCATCTTTCTCAATTATTTTCCTCTCTGAGACTCTTTCCTCCTCAGAGAAATGGGCATGAGAATAGCAAACACAATTAGACCTACGTTAAGGATGAGACACAGGGACAGTAAGCTTCATCTCACATACTTTATACATATTATCAGGAGAGAGCAGCATATGGAGAAGACATGAGGAGGTCGTCCTGTCTTCACATGGTCATCGGTCAGGTGGCGGCTCAGGGAACAAGAGGATGATTCTTGACAAGATGGATAACCACAGTGGTTGCAATGATGTGATGCATGCTATCGATTGTGGGGATGGTATGGGACTGGGCTGTGTTTTATGCTATTGGGCATGGGATGGTTTTGAGTCAGAACTGATTAGCTGGAACCTAACAACAGCATCAACAGCCAGCCTTAAATTACATCTGCAAGACACCTAGAAGAATATGCACCATCCACTGGACTCTCAGTAATTCTTCCTTGACCACTTTTCTTGAATGCTCCCCGTTTTTAATCTGTCCTTTTCTTGAACTCTTGTATTTTGTATTTTCTGAAGTTTTATATGCACTTGGTCTCATGGCTGGATATTAACTGAATGAGGGATAGTAAAGTCCTTAGGATGGAGACCATGACTTATTTATTTGTCTTTGTATCCTCAGGTCTTAACACTATACCTGGCACTGACGTAAACACTTAAATACACTGCGAGCTAGTTGATTTCAGCACATGGAAACCCATTTGCAGGTTTTCCAGGGTTTTGTAAATCTTTACAACTTCAGACAGTCTCCTCTTTCTCCAGCAGAGTCTCTGGTAGGTTTCAGCTGTTGACTTGGTGGTTAGCAGCCCATTGCTTACCAGACAGGCACCAACTAGGTATTTGATAAATACTTGAATTAGTGACATGCATAGATTAAATCCCAGGCTTCCCTCTCTGCTTCTAAGACAAACTTCTGAGCAAAACTAGGAAAGCTGCAAAATGGCTGCAAACAACCAATTCTTCACAGAGCCTAGTCGCTTTCTCTCTGCCCCTAGGTAGTACTCGGTTCCTTTCAGACAGCAGCTATTTAAGTTGCTTTTAAATCTCTTGCTTCTACTTTTATTTTTCTCTCACAACCCCCTTCACAATGATATGGAGTGTGCCTTCCTATGTCCTTATAATGAAAAGAGAAACTATCACTGTTTCTCTATCACTGGGATTACTGGTATCCCATACATGACTTTACCCATGCGCTCTGCCAAGTATGTTAGCCCTCACCATGGACTTGTCACTCCATCTGGATAAGACTTGTTTCTTTTTTCATTACGTTCTAGATTTCCAAACTTGCCCAATTCCTCAGGTATATTCCCCTACTGATTATCTGTCCTCTTATTCTTGATGATTCATTCTGACAACACTTAAGAATACTTATACTGGTCTCTAACCTATAATTATACCTCAATTCATAGCCTTGCTTCCTAAATCTTTCCTCTGTTTCCTTTTAACTTCTTCCTGTCCAATGATATATATTCTTGACACATAGCAAGGACTCAAGAAACTATTAACTTAGCAAAAAGCATATAAATGGCACATAGTTCTGTATAGTTTATAATTAGGTAAATTCATTTAATAGAAAATAATTTAAATTAAAAATCCATAGATATTACATTTTGGAATGTGTTACGGTTACATCTTATAACTTAGCATATGCTATACAAAAGAAGTTTGATACCCTTCCAGCATCTCCAACCTAACCATTGGCCTGAAGGGGCTCATCCATCTTGGTTTCCCCATATCTCCAGCTCCCCTCCATACTAGTGTACCTTGTCCAGTCCATCTGGATTTATAAGGTAGAGTTGGGACCATGATGGTTGGGGAGGGGGTCAGGGAGGAAGGCTTTAAGAACTAGAGGATACTTGTATGTATCATCACTGCTTGGCTGCCCCTTGACTGGTCTGTCTCCTCCCCGTGACTCCCCTGTAAAGGGGTGACCAATTATGCACCAGTGGGCCCTAGGTCCCCACCCTGCTCTCCCCCTCCTTTGTAATGATGTGATTCTTGTTCTTTGGTGCTTGATATCTGCTCCCTTCGGCCCCTCTTGATCATGCATGCTGGTGTGCTTCTTCCATGTGGGCTTTGCTGTTTCTGCGCTGAGTGTCGACTTGATTATCTTCAAGTCTTTGAGACTCCAGGCATTCAATCATTTGGTAGCTGGGCACCATCATTTCTTCTATTCTGTTTGCCTCTGTATCATTTGTCTTCAGCAATATTGGGAGTCAATTGGTCCATTGATTTTGATTTTTCTTCTTTGTTCTTTGATGTCTGATTGTTTCAGCACCTCATGATCGCACAAGCAAGTGAGCTTCTTTTATGGTGGGTTTTGTTGCTCCTGTGCTAGATGGCTGCTTGTTTATGCTCAAGCTTTTAAGACCCCAGATGCTATATCTTTTGATAGCTGGGCACTATCAGCTTTCTTCACCACTCTTACTCATGTTCCCACATGTCCTCAGTGGGCATCTTGGGGATGTGTGCACACAGTGATATATGCCCCCCCCCCCCCCCGTTTGATGACTATTGCCTAGCGGAACCAACTGCAAGGATATACACATAAGTTCCTATTTGAAGGATAGGCAACAAAGGAGTGGGTTGGGGGAGAGGTCGGGCAGTGTAAGATATGACAGAACAATAACAATGTATAAAGTATTGAGGGTTGGTGGGGAGGAGAGAGCAGGGATGGGAAAGCCGATACTAGGGGCTCAAGGGAAAAGGTGGACGATTGGAGAACAATAATAGAAGTGGACATGTGAGGGTGCTTGACACAGTCTATTTATCTATGTATTGTGAAAAACTATGTATAAGCCCCCAATAAAATGATTTAAAAAAAAAGAAGTTTGATAAATGTTTCATCCTACATTCTGACATATAGTTAGTACCTTATCTAGAAGGAAGAAATGTTTTTCAGGTAATCAAAAAAATATTAAGATAAATAAACTCAGTTTTAAAAGCTGTAAAAGACATATATACTTATAAATATCAAGCAGAATGGTATTCTATGCATTTCAGAGATGTGAACTTCACTTGGGCTTCCTGACTTAACATGTTTTTTTAAGTTTTATAGTCATGGAAAATATTAATTTCAAAACTTGGTTGTTTAAAAAGTGTGGAAAAGCAAATTAAATGTATTGAGATTAGACTCACACTTTCATCCTACAGAATACATTCACCTTAGGAAATATAATTATACTCCTTTAGATTAGTTCCTTCCTTAGTAAAATTAATGACTCTATAATCCAAAACCATTCACTATGACTTAAATAAGGCTCCAATAGATTTCTAATTATTAGTCAGCTGTATAAAGAGGAAAAGAATGGCATCTTCATAAGTCAAATCACATTAAAGTAGCTCTATGAGCCTTTATACCATCTTTGTATAGAGGTACAAATAACCTTTACATTTTAATTTTATAAACAAAAAAACTTACTAAACTGTGTGTAAAGTTTTTTACTCACTGTATAAGTGTTCACATTATTTGTAAGCAGTAATATAAATTTCCCCTCTCCCCCGATTTGAATACTTTTCAAATTTTTATTATTGTCATCCAGATTGGATAGTGACAAGTTATTTTGCAGTTATTTTTAAAAGTAACTTTTAATCTTTGTTATTGAAAATTGCTTGCTGAAAATATATGGAAAACACCTTTTATCTATCTAGAGAGTTTGCCCTTGATTCCTAGTTTGCTAGTGATATTTATTATTTAAAGATATTTACTCTTTTAAATTAGATTTTTATTGGGATAAACTTCACATATACACTCTATTCATTCAATTATATTAAGATGCATCATCATCATATTCAATTTCAGAACATTTTCTTCTTGTGCTCATTGTTGACATAGCTCCTTATTTTGCCTGTCCTCCCCTACCTGGCCCCTAACACTATCAATCTGGTTTCTGTCTCTATTGGCATAGCTTGCCTGGACTTCATATATAGAAACTCCTAGGAAATATAATAGAAAGACAGACAAGCAAATAAACAAAAATATCTGCAAAAAGGCTACACAAAGCATAGAAAAACTCATTCCAAAATAAAACATAAAAAATTTAAAAACTGAACAAACTTTAAAATGTGTAAAAAGGGAAATCACATGACAAAACATTTCATTTTAACCTAACTACCTCCTCCATAACTATATCTGACAGCAAGTCTATTCACATTCCTCATTTGGGTCAGATGGGATTCACCAGGGCACAATCCATGGGAGTTTCCTCAAAATGGATTTGGGACTTTCACTGTCATCCCTAGTCTTCTGCAAACTGGATGTTCCCAATCTAAGTCCCGATATCATTGCTTCTTTTGGATTTGTATTTTGTTATTTACAATTTTTGGATTGCTGGGCTTCTTCCATGTGAATTTGTTTATACCTCATTTAGATGTCTGATTGTTTGAAGATAAGCCTTTAAGATGCCAGATACCATTCTTTCTGGAAGCCAGGCATCAACTGGTCTCTTTACCACCCTTTGCTAGAGCACCCATATCTTTAGGGATCTCTTCATGAGAATGAACATCAAGAAGTGTCATGTCATAGCAACCAATTGTTCTCAAATAGGAGCTAAAATTAACGGGATCCCCAAATCCATCCATTTAGTTATGGTTTATGTGTGTTTCAGGTTCACATATAACTGATGGAACATCACCATTATTTTATAAAAAGGAACATTATAAATCATTCCCCTGGGGCACTGGCACTATTGACAGTGTCCTTAATTTAACCAATGAAACATCATTTGAAACCCTGTTGAGAAAAGGAAATAATTCAAGTTTAGACTAGTTTCATACTGCAATACATGAATTATTAATGTCTATAGATTAAATTCTTCAGTGACTGGTCAGTAATACCAAATGATCCAGCAATGCCTCTGTGGGGCATATACCCCAAGGAAGCAAGAGAAAGAAGAGGAGCATATATATTTGGAGCTCCCCATGCTTATAGCAGCACATTCTGCAACAGCAAAAAAGCTGGAAACAACACAAATTCCCATCAGTAGATGAATGGATAAAGAAACATTGGCATATGCAAACAATGACATATTCTATATGCATTGAAAAGTAGATACAAGTCACCTCATGTCATGGAAGAAACTGGAAACCATTATGATGAGTGAAAGGATGAAATTAGTAAACCACAAAAAGAAAAAATATTGTGTGAGTCCTCTACTACAAGAATAACAATCAAGGCAAAAATATCCATTGGCTCTGAGGTCATGTACTTTTCTAATCCAGTCTCTCAAACAACAAATTAGAACCTGTCTAGCACCCATAAACCTTAAACCACCACTATCCCCCCTCCTTCATATACAACCTAAAAATCACTTCAACAGAGGAGACCTCCCATAGGTTAGGGTCAGTTTTCAAGATGAGGGGAGATGGAGAAGACCATCCATTGCTGCCATACAACAGGACACTGTGCCCAACTCAAGAGATAATCCTATATGACTGATAAGGGTACCTTATTGAAAAGTCAAGTCAATATGGGAGAAGAGTCAAGTACATCTCAGAGAAGGTAACTACATGACTGCTGATGGTTAAACTAGAAAGAACAGACCCCACATCAAGAAAAAGTACATAACAATACTTATATATAACCCAAAGGGAGAAGACACCTGGTACTATGTTCTTAAGTGGATATGTTATAGAACCTATGGGGATTTTAGACTCTTTTCCAGCACACCAGCCTTTGTAGACCATAGCAAAAAGATTCAATGTGAAGACTCCACTGAGTGAACTCTTAATTTCAGATTTAAGAAACCAACATATACCCTTGGATTTAGGACTGAGGTGTCACAATGTGAGAAAAAGTAGATGACTACTCTCCCAAATTTATGAAGCTGGCAGTCATTAGACTTTGGTTTGGATCTGTTCCTTTGAGGGTACCCAGAGAATTGTAACCAAATAATACCATATATTTACTATTTTCCTACTTGCTTTCCTATGACATGTGTTAATTTTGTCTGTGTGGTTCTGCATTTGTCTGTGCCATTTAAAGTTTCTCTCACCAACTCCCATGTTTTTGCAAAGGTATCTAATTTTATTACATACTTTTTTCCTCATTGATTGAGATAATTACACATTTTAGGCTTTAATCAATAAATGTGGCCACCTGGCTTTTAGGTTTTGCCATAAGGGCTATCTATTTTTTATTATCGCTACTGTTTTATCTAATACATCTTGTCTTCTAATACAGCTCTTTTTTTTGTCTTTACATGTTATATCTTTTAATGTTCATTTTCTTTTAGGTTTTTTGTAGCCTTAATTCTCAGAAGTGTTCCATTTTTGATAGAGTAGTTTATTGAGTGTGCCCCGGAAGCTAGACTCTTAGGTACAGGGAATGCTATAAAAAATAAAGGAGATATGAAACCCAATTCATGGAATGCACATTCTATAGATAAAAATTAAATAAGGAAACAAATACTAAAGAACTAAATTGTTATAGATTAAAATCTGTACTGTGAAGCACAGGAACAGAATGCTAGACACAAGTGTAGAACCAGAGTGGGAAGATTGGGTAGGGAGAGCAGCCCAGGGAGATTGCTATAAGGAGGTAATGTTCTCAAGGATGAGCAGAAGTCAACCAAGTGAGAGCCAGAGATTAAAAAAAATAGCAGAATGAAATATGCCTGCAGACATCCTGTGCTGGTATGAAATCAATGCATTTATAAGAAACTCTAGTGGTAAAAAGCTAAGGGTGTGTGACAGAACATGGGCTCCATATTGAGCACCAAAGATACAGTTTGTGATGAGGGTGTGGCACCCCATCCCACTCAACCAGGAGACACTCCTGGAGGTCAACGAACAGACCTTAAGCTATTTGTAGGTTTTCCTATTGTTATTGTATTTTGCATGTACATCTACATGTTAAATATTAGGGTTTTTTTGTTGATGCTTTCATTGTTTTCTTTTCTTTGGTTGCTTCATTATAGGATGCCTTTTTTGGGGGCAGGTTATTTGCTCTACAGGACTAACTGGATGGGGTGGGATGGATGGGCATTCTAGGGTAGGGATGATGGGACTGATGATACCAAGGTGGATGTGGGGGGGGGGGCTGTTGGCTGATCCAGGGGTGGGGGAGTAGCATGTGGTTCAGGATCGGTGGCGGGTGGGTGTGGAAGGTCTGACAAGGATTGATTAAGATTAATGTAACAAAGAGAAAATATTGAAACCCAAATGGAAGTTCACCATGATGGTGGGACGGGAGGAGGTATAGGGAAATAGAGAAAAGAACTGGGGAGTAAGGGGCATTTATAGCAGTTAAATACAGGCATATACATAGGTACATATGTTTATTTGATGAAGGGGAAATAGATCAATATGCATATACTTATAGGCTTAGAAATAGAACAGCAGATGGGCATTGAACCTCCATCAGGTACTTCCTCAGTGCAAGAATATTTTGTTCTATTGAATTAGCATTCCATGATGCGCAGCTCCCTGACACGATCACAGAAAACAAATGTATGCATAAGCAAATGTGGTGAAGAAAGCTGATAGTGCCCGGCTATCAAAACATGTAGCATCTGGGGTCTTAAAGGCTTGAAAGTAAACAAGTGGCCATCCAGCTCAGAAGCAACAAAGCCTACATGGAAGAAGCACACCAGCTTATGGGACCAAGAGAAAACAAAGGGGTCAATTATCAGGTTTCAAGAACTAATAACCATAACATTATATGCTCACTTTCCTGATATGATCACTGACGACAAATATGTGTGTAAGCAAATGTGATGAAGAAAGCTGATAGTGCCTGGCTATCATAAGATGTGCGTCTGTGATCTTAAAGACTTGAAAGCAAAATAAGTGACCATCTAACTAAGAAGCAAGCCCACATGGAAGAAGCACAACAGCCTGTAGGACCACGAGGTGTCAAAGGGATCTATCAAGCATCAAAGACCTAAAAATTATATCATTATAAATGAGGGGGAGTTCAGATTGGGGACCCACAGCCCATCAATAAGTGAAGAGACATCCTCTAACAGAGGGGTTGTAGTGAGGAGATGAGCCAATCTAGGTACAGGGTAGTAGCAATGAAATGTTCTCAAATGCTTCCTCCAAGAATTATTCCAATTCTTCCAGACAGATTTGGATAGACCAGGGGATGCACATTGGCATCAGAAATGTAGGAATTTAGGATAGAAAATACCTTAAGACTAGTGGGGAGTGGTGACACTGGGAGTGTGGAGGGATGGTGGAGTAGAAAAGGGGAACAAATTTCTTGGATCTACATGTGACCTCCTATCTGGGGTGCAGACAATGTGTGTGTGTGGGGGGGTGAGTGAAGTGACACATTAGGCAGTGTAAGATATGAAGAGGTAATAATAATTTATAAGTTATTGGAAGTTCATGGGGGAGAAGGAAGGGGGAAGGGGAAATATGGGGAGTTGGAATTAAAAAATAAAGAACTGGAGGAAAGAGGGGGAAGAGGAGTTTTGCTGGAAGGATTCAAGTAGCTAATGTAGATGAATGTGGCAACATATGTGCAAATATGCTTAATATGAATGATGAATTGAATGCTGTAAGAGTCCCCCCAATAAATTCTATATTATAAAAAAGAAAGAAACTCTAGTGGCATAGTGGGTAATATGTTGGGATTGTGAAGGTCAACAGTTCAAAACTACCAGGAATCCAAGGGAAAAATATAAAAGATGCTCTATGTCAGTAAAGGGTTGAAGTCTAGGACACCCATGGGGACAATTCTACTATGTCCTACAAGGGCATTATGAGTCATAATTAACTCTATAACAGTAAATAAGAAGTATTTGTAGAGCCTGATCTGATGTGGAATATTTTAAGAAAGGAGTCAAGTGGAGTTGTCTAAACATGATGTTAAGTAAAAGGCAATACCAAGCATTCTAGTTCATAATAAATCATCTGTATTGTAGTGCAGAAGACATTTTTGAAGTATTTTCTAGAAGTGAATATCATTTGGGTCATGTGCCTATAAAGAACACACTGCTATCTATGTGTTGTGTTGTTGCTGTGATGTTAGGTGCCATCAAACCAGCATCTCCTTTAGAGTGGCTGGCGTTCAACAGAATAAAATGCTGCTTGGTTCACTGCCATCTGCAAAATCATTGCTATGTTTACTTGCGTCATATCAATCTATCTTTTTTTTTTTTGATAACCCTCTACTTTACCAACAGTACTGCCTCTACAGAGGCTGGTCTCTCCTGCTAACGTGTCTAAAGCATGCGACACAAATGTTCGATATCTTCACTTCTATAAAGCAATCCAGGTATCCTTCTTCCAAGACTGATGTGTGCATTCTTCCGAGGTCTGTGCTACATTTGCTATTGTACACAGTCACCATCACTCCGCAAAGCAAATAAATTAAGTAGTGGTAGAACTAGAGAGAGGAAAAACAGAGAGCAGAAAAGATTGCCATGAGCAATGTTGGTGAATTGGTCTTTGTTTAGGAAAACGAGCAGATCTGGTGTGCAGTTTGGATGTCAAACTAATAGCCCTTCAGAGGATTTTGGTGGGAGGATAAGTGCATGTGTGAGTTAATGGTAGGTGCCAGGCACACCTCTCCTTGTCCTGGCAGACATGGATGACAGCTAAAATGAGGAAGATGGAGTGGGTGGATAGAAAAAGGATTGTTTGGTTTGAGGTGTATTCATGTGTAACTTTGAGGAATGGTTATAAAAATTAAAAATCAATTTTAGACTACTATCTTTGATAGACCATTAAATCATACCCAAACAGCTGTCAACTTAACAGCTATATATACCTACAACTTAAAGCAAATGTACTGACTGTGGACATAAAATAAGGAGTTGCCATCATTCATGCATAATATTGGCTGAAACAATGGATTTAAGTCTAGACTACCATTGACTAGCTGTGCACCAGTTGGTAATTTAACTGATTAGCAATTAAGATTTGTGATCTATCATATGATCCTGCTGATAGTGAAAGCAGCCGCCTCCTCCACATCCATGGCTGTGCAGTTACATCCTTAAAAAGAATATGCTGTTTTAAACAAAAATATTCTGGAAACACTATTTCACCTCTAATGATTGATTTTAATGTGAAGTTACACACTATAGGGGGAATTAGCAAGGTAAAATTATTTTTGGCAGCAGAGTAGCCTTCAATCAGAGCATCAAAGCAATAGTCTATGTCCCCTTTTGCATGAGAGCAATATCAGGACCTACTTTATTCATTGCTAAGCACCCAATTAATGTTTATAGGTTGAACTATGAGTAAAATATACTGGAATATACTAGAAATACTCTTTATGTTTATTATTGTCTATCTTCTCCCAGAGAGTTCTAGCAATTTGCACAATGCTGCTGGCTCTCTGACATGTTGAAATGATCTTCTGTCACATTGCCGACCAGGATGGTGTGTATTTCAAGCTGCTCCATTGCATTTTCCAAACAGATTCCCTCTTCCACTTTCAGTACAAATTTATAATTCAAATTGCACATCCAAAACAAGTGACTCTGTATAACTTCAGCCACTGAATGAAGTCATAATTTTTGCCTGGTTCCAACAACTGGGTTTATTTTTATTTCTCTGGGCTTGGGGGCCTTGGCTGTGCATAGTCTAGCACAGACACCTAGATGATTAGGTGATAGAATTGTCAAAAAGAGAGAAAAAGATGTGAATCTATCTACCTTTGAGCCAGAGACACTGGACTCTGCCCGCTGGTAATAAACGTTTTGGTGCACTCTAGTGGGGGAAGGAAACAGGCTTGAGGGCTTGAAGGAACTGTGCAATAGGCAGCAGTTGCTTTTATTTTGAAAAAGGAAAAAAATATGGCACCAATGTCAATTTCTAAGCATGACTAAGAGAATGTTTATGTAAAGGATGGAATTTTCCCAGAAAGCTTGCACCCCTTCCCCACCCCTAAAATACCTGGGGGAAAATAACTGTATTTCCTTATAGGTAGAAAACCTCAATTTAAATAGAAACATAATGTGCTTTGCTGGAAGTTACCTATCTTTTATGATCGTTTTAAGAAGAATATAATTTATTCTGATTCTTATCATACTGTCAATGAGAAGCTACTTCTCTTTCTCGCTCACTCTCACTCTGAAATTACTCATGATTTAGACTGTGTATAGGAGAACAAAGAAATGGACAATAATGGACACTCAGTCAAAATACACACAAATCATACACACTGGTGAATATATATTTCAGGAGTCTGTTTGTGGCTGCTCACTACAAGAGTCACAGTTTGGATTCACCCGCAGCAATGTGGACGGCAGATGAGCCTCTCTGCTTCTGTAACAATTGACAGTCTTGGAAACCCACTGAGCCAGTTGTCTTCTGTGAACAGTCTCACAGTGTCACTGTGTGTCAAAACTGATTTAAGTTTTAATTTGGAATTTATATGCTTCTCTCTTACAGCTTGAATTCTGTTCACCAGGTACACAGTAGTCTATAGAAAGAGCAGTGAAAGTCCAATATCCATTTGCAGAGTCTACAAGTAGATTAAGTCTCCACTGAAGTCCATCTGACCATGAAGCAGGACTGTGAAGAGTCTTGCCTTCAGGTACTCTTTCCCAGACCAAGGAGAAGACATTCCCTGGGGGCTTGCTTGGGTGTCCTTAATGGAGACTGCCATACTAAAGTGCCACAATTATGAGTCAAGCCTGAACTGCCTCGGTGAGAAGGCACCGGAGCCATCCTGTAAGCTCTTCTGTCTGACATGATAGGCAAGTCCCCATCGTGCTCTATTTCTGCTTCTCCTGTCAGACTTCTAACTGCGATGTATTGATCAGCTGCCAGTCATGCTTCTGTGGCTATTTCCTTTGCTTTCTTGTGTCCTTTTAAAATTTTCAAATCTTTGCAAACTTTTGGACACCATTATGATACTTATTTAGATGATGTCTTTGTCCTTGTCTTGTTTTTGCCTAGTTTAAGGTTTAATAAATATTCTTAATTATATTGGAAATCTGGGTCTCTTTTGTATCCTACAACACTTCTCATCCACTTATCTCTAGTCTTTTCCCCGTCCAAGTCCAGATCTCTGATCATCCATTCCTTGGCTACTAGGCTTCTTTTTGACTTCTCACATGCGTATTTCCTTGATATTGATAACGTTTCCCTTGTAAGTGATTACAATTCTCTAGAAGATCTAGCTTTGCTCCAATTATCTCTCTCACTTTCACAACACCCAACTCAGCAGGTGTTATATGAGGGGCATTAGGTAATATCTGGTGAGTGAACAAATTCACCCATGTTCTGCACTGAAGTTGTACTCTTATTATAAAGGATTATATTCATAGGTCTCCATCCTTCTGAAATTTGCAGCTCAATCCCAACATCTAGAGATGAAGGAGTCTCCTTTGAGCTATATGTCTAATCAAGAAGAACAATCAAGGGCCAGAGGGTCTCTGTATTCATTGGGCTACACTTAGAGTATAGAGAAAATTCACTCCGATCACTGATTGTCCTAATCACTTTCACAATGTAAAAACCATCTTTGTTTGCATGTGTGTGTGTGTCTGTGTGTGAAAAACCAAAAGTGAAGGAGACCACACTTGATGATATCTGATCTAGTAGAATGTCTCCAGTTTAGAGAATCTGGAGAACTAAAGTAGATAATCTATAATCAACTCACCCAGTTACGTTAGATGTTTATAGGAACCAAAACATATCTGAAGTATCTGGCAGAGACAAAAGTGCTCTAGGTATTGAAATCTCTTCTTTTAGAGATGTGCCTTTTTAAAGTACTGTAATTTAGTTTGTGGTGAAGTGAAATGGATAGTATGGGTCTTATACTCCTAATTTTTGTAAATTTTACCCCACCAATCAATAAGTGGATGCAAATAAGATATAGAAGACTCTAAGTCAGAAGTTGGTCATTTTTACCATTCCACTAAGTATCAAAGTAAGCCATTGTAGAAGCAAGAAGAGGACATCCCATGCCCACCAAGGAGCATGTGTCAGATCCTTGCCTCAAGTAGAGAAGTCAGCAGAGGCACCAGATGTTACAACACCAATGTCACAAGACAAAACAGAGTGGTTTCCAAGATACTAGCAGTCACATTAGACTTCCCAACCCAGGGAGCAAGTCAAGCTAAGCTCTTTGGGCAATAGGCTGCCCTGCAGAGTGGCGTGCCCTTTGGGGCCTTTATCAGTTCTAAGGAAGCTTTGCAACACTTGTCCAAACAGGGCAAAGCCAAGGGATGATGAGGACCCTGGCACTGAAGTCAAAGGAATGTATTTGCAATGTGAAGTGACTTCTTAACTTCCCTATAAACCCTCATCACCTTGAGGAGTGTCTGTGAGTTTTGTGTACTCATTGTAATGGTCTATCAACTCCACCAGAGAACTAGACTGATGTAGGAGGGATAGTTGGTGTCAGAACAGGGCAAAAGAAGTTGAGACATGATTGGCCTGCATCTCATAGGGATTATCCTTTTCCAAATGTGGAGTTGGATTTCCCCTCTTTTGTGTAGCCAGAGGGGTCAGATCTGAACTCCACTCACAGATTCAGGGGACTATGTGAATTTATTCAGCTACTTTCTTAACACTTACGTCACTGGGTATCTACTGCATGTCATATATTGTCCATGGAATTAAAAAAGAGCAGAGACTACAGCAAACACTTTTGACCTTTATGAAACTTAGATTCTAGTGCAGCACTTCCAAGAGCGGGTGAGAACACTCCTTGGAACAGAAAGGATGCTGGAGGGATCCAGGGGCAGCTGCAAAAATAGATGTCCACACTTTATCCTGGATAATGGGTTATAGTACTGGATATTTTTAGTTGCCTGGATTGAATTGAGCAGCTATCTTTTCCTGAAAAGGAGGCAGTTAGACTATTTTGGCAACCTATACTTTGTGAGAGAGAATGACAGTAAACTAGTAAAGGTAAATATGAACATAATAGAGTCAGTGTTATAAAGAAAAGTAAGACAGGATACAAAGAGATGGAGGATGCAATATTACCTAAGACAGCAAGGACATCACCTCTCCATGGGTGACATGAATGAAGCTACAACATTGGAGAAGAGAGTGAATTGTGTGAGTCTATGGGTCACCCAGTCAAAGAAACAGAGCAAAGAGTCAGATGCTGAAGAATACTTGGACAGAGTCAAGAAATAACAACAATATCAATGTAGCTGAACTAGGTAAGCAAGGGTGAGGGGATAGGAGATAAGAAATAGAGAAATCATCAGGGATTATATCATGTAATGTCTTAAAAGGCTTAAAAAGATTGGTTTTGAAAATCAAATTTCTTTAGAATAGCTTGAGATTTACAAAAAAAGTGTAAAGAGAACACAAAGAGTATCACCTATACCCAACATTCACTTTCCTCTATTGTTAGTATTTTGTGTTTGTGTAGTACAACAATCAAAATAAATGGGCCAATACAAGTATACTATTACAAACTAAAGACTGTCTTTTATTTGGAGTCCATTAGCTTTTATAAAATGGGCATTTTCACTTGTAGTATCTTCTTCAAGACACCACGTTGCATTCGATTCCAGGTTTCCTTGGGCTTTCGCAGTTTTCTAGATGTTTTTTGTTTGAATTTTAGAGTTTTCAGAAGTGCTAATCATATATCTTACAGAACTATCCTACGGGGGTGTGTTATGGTAGAGTTGGGATGATGCACTCTTGGGAGGAAGTCTTGGGAGAGGCGTATATATTAGCAAGACTTATCACTCATCTTGCTAACCTTAATCATCTGACTGAGATAATATTTGCCTCATTCCTGACAAGTTATCTTTTCCTCCTTTTCATATTATGATCTTTATAAGAAAGTCTCTAAGAACACACTACACTTAAAAGGTAGGGAGGTGTGCTTGAGGGGCAGTAGCTGCAAAGTCTGTTTGAAATTCCTCTGCCAAGGTATTAGTCTACTCTCCTCCATTTATTCATTTCTTAGATTGTGATATATTATAATCTGCTTACCATCATAGATATTTCTTTTATACTTTTCATGAAACCATATTTATGCCATGCATATTTGGTCACACAGCTCTTACCCAGTTCAGCCATTGAAAGTTCTTCTAGTTGGTGCCTGTGTCATCCCTCTATCATTTTCTCTTTTGAGCCATGGAATGACTTTACTACTTATTGTAAGGGGAAGAGATGACATAATCTCATTTACATGTTATAGGGACTCTTGTGGTGAAATGCAGATAAAAAATATATAAAATGAGGGCTGAGCCCCAGTGGCATAAGTGGTTAAGTGCAGGACTGCGGCCTGTGGGCTTGACAGTTCAAATCCAGCGGCAGCTCTCAGGAGCAGCACTGGGTAGCGCCCACGACCATCAGAGGCAGTGATGCCCCCCCCCAAAAAATTATAAAATGGTAACAGTGGAGGGAGGGAGCACTTAATGACCTCTTATTCCAGGGTAGGGCAGAAATGATGATGGGTTGGGGGGAAAAAGACAACAGTCAAGCTGGGGAAACAGAATTGGGGATGCGTTTGGTAGGTAAAGTTTACAGGGTTAGCTACTGAAGAGGGAACACAGGAGAAAAAAGAATCAAGGTTGTCTTCATGGTTTTAGTTTTGAGCAACTGGTATTGTCTTAATTTTGAGCAACTGGTATTTGAGCAACTGGCAGATGCAGGAGACAGTTCAGGCATGGAACTGTAAATAATGCATAGACTGCTTATAACTCACCACACTAAACACAGCTCTGTTTAAAAGAGCAGTTGTGTTCAGACCTTGTTTTGACTGGTTTCTCTGAAGGAAATCATCGCACAATTCAAACACAGACTTTCTCAGCCAAGAGAAGCAGATGGTAGCTGTTTCTCAAGCCTCTGCTTTCAGGGAAAGGTTTCAGTGTATTTTTCTGGATATCATTTCCGGGTTTACAGTTTATAAGTATTTCTCTCAAATGAATGAAGTGCATTCATTTCATGTGTGTACAGTCAACTCCTAAAACCCTGGGTGAAGTTAGCCATTTGCTTCCTGAATGGGCTGACGCAAACAAACTCTCCTGCAAAAGAGTGATTGACTCATTGTGACCCTACAGGGCGGAGTAGAACTGTTTCTGGGGAGTTCTGAGACTAACTCTTTACTGGAGTATAAAGCGACCTCTTTCTCCCGACAAGGGGGAGGTGGTTTCAATCTGTGGACGGTGTGGTTAGTAGCCCAATTCGTAATCCACTATGCCCCTAGGGCATCTTGGAAGCGTGAAAAACCAAATGCACTGCCGTCAAGTGATTCGGACTCACAGTTACTTTCCAGGACAAGGTGGAATTGCCTGTGAGTTTCTGAGACTGTGACACTTTCCGGAAACAGAAAGGCCCCTTGGTCTCCCAGGGAGCAGCTCGTGGTTTCAAATTGCTGGTCTTGCGGTTAGCGGCTCCATGTATAACCTTTATGCCAGAAGAATGCCTTCAGATCAGTAAGAGGTTAACGGAAGCTAGGGAAACACTTCAGGGGGATGAACAGACACAGTACCTGCAACAATGGACTAACGCATACCGATGATCATGCAGATGGTTCAAGACTGGACAACATTTTTGTTTTGCCAAACAAAAATCACCACGAAGTGGTATCGTTTCCATTGCAACTAGCAAGAACCACCTGAGCTATGTCTCTGTTTCTCTTATGAATGCTAACAATTGCAAACTATAATTGTCATCAAAATAATGTACTATTACTGTAACCATTAATTATTTGTATTATAAGTTATGAACATCACAAATATTATCTAAGTTGTTTCTTTATTCTACTATTTGGCTAAGGCATATACCATAGAACTCTGAACCTCAATGCTAATCTGTTCTAGGAATGTCGAGATTTGATGCAGTTGAGTTCAGAGTCAATTTTTCCCATAAGAAATAACCGAAAATGAGTGAATCCATTCTCGACCACCAAGTTTTTATTCTAACCTTGCCTTTTATACAAAACATTACACAGAAATTTCAAAATAAATAAGTTTAGAGCTTAGAAATATAATTTAAATAAGAAACAATATTAAAATAGCTTAGAACTACAATATGGCCCATACCTTGAGAGGGTTGAGGATCTGGATCTGTGGACACGGATATGGAGAGGAGGTCTGGTGAGAGAGTCATTGTTTGGAAGTGGAATCCCTTCCATAAAATCAACTGGTAGCTGCTTTTCAGGAGGTTTTCCCCTCTTTGTCTTTTTTCACTAGGACCTGGCTGTCTTTCTACTTAACCAAAAAAAAAAAAAAAAAAAGAGGATCTAATGTGGTCTGCTGCTAGCATTTCCTTGTTTTCTAAAAGAGTTTACGGAATTATCAACAATCAATAACATGGTTAACCAGTTCCTTATCATGCTGATTCCTTTCAAAAAACTCTCTCTTAGAACACGTTTTTTTATCTACAAGAGTACAAAAAAACCCCACAAAAACTAAGCAAATTACAGCACAAGCTTGAAACACAGCCAAAACAGGTTTAAATAGCTAATACTAACAACGCCCACTACCGCCCAATGACTGAAACACAAAGTGCTTTTTATAAAAATCACATGTGCTGGGTCAGATTTCGATGTTTTGTTGAGCTCTGATGCAGTCACGTGCTGAGGTTCTACTGTAAATGTTTGTTTGTTTTGATAGTGTCAAGTTATTTTCTAAGTGTATTACCTTAACTGACTCTGACACCAATAATAAATGTTTTGCCCTAAATATCTGGGTAATCCAGATATTTTTGCCATAATTTGGGGGATTTTCATATATATTGTCATTTTAATTAATTTAGTTAGTGGTTTAAAAATGTTTGCATTTTTGATTATTATGCTTTTATACATGCTTTTGTAATAGTTCTTTTCTGAATTATGTATCGTTGTTCTGTATTGATCTGAAGTTTGGATCTGGATTTGTTCTTTATTGATTTGTATTTTGCTCAAAAAATAATATTTTGTTCCGATGTGAATTTGGGAAAACAGTTCCTTAGACTGTTGTTTCTGCTTATTACAAGCTAAATTATTCCTGTAGGTGTCTGTGCTGACATCATTTATTTTTGAAGGGTAATGCTTTTCCAGACAAAACCATTTAAATTGACCAAAGACATTATACTTACAAGAGGTACAGGCACTCTGGTAGTGCTGTCAGTAAGCATTGGATTACTAAGCAGAGGTCGTTGGTGCACATTCACTAGGGGGTCCACTGGAGAAAATTGCTTCTCTATACAATGAGATATGCAGAGTCCCAAATGCTAAATAAGGTCCAGATGAGCCTGAAGTAACTCAATAACAGTGAGTTATAAGACAGATCATCTCAATATGCATTTTCCAAGCTTAGGTTTTTTTCTGTGCTTTCTGTGTTTGTTTCTTTTGTCAAGTTGACTCATTATTTATGAATTTTCCTGAAATTCATTAGTAAACTAAAATGCACTGTCATTTGAGCATATGGTTATTGCTTCTAAACAACAACAAATTTTAATTCACAGATATCTTTAAAAGTTATTTATTCATGGAGGTGATGAATAATTAGTACTGAATTATAATAGTCATGCTTGGATATTGCCTCTCACAAAGGAATACATATTTATGAGTTAATATTATATATATACATGTTTTAAATGGATTTTCATTTTTTTTTCTCCATTTAGACCCATTTCTCCAGAATGTCTTTATAAACACATTATGGTAGCTTCAAAGGTGTTATGGTAGTAATTAACTACCTCTTAACTTGTAGGAATCCAAGCCTTCGGTTTCCCAAGGCCTTGGATTTGAATGTTAATTAAGCAATTAGTGACACCCTGGATAATTACCAGATGATGCCTTATCCCAGAGTTAAGTCAGGAGACAGGAGTGAAAAATTCTATTAATTCATAAATTAATGACAGTAAATTTCAGATTTTTTAAATTGAAGCCATCTAAAATAAAAAAAGCCAAGGAAACAAAATCAATAGAAGAGATTTTTATTTGGACCATTTCTTTAGTTTTATCGGAGGGTTGGCAGATGCCACTAAAAATGCCGAAGAAAAGCTGGTACCATGCAGGTGTTTCCTTTGGAGATCATTTCTACCCCTGCTGATATGAACAAATCCTTCCAGAGGAAGTACCCTATTGAAAGAATATCAGTGAGGTACAGATGGAAAGGCCAGCAATGGACATGTGTTGGATGTTATATTTGAACTATTCCTACCTTTTAAATGAATTGTCCTTACTTCACTTAGTTCAAACTAGGAGAATAAGTAAAAATGTGTTGCCACAAAATTATAAAGAGCCTTTATTAAACAAAATTATCAAAATTTGAAGCCATGTTTTCCTCAACATGTCTTCCATGAAGGTCTGTATGCTTTAGATGGCAGTGTTTTCATCTCTCTTGCTCTTCCTAGAATTCTAAACTCCTCAGTTTACACCATGCTAAAATGACAGTTGAGTGACTTCAAAGGACTCAAACCCTGTTCTTTAAATTATTTTCAAGTTTCAAGGGCTGCAAGAAAGGATTCTGAAGAGACCAGGTCAGGGCTGTAGGGAATAATGGGAAAAGTTACTCAGTAACCCAGTAAAATGTATTTAGGTAAGCCCTGGCTAGCCTTGAAGAATAGGAGTTACATTGTCATCATGGAAAAACTTCCAAGCTACAACTTTCCCAGTCATTTTTTACTCACCAATGCAGTTAACAATTTTCTTAAAACGTTTTTCCCCAATAAGTTGTTGTGATCATCCTGTGTCCATTGAGAAAAATTGATTCAGATGACCTCTTTGGGATCCCCCAGAGCATTTGCTATCACCTGTTGAGCTGACCTTTCTGCCTTGTTTTTAACAGTTCAGGAGATCCTTTCAGAAACCACAGATTTAAGCAGAGAAATCAAACCCACTGCCATCAAGACAATCTGACTCAGAGTGACCCTAAAATACAAGTCATGCGACTAAATAATGATGGTATTAGATAGTCAATAAGGGACTGGCAGGTTTCCACTCCTACCCTTGCAATTAGCAGCCAAGCACCTAATCCATAGTCTCCTCAGGGCTCCATCATTTCTAACAGACCTTTTTCCTTACAGGCATCCTGATGGGACTAAAATAACTGTTTTCCTAAAAGAGTTTATTTGCAGTCACCCACTGATTGCAAATTCCTGTTTAAACACATTTGAAATATTCAAATCCTATGAATGGCTGAACTGCAAGGAGCCCTGGTGGCAGAGTGGGCTAGATATTGTCTGCTTCACTCTCTCTGTCCATCCCAACAAAGAGTTACTCATAATTTTGGCAAATGAGGGAACTGGAGATGGACATAATGGCTCATTGTGCCAGAGCCTATTGGGATGTCAGGGTTCTTGAATGGAAGTTGGAGGGGGTTGGCTAATGAGAGGGAGGGGCGATTAGCTGTAACAAACTTGAGTTAGGGACTAGAATTTATCAGAGGGAGTAAAAAGTCTGGCTGCTGAGTTCCTGTTCATAGACTGTTGTTATCAGTGTCATTCATTTGATTCTGACTTGAAACAACCCAAAAGCACAGAGTAGAACTGACTCAGCAGGCTTCTGAGATTGTTAATCTTTATGGGAGGAGAAAATTTCTTATATGGAGTGGCTGGTGCATTCCAACTGCTGATGGTAATATGGCCTTTCTACCCACAATTCCTTTTGGTAAGCATTATAAATGACTCAAAATTCTTGGTAGCTTAGTGATTATGCATTCGGCTGCTAACTGCAAGGTCAGCAGTTGAAAAACCACCAGTCACTCCAAAAGAAGATGGGGTTTTCTAGTCCTGTAAAAAGTTAGAGTTTTGGAAACCCACTAGGACAGTTTTCTCTTATCCTGTAGTATTGATATGAGTTGGCGTCCATTTGATGGCAGTTAGCTTTTGCATTTGAGGAGCCTGTCATTATAATCCCATGTTATAGAGAGTTCTCTGCTACAGGACTCAGATAGGGTATATTCTGAGTCTCCACCTTAATGGAGGGGGCAGCTCAAGTCACCACCTTTGGTTCCTTGGGAAACGGTTGGTTGGTTGAAAGACAAAAACCCCACCTGAGCCATTTCAGAATCAGGCCCACAGAAAACCTTAGTACTTTGGCAATGTAGTGATTATGAGTTGGGCTGCTAACAGCTTGGAGGACAGTTTCAAACTCCTTATGAGGAAGATGGAGCTTTCTACCCCCTTAAACCATTTTGGTCTCAGAAACCCACAGGGGCAGTTCTACCCTGCTCCAGAGGGTCCCCGTGAGTCAACATGGAGTCAATGCCAGTGAGCTTTCAGAAGAAGAGCCTCCAGTGGAGTAAGGACAAGGTCTCTGTCTGAAGTGATGGAGACCAAGGCCCAGGGGTACCAGAGTTTGTTTCCTAGAGACCAGGGGACAGAGCAAAGTAGCCAGTCTGAGAACAGGAAACAGAACAGAGGAACAAAGTCAAGATTATGGCACTGATGTGAAGCATCAGGCTCTTGGCCTATGGAGGCAGAGGCCAAGGGGCATGTGTCTGCGAGGCTGAAGCCTAAAGAAAGGCTTGACTGCCGCTGCCTGAAGAGAAGGGGCTATTGTAGTTCAATGACTGCATCCTGACCGTTTACTGCCCCTGACTTGTGGCACCCCATTAACTTCTTTAATAAATTCCCTTAATTGTGAGTGTTGCCTGTGAATTCTGTATTGCAATAAATGCTCAAACTCAGAAGAGATGTAGAGTGCAGTGGATGAATGGATGGTGTCAGAATAGGTGAAGACAGATGAGACTGAAATCCTACCTGATCTCTGTCAGCCAGAGAGGGTCAAAGAAGGTCCCCGTGCCATTATTGCACTACCAACTAAGGTCATTTTGATATCTTTTCTTCCCACCTCATGATTGTCCCAAAGACAAAGTGACCAGATTTTAAGCGGGACACCATTGACCAGGGAGCAGGGTTGGGGGGTAGTTCCTGATTAAAAATTTGGTCTACATGGAGCAACAAAAATGTCCATAGAATGCAAAAATAGTGTTGTAATATATTTATTTTAATTTTAAAATGTTGCGGGACATTGTTAAATTGTTAAAAAGCAGGATATCTGGTCACTTTACCCAAAAGACATTTAGATCAGTGGTCAGCAAACTGTGGCTAACAAGCCATGTGTGGCTCTTTCAGGGTGAACGTGTGGCTCTGAAGTAACCTTGAAAACATGTGAAGGTTATGATTTCAGATCACGGTGATTTCATTTGTTTTGGAAAACATATTTAAAGCTCTTGAGTGATTTTAAAGTTGTTAGGAGGGACAGGATTGGCTCTTCGGTCTCAAGAGTTTGCCAACCCCAGTTCTAGATAGTCCCAAATCATGGAGTATTAAATGGAATCCTCTGGTTTGTGTTGTAAGGATTGGCAATTTCTTAATTGAGATTACTGAGCTTCCCCCACTAACCTGTTTAACTCATCAGGTTTGAAAATAGATGTATGGTAGAAGATTTGTCAAGAAAAGACCACACTCTGACTTGAATTTCCCTGTCCTACATTTCAAGACTACCAAGGCAGGTAGGAGCTATATCCAACACTTTTAAGGATACAACCTGATATAAGGGAAAAAAAACCTTTTAGCCTGCTTCTATTCTTATGTATTGGTCCCCAAACCCATAACAATATATTAGATTTTCCTAGATATTAGTTTGAGCTCTGTGGGTTTTACAAGGGTGCCTATGAGATAGCCCTGATCTGGAGTGGTTTGCAATGAAAGGGCCAAAAAGGATAAAATTTCACAAATGAATACAGTTTCAATCACTTGATAAAATCAAATAATTTGAAATAACAAGAGATTTAATCATCCAGCCTCAAAGTAACTTCTTCCTACCTGTACAAAAAAGTAACTTTCCCTGTCTGGTTCTGATTATTAAGGGTGATTCCACAGCGAGGCATATGGAGTATTATAGCCTCTTTCTTTCTTTTTTCCTTGTTAAAGGTGGGCTCAGCAACAGTGACTGGCTTCATCTAGCTCATTAGGCCAGACTGTTCTTTTTAAAACAGATAGTTCTTTAGGGGCTGACATCTCCCTTGCAGCTTCTATTACATCTCAGCTCACTCCCCAAAATGATGATCTTTCTGCAACTTAGAACATTGACATTTGTATTTCCGCAGTTAAAGACAACAAAACTCACTATATGCACATCAATATGGTAGCAATAGCAGAAGTCACCTAAAATTTTCCTATCATGGTCATGATTTACTCATTAACAACTTTACATATAACTCCTTGAGTCCTAACCACATCCTGTGCAGTTGGACTGTGTCTACTTCACAGATGAGGATGACATATAGCTAGGTGAAACAATGGGCAGGTTCTCTCGGTGGCACAATGGTCTGCACTCAATTATTTACCCAAAAGTTAGCAGTTTGAACCCACCTAGCAGTGCCTTGGAAGAAAGTCCTGGAGACCTGCTTCATGAAACTCATAGCCCACCCCCACCCCCCAAAACCCGAGGGAACAATTCTCTCCTGTACTTCATAGAATTTCCCTGAACTCATGTTCACTCAAATACAGCTTTGGTGTTTGGGCTGTCAGTTCACAGAACTAGAAAGGCAAAGAGGAATCAGGCTGAAGGATCCCACACTTAGTCACCTTGTCACCCTTCTGTTCTCAATGAAAGTGGTGAGACGGTCCATGGTTCGTTCCTCTCTGCCACATCATCCCTTTCACTACGACAGACATCCTTCCACTTTCCTCAGGAGCAGCACCAAAAGAGTAAATGCAGTTCCTGAACTCACCAACCCTCCCCATGCCCAGTGAGACTTCCTTATTAAGAGTAATGAGAGAGTCAGAGGCAAGTCCTATAAGCCTCTCCTCTCTGCTGGCTTCCCCAGGATGACGCTAAGCAACCCCATTTCTCACAGAGACTTTTTGTTGCCTTTTGGCTCATTTTTCATCTGATTTCTTCACATGTCCCTGTGTTCTCGAGTTGGCCATCTGTCTGTAATCTCAAGGAAAAAACAAAAAAAAAAAAAGGAATTCATCTGCCTCCATTTTTTCTCTCTCATCTCCTCACTAACCCTTTTGTCTTCAAAACTCATATAGTTTGGGGGGGGGATTCAAAGAAAATAAATAACTAAATAAATAAATAAATAAGAAATTGCTAAATATGTGATCCAAAGAGATAAAGCTTACATTTCAGAGGGTTGATAAGCTGAGTGCTATGGTCTGGGAGAATTCTATCGGAATGGCAACCAGCTAGTACATCTAGAGGCCAACCATGGTGCTCACTCTTCTTCTTTTACATGTCCCTTGAATATGTGGCCCATAAATAAAATAGCTGAAGAATTAATTAGGTTAGATCTTTATGGTTAAACATTAAAAACACCACCCCCTAAGGCTTACCCCCTAAGGCACTCAGAGCCTCCCTGATCAGGATTGGGCATCTGTGCAGGGGAGTGACTGTGGCTTGTGTTCTGTGATTTGATGAAAATTGGAAAGCTAAAGCACACCCAGGCTAAAAATATTTCTATGACCTGGGAAAACTATTTTTCTTTGTCTTTCCCAACCCTTTGTGTGTCTCATGCTGCCTCTCTTCCTTCTTTGCCTCCCTTTAGACATACCACCATTTCTGAGCCACTGCTTGAGAGGTTAACAGGAAAATGGAAGAGAGTGATTAATATTGATTAAATTGACTAATAGTGATTGATATTGATTAGGACCCACAACTGTCGTGCTGGGCTTTGTTAATGAGTAAATACTGCTAGAACTCTTTTTAAAGCGGGAAACAGTTAATCAATGTCAGCAAACACTGGGATTGAGAATTTATCAGTTATCAATATGACCATGCATTCTGGCTTATAAAGACCATTCTTCTACACACTGCCAATTCCAAGCCAATTCAAGTAAATTCCAAAGGATAGCACCCCAATTAGCATGTGATCAAGCTGTTTCTGTGAGTTTGTGAGACTGTAACTCTTCCCCAATGGATTGGAAAGCCTTATCTTTCTCCCAGACAGGAGGGGTCGGGATTTTGTAATGCCACCTTGCAGTTATCAGTCCAATGCTGCTAAATGGGGCCATCAGATCTCCCAAAGATCATCCCAGGTCACTAGTATGCATGTTGCCTTGGTTATTATTAACAAACAAGAATACGAACCTAAACCTAAAGCAAATCCCAGCCAACCTGTAAGCCAAAGTAGAACGGCTTACATAGGGTTTCCAAGACTAAATCTTTATTGTAGCAGATTGCCACAGCTTCCACTTCTCTCTCTGATGTGAGTTCATGTGGTCACCCTTGTCATTTGCACTTGGACCCCATAGTCCCAAATATTCTGTTAAGGCATTAATCTCTTGTGCACCCTTTTTCTTCCTACCTAAAGACTAATTTGTTGACATCTATATTAAAGGTTTGATTTACAAATGATGTATAGTCTAACTTCCCATGTAGACACATATTGTGGATTTTTCTTACCCTGGGTTGGACCAGTTTGGGTTATCCCCTATAAAGCTAATAATAGCTAATCTAGTATTCAAACCTTCTGTAGAACTACAGCCATGACTTTAATGAGCTGGAACTTTAGTTAACCCCATCATATATCTAACCAAAGCCTTAGAAAGGGGAATTATAATTTTTCCCATGAAAAATTTGGGAAACATTTCCTATTTGTATAAGACACTTAATATCTTGGCTCTGGTCTTATTTAGTGTCAATTCTTATGCTTGAACTAAAACAAATGAACAAACAAAAATAATCAAAAACAGGAGAGGAGTAAAGGTGCAGGTATAACAGTTCCAATTGAGGCAACATTGATTACATAGTGTCAACACGTTGACATGAGTGTTGTAAGGTGAGGGGCTACCAAAACACAATTGAGATCGTGGACCATATTTAAAGGCTCAGACCTCCTAAGTAAGGGAATTTGCATACCAACTCCATTCCCTACTGATCAAAGCAAACCTGGGACACTTTCCTCTTTCAGAGGGAAGAGCTCTGTGGTTACTATGGACATAGGAAGATTTTTTTCATTCATTCAACAACTATTAAGAAGTATCTAGTATGTGCTGGGCACTGTGTCAGTGCTGTAGATAGAGCATTACATACCTGGGAGAGCATGGAATCTATAGGGGTCATAGGCATTTATCTAGTAATCACACAGATATAAATTTAAAGACCATAAGCAGAGCAATGGAGAAAATAAGCAGTGAGCTTTGATTGATAATGATGAGGGGTCTCATAGTCAAAGCATAAGATTTCTCTGAGGAAGTACCAGTAATACTTGAGCTGAGCTCTGCAGGGCAAGCACGAGTTAACTGGGTAAATGTTGTGGAGCAATGCGACTGGCAAACAGCACTAAGGCACTAAATCAGGAATGAGGAGCCTATTAGGCCAACTGAAAGAAAGCTGAGCCAAGACAATTGAATGTGCAGTATAGAGAAAGGAAATTCCAGTAGCAGGGTGGGAGTTGGGTAAATGTAGGCAGGATGAGCATTTTCCAGAAAAGTTGTGTGATAGAGGAGGTATTCGTGTAATAAGAATTCCACTGGATGGAATTACAAAAAGACTGTTTATTTAAAATAAGTACATTCAAAGTCTGTGTTTTGAAGACAGCGAGCTTCTGTTCTAGAGATGTTTAAATACAGAATGAATGACAATCTAATTAGCGTTTTGCAGAGATGCTTCAAGGGTGAACTGGATGCATATTCAAGTCTACCTCAAAAGGATGGGCCTTCTGTTACACACTTGCTTTCAATGGAAACAGCAGCAAAGTCTATGCTGTCCTGGTGGTAAGTATCTGATACAGGTGAATATCATTGAAAACCTTCCGAAGGACAAAGTAAAGTCTTGAATTTATTTCTGATAAGAAATGTCAGTTCGGGCAAGAATAGAAAACTGTTCAAGGAATATAACTTATAGTTTTAGAATTTTTCTTAATTTATTTACAGCTTCTCCAAAATGTAAAGTAATGGAAAGTACTGATTCACTCTCACTGGCCAACTGCGATTAGCTTTAACAACTTTCATGCAACTGAAGTATGGTATGATGACAAAACAAAAGTGGAAGAAAAGTGTCAATCTTATTTTTCAAAATAATAACTATGATTCAATTGTTGAGTACCTGTGCTGTTGACCAGAAAAATATAGATGGACAGGAGAATTTTTAAGGTGGGTATGTTTTTCTCACATCAATGACCTAGTGGGAGGAGGAAGCCCAGCCTTGCTCCTGGAGTGCTGCTACTGGATTTGAACCGTTAACCGTGAGGGCTGCAGTCTCGTACACAACCACTATGCCACCAGAGCTCAGTGTTGGGTATGTTTTGTTTTGTTTCGTTTTTGTTTGGGGGCATCACTGCCCTCTGGTGGTCATGCGAGCTACCCAGTGGCTGCTCCTGAGAGCCGCCGCTGGATTTGAACCGCCGTGGTCCCACACTCAACCACTTACACCTGGAGCTCAGCCTGGGTATGTTTTTTATGAGCTTATTCTCTCCTGGTAATGTTTTCCCCTTTGTATTTGTGTCTTTGAGGTAGCTGTAATTTTTTTTGGGGGTGGGGGCGCATCACTGCTCTCCGGTGGTGGGAGTAGGAGGCCCAGCCCCACTGCTGGAATTGAACCTCCCTCCCAGTGGGCCGCAGTCCCGCACACAACCACTACGCCACCGGGGCTTAGCCCCGGTGGCTGTAATTTTTACAGTTTTCTTTGACCACCAATGGTGAGTACAAAGCCACTCTCACGACATTGTTTACTGAATCACTTCTAGATCAAGCCTAGAGTTCATTTGCTTCTTTTCAATACAACCGGGAAAAGAAATTTCAAAAAGTAATATTGTTTATCGTGAAATACAATAGTGTCTTTTCCTCTGTTTATAATTATAAGCTAGAAATAATATTGAGATATAGTAAATCACTTAATATAACTCTTCTAACTATTATTCTCCCTTCTGTGATATACTGTTGAGTTCTCGCCTCTCCACCTGTGTGCATAATTATATACATTATGTATAATATAATTACATGCATGAAGGGAGTTGTTTGTTGCACTGATGAGACAGGATTAGGGTGGGATAGATTTTGAGTTGCCACCTTGCTAGACAAGATGACTCGAGTAACCACTCTTTGCTTCCTTGGGAGTAAGATCTATAGTTCGCAAAACCACACTTTTATCGAAACCATAGTTTGGGACAAACACACACACCCCTTTCTGAGTGAGCATGCGCAGAAGCATGGAGACCTGCCTTGATTTATTACTTCCTGCTTGAGATTCTGCATATGGTTGGTCTCTGCCTGACAGCTAGTTCTTGGGATTTGAGTGTGAGTTATCATAACCTAATTTCATCAGCTACTGTAGTCTTGTGGAGCAGGGGGAGCTTCCAAACAGATGTCTGAACTTTGAATTTGGAACCTTCCCATACCCATAGCCATGTGAGCCATTAATGGCTCCTGACCATTTTCTTTTTATTTCTTTTTTTGTAATTGAACTATAATTTCATTGGGGCCTCTTACATCTCTTATAACAATTTATACATTGAATGTATCAAGCATATCTGTACATATGTTGCCATAATTATTTTCCAGACATTTACTTTCTATTGAGCGCTTTGTATCAGCTCCTTTTTCTCCCTCACTATCCCCTTCCATGACCCTTTTTAATGCTTTATAAATCATCCCAGAGTTTCTGTTGTTCATCCCTCTGGAGGTTGTGGGTGGTGGTGGAGGTTGTGTGTCCATCATTGTGATCAGTTCCCCCTTCAACCCCTACTCTCTCCCACTTTCCCACTACCTTTATGGTCTTGCTGCTCCCATTCCTGTTCATCCGATCTCTTATCTATACCTGTGAACATGATTTGGTCTAGTCATAGTGAAAGCCAGTACTGGGATCATGATAGCGGGTGGAGGAGGAAGCCTCAAGGAACCAGAGGACTATCATGTGCTTCATCAATGCTATGCTGTGCCCTGGTTGATTCATCCCTCCCTTGTGACCCTTCTGTGAGGGAATGATCCATTGTCTACAGATGGGTTTGGGGCCTCTGCTCCAACCCTCCTCATTCTCAACAATATGGTTTTTTGTTTGTTTGTTTTGTATCTTCTAATGCCTGATACCCAACTCCGTCAACACCTCCTGGTTGCACAGACTGATGTTTCTTCCATGTAGGTTTTTTGCTTCTGTGCTAGATGGCTGCTTGTTTAACTTCAAGCCTTCCAGACCCCAGAGACTTTATCTTTTTATAGCTGGGCACCATATACTACCACATTTGCTTATGCACCCATTTTGTCTTAAGCAATTGTGCCTTGAAGGTAAGATATTACCTTGAATGCCAGATATTAGAGCAAAGTATTCTTGCATTGGTGGAGGTCATGAGCAGAGGCCCAAAGACCATCCACTACCTCAGGGTATTGACATGTAAAAATATGTACTTAGGCCCAAACCGATATTTTATGAATTAATGTATTTATAAATGTACACACAGCTTATACCTCTATCCATACCTTTGCTTTCTAGATTGTTCCTGTTTCCTTTTACCTTCCTCCCGCCCACCATCACACTAGCCCTTCTTCTCTCTCATAGTAATTCCTCTTAGCTAGATTGGTATTCCTCTAACACTCCTAGTAACTCTGCATCCTCTTTATTGTTTAGTTTAATTCCCTGGTTGTTCCCCTGTATATGGTATTGCTTTCTCAACACTCCCTTCCCCTGCCTCCTCCCTCCAAGTCACTCCTGGACTGTCAGTCTTCTAAGGTTGCTTCCCATGCTTATCATATATAAGTAGGAAAACCAACAATAACAGAGACCAAAAAGAAAGGGGAAAAAAAGATAGAAAACACAAACAAAAGAATCATATATAGCTCCAGGTCTGTCCATTGACCTTTATGACTATCTCCCCACTAGTCCTGAGGGAATTCCAGAAGGTGCCCCTCCTAGCCTAATGTCTATTTTGGGGGCTCCTGACAATTTTCTTAAGGGTTCCTGACTTCTTCAAAATGTTGTGACAACTTATAGTAACTTGGAACTTAAAGTAATATTCTAAGGGGAAGAAAGTGGTTGACATCAGGGATGAAATCGTTGCCTAGCATTTTGGAAAAATTGGATATTTGGGATAGCTTCATTCTACAATTTATTGAGACTAGTCTTTTATTGTTATTTTCCAAGAAATTATATTTGCAGATATAAAATACCTCAGTCAGTTGTCTCACCACTTGTCTGTAAATTAGTTTATTGTGGTGGTTTGTGTGTAGCTGTGCCTCCAGTATTTAAACACCAGCAAGGTGGTGCAAGGTGGACAGATTGCAGCAGTTTGCAGATTATGTGGAGTAAATAGTCCACTTCTGAGTGATTAGCCAGGGTCATTGTCAGATACACTGAAAAACTCATGAATAGCAGTACAATATTTCCAGACATAGTTCAGGAAAATGAGCCCATCAAGCTGGAAGTCACTAAAAATAATCAGGACTAGGAAAGAGTTGTCTGCTTAAAGAGTTGTCTGCATAATATGATGGATGCTGGAAACCTTTAGGATCTTTATTTGCTGATGAGACACATCTCCTAATGAGAGGAATCTGTTGCAAACACTTATTGATCATTGGAACATAGAATGTACATCAAACTATGAATCTAGGAAAATAGGAACTTGCCCAAAATGCAATGGAACACATAAAGATCCATATCTAAGCATTATAAAGCTGAAATGATTTGATGTTGTCTATTTTGAATCAGATCATCATAGGGGTTACTATATCAGGAATAACAAGTTTAAGAAGAATGGTTTTGCATTCATTGTCAAAATAATATCTCAAGAGCTATCTATAAGTACAATGTTGTCTGTGAAACGATAATATAAATATGCATACAAGAAAACCCAGCTAATACAACTATTTTACAAATTACACACCAAAAGCTAAAGCTAGTGATGAAGAAATGAAATAATTCTAGAGTCTGAAACTAATCACCCATGTAAGCAAGATGCATTGATAAGGATTAGAACTTGGGATATGGAAGTTGGAACTCAAAAGAAAGAAACAGTGGTTGGAAAATATGGTCTTAGTAATCAGAATGACACTAGTGATCACAAGATAGAATTTTTTAGTTCTAACATCTTGTTCATTGAAAAGATTTTTTTAACAACATAAACAGCAACGATGCACATGGAATTTTCAAGACTCACATTGGGATGAAACTAACTCCATCATCCATGGAAAGACCCAGTGGAGAGGCTTAATGTCATCTGTCAAAATGAGGTTAATGGCCTGCTGTGGAACAGACCATCAATTACTCATATGTAATATCAGATTAAAACTGAAGGAAATTAAAACAAGTACACCAGTGCTAAAATATCCCTTGAGTATATCCCACCAGAATTTCCAGAGCATCTCAAGAATTGAATTGATGTACTAAACATTCATGATAGAAGATATTAAAAGGTGCAGAATGACGTCAACAGCATTATACATGAGGAAAGCAAAAGGTCACTAATGAGACAGGAAAGAAAGAAAAATGAAAATAAGTGGTAGAAGAGATTCTGAAAACAGTTCTTGAGGTTACAGCAGCTGAGAAAATGGAAAACATGACACAGGAAAAGAACCAAATAAAAATTTTCAAAGGACTGGGCCCCGGTGGCGTAAGTGGTTGACTGCAGGACTGTGGCCCACAGGCTTTGTGGTTCAAATCCAGCGGCAGCTCTCAGGAGTAGTGCTGGATAGCTCCCACGACCACCAGAGGGCAGTGATGCCCCAAAAACAAAACAAACAAAACAAAGCAAACAAACCAAAAAAAAAAAAAAAACAACAAAATGAGAGAGAGCTGTATGAGCCCTCGATAAAATGATTCCCAGCTCCATGGAGCAAAGTCTGGGACTCCTACTCCCACCACCAGAGGGCAGTGATGCCCAAAAAACAAAAAAAAAATTTTCAAAGGGTAGGGCTAAGCCCCAGTGGCATAGTGGTTGTGTGTAGGACTGTGGCCCACTGAGTTGGTGGTTCAAATCCAGCAGCAGCTCTCCAGGAACAAGGCTGGGTCTCCTACTTCCACCAGAGGACAGTGATGCCCCCCCACCACCACAAAAAATTATAAAGGGTAGCTTGAGAAGACAAAGTAAAGAATTATAATAAAATGCAAAGACCTGGCATTAGAATACCAAAAGGGTAAACACACTCAGGGTATCTCAGGCTGAACATACTGAAGGATAAATCTTACCTCAAGTTGCAAATTGAAATACTCCATAGACAAAACACTGAATGATGAAGAAATCATCAAGAAAAGATGGAAGGAATATAGTCAAAGGAAAGAATATAACCAAAAAGAACTGCTTTGCATTCAGCCATTTCAAGTGCTAATATATGATCTGATCCATGGAGATGATTTATAAAGTTCCCCAGTAAAATGATAATGATGTATCTAGTGAACTAGGGACATATACAAGCTATAAATATATAAGCAGATTTTGAGCTCTCACTTAATCATAGACCCAATCAAAGAACAATTCGTTCTTATGACGTGCCCTACTCACTACTTGTCCTCATGAAGAGATCGCTGAAGATATGGTGTGGCAGTCACATACTCTGGTGCCAATTTGATTAAGAGTGTAGGGGTGGAGTCTAGCCTGTCAATCTGGAGATAGCCAATGAGACCTTTGTGTGGGTATGACTTTCTCATGAGAATTCTGGGAACTCTCACAGTATTTCCCAATTGAAGGAGAGAGACTTGACTCAGTTCCTTGAAGATGAACTACTGACAAGATGAGATGACAGCATACTGATAGATCCTGATTCTTTGAGACTGGAGGAGAAGCCATATGGGCTTACTCTGATGGAACCAAATCTCTGGGGCCAGGGAAACTATGTGGAGACCCCTGCCTGTGCTGAGATGCTTAGGAGGCCAAGGGAAGATCCCTACCAGTGCTGAGATGCTTCTACTGCCAATGGATACTTCTGATAGACCCTGAACCCTGCAAATGAGGAGCCATGGGGAGACCCTTGCCAGTCCGGGGATGTTTCTACCACCACTGGATACACAAGACTCTGCATCCACTGACCTTTGATTGTCCTAGTATCATTGCATGTGCTTCATGAGTTGGAAGGAGACTTTATAGACTGGGATTGAATATATGGTCTAATATTGGACTTTTGACTTTGGACTGGGATGGGATGCTTTCTCAATGTACCAGTCCTCTTATATATAACCTTTCCCTTATATTCATATGTATACTTATGAATTTGCTTCTCTGGACTAACACACATGGGCACTAGTGCACAGTGTGGTGAAGAAATCTGACCATGCCTGGGTATCAGGAAGAATAGTGTCTGGGGTTATAGAGGCTTTTCTTTTAAAAAAGCGACCTCTAAGTGTCAGCTAAGACCACACTAAAGAAGCACACCAGACTATGTGATTTAGGGATAGTAAATAAAAAAACATAAGATCAATTAAGTGAATGGTATAGAAGCATACACTCTGAACACCTGGTTTGCAGAAGCTCATTAATGACAGCGAAAGCCCTAAATCCAGTGCAGGACCCCCACATGGATTAAACTAATCTGTTCTCACTGCACACATCAAGGATGCAAATAGCCCCGATGTCAGACAGAGTGGATTGGAAAGTGGATTATTGCAGAAAAGTTAGGCTGAAATTTAACAACTTATTATCCAATATCCCTTCTGACCATTTTAAATTTGTTCTAGTTTTAATATTTTCTGATTTCTTAATTGAGTTTTTTCTCCATTTTATTATTTTTATTGTTTCTGGGTTTGTTTGTTTTGGTTTGTTTTTCTGTATATGAAATTTGAGTTTGGTAGTCTAAAAGACAGTAATTGGATTAATAGTTTCCTCAGTATTGCAAGAAAGACTACAGTAAAGTGGGCATTTAATAATGAGTACAAAAAAGAAGAAACCATACTTAAGTCAATAATGGTAATGATTGCACAACTCTTTTTATAATTACTGAATAATTTAACTGTATTTTATGTGTAATATATGTTAATAAAACTATTTTTTTCAAGTTAATATATGATCACAATCCATTGGTACTGAAGGAAGAAGTCCAAGCTGAAGGTTTTATTGGAAACAAAGCTCCAGGAATTTACTGAATACTAATTGAAATGCTTCAACAAGCTAACAAAGTACTATAATCTTCCACTGGCTTATGTCAAGAAATTATGTCAAGACAGTTACTTGGCCAACTTAGTGAAAGAAAATCATGTTTGTACTCATTCTTCTTTGTTTGTTTGTTTTTTGTTTTGGGGGCATCACTGCCCTCTGGTGGTGGGAGTAGGAGGCCCAGCCTTTGCTCCTGTGGAGCCGCTGCTGGAATTGAACCTCCATCCCCATGGGCTGCAGTCCCGCGCACAACCACTATGCCACAGGGGCTCAGCTGTTTGTACTCATTCTACGACAGGTAGTCAAATTATGTAGGAATTAATAACAATAGTGGTTATGCTTGGGCTGCCTACCATAGATCACAAGTTTGAAAACACCAATTGCTCCACATCTGTGAATGAGATCATTAATGTCACATGAAATTAAAATTTTACTGAAGTTAACTCAAGAACAATGGCAGCAGTAGTACATCCACAGGGAGCTTCCAGAAATTCAAGGTGGATTCAGAAAGGGAGGTGAAATGAAGGATATCATTGTTTAATCAAACATGTCAGAGGGATCTTCGCTCAAAGCCAGGGAGGATGTCTATTTGTGTTCTTTGGCCTATGCAAGATATTTAGCTGTGTGGATCATAACAAACTATGGGTAACTGGGAAGAACATAGGAATTTCAGAAGACTTCATTGTGCTGAAGCGGAAACTAGACATGGACTAAGAGGCAGAAGTGTGAGCAGAACAAGGCGTGCCTCCAGTGACATCCTTCCATCAGACCTCTTCAAGCTGTTTGCTGAGAAGACAACATGAAAAGTTGAACACGATGAAGAGGAATGTGGCGTTCGGGTTGGGGGAAGGCTCATGAGCAGCCTCAACATGAAGATGCGTTTTAGCAACCCAGCTTGCTGCAAGTCAGCTGCACGTTCAGCATTTGCTGTTGAAGGCCAGGGGGCAGCTCTCAGTAGGGACAGCAAGTCAGTGTAACAAACACAAGCCTAATTTCTCACAACAGGTTAGTCGAGGTCATGATAAATGAGGGAATGTTTGACGTTCTCAAAGATTTAAAATCAAGTACTCATGGAAGCAGCTGTCAAAATCAAATGATCTATTTCTTTGGGAAAATCTGCTACAGAAGAACTCCAAAGTATTGAAGAACTAGAATGTCACGCTGAGGACTCAGTGGGCCTCACTCAAGCTAGAGTGTTTTTCAGTGACCTCACCTGCATGTGAAAGATGGATATTGAATAAGGGAGCCTAAAGAAGGACCAATTCATTTGAATTATAGTGATGTTGAAGAGTATTAAAAGCCTAATGGACAGCAAGAATTTTTTGTTGTTGTTTTGAAAGAAACAGAATGTGCCTTATAAGTGAACACAGCTAAACTTTGTATAACGTTCTTTTGATGTGCTATTAAGAGAGACCAATCCCTGGAGTAGGACATCATGCTTGGTGAAGTAGAAGGGCAAAGAGTTGCAAAAAGAGATTCAGACATAAAACAACTGGGCTGCCACAAGACACAGCCATGTTTCATTGTGTTGTTTAAGCTTGCTATGGGTCAGAACTGAAAGGAGGCCACCTTAAAACAGAAGTACTCAGTTGTTGCACACAATTATAAAGAACTTCCTTTGTACGTTTAAGTACTGCAGCTTTTTGTTGTTAGGCACTGTGGAGTAAGCTCTGGCAGACAGTGACCTTTGTCTAGGCTGAAAAATTTGGAGACAACTACCTGGACAGTCCAAAGAAAGAAATCCATTTTCATGCCAATTCCATAGAAAAGTGACCCAATAGAGTGCAGAAATTATAGAGTAGTATCATCAAAATGAGATGCAGGGGTTGAGCCCCAGTGGCATAGTGGTTGGATGTAGGACTGCAGCCCACTGAGTTGGCAGTTCAAATCCAGCAGCTGCTCTCCAGGAGCAAGGCTGGCCCTCCTACTCCCACAAGAGGGCAGGGATACCCCCCCCCGCAAAAATAAATAAATAATACAAATATAATGAGATGCAAGTAAAATTTTGCTGAAAATAATTCAAGAAGAGTTGCAACAGGGCACATATGGAGAGCTGACAAATTTAGGCTGGACTCAGAAAAGGGTGTATAATGAGTGATACTATTGCTGATGTCAGATGGATCTTGGTTCAAAAAAAGCGTAAGATACTAGGAAACTGTTTAATTCTGCTTTATGAACTATGTAAAGGTATCCATTCAACCGTGTGGGCAAATATGGAAAGAATGGGTTCTGCGAAACTTAATAGAGCTTGTGAAGAGCATGTATGAAGAGAAGAGCAACTAGTTTGACAGACCAAGGGAATCCTGTATGGTTTAAAAATCTAGGAAGAGGGGCCGAAGTAAGCAGCGCAAGCGGGGAGCTCAGGTAAGTTTGGTGTGCAGGAGGTAGCATGAAGTGCTCTGGTGAGTAGAAAGGTCCCTACGAGGGGCACTCCCTGGCTAGGAGAGGACCCTGCCCCACATCTGCTTTCTTCTAAGCCCTATAGGTCAGATTCCTTATATCAGAGATTTCCAGCTGTGGGCCAAACGTTGTGTGCCTTCCTGCCAGTCAGGACTGACCCCAATCTACTGCCTAACCCGGGCTCTGCGAACAGGATGGCCTTCGCGTGGAGCTCCCCAGGGCTAGACTAGAACACCACACACCCACAGAGGCGATCCACTCCCTGCACCCACCTGAGGCAGGCTGCGTGTTTCCCAGGGATCCCCTCCCTGCAGGGGACAAAGGCGACTGTGCCTACAGGCTCAGCTCCCTCCCTCCAGACACCCAGGGACAATCCGACAGGGGTTTCCACTGCCTGCAGCCAGAACACCCACAGCCAGTGCCTGGACCGCCTCCTGCCCCCAGGCAGCCACACGTGCCGGGTCAGTGGGGACTGTCTCCACCATTACAGTGTCCTGAGCACAGGGAGTGGCCCAGGACTCCCCGTGCACCATTCCCCTGATCTGAGCCCAGGAGCACCATTCCACACCCCCCACCACCCCCACCCACTCACTGGCCATTCTCCCACCCTCCCTAGCCAGGGAGCCCGGAGCTGGCCTCTTGAGAGGCACACTGCCCCTCGGCCTCCACCTGTCTTTCCTAGCCTGGGAGCCAGGCTGTGTGGATCATGCCCTGCCTCACGGGTCACCGCCCTCTTTCTCCAGGGTAGGCCTGCCCTTACTAGCTTTTCCCAGTGCTGCAACAGGGCAGACAAAGGGAATCTGAGTACCTAAGTCATTTTATATTGCCCACTGCAAGTTGGGAGCCTGCTACTTTCCTCAGAGCCTCTGTGGCCCTGAGCCTGCGTCTCCGGGAGCCTGTGTGCCCCTGAGCCTGTCCCCAGGATCTTGGATGACCCAGAGTCTGTCCCTAAGAGCCTGTGGGTACAGTAGTCTGTGGGGGAACAAGGGTATAGCTGGTTTGGTCCAGGACATTAGTTTAACTTCTGGAGCCTCGAGAGTTGGGATCCTGTGTTCCACATGTGTGTCTTGAAGTCTGTGTGTTGGGGTGGGGGGTGGGGTGTCTGGAAGCCTATGTGCCCCAAAGTCTGTCACCAGGAGCCTGTGTTCATGTACTCTATGTGGGAACAAGAGGTCAGCTGGTCGGCCCAGGACCTTAGTTGAACTGCTGCGGCCTCTGGGCAGAAGCTGGTAGGCTGCTGTACTCCTTAGAGTAGAAGTCTGTGTACCCCAGAATCTGGGCCCTCAGGAACCTGTGGTCCCAGAATCTGTCTCTAGGATCCTGTGTGTACAGGAGTCTGTAGGGGAACAAGGAAACAGTTGTTCTGACCCAGGGCCTCAGTTTAACTTAAGGGACCTAGGCAGCTGGGAGCCTGAGTTGTCTGAGTGCCTGGGAGACTGTGGACTTCAGAGTCTGCCCACAGGAGCCTGTGTGCACAGAATCTGTGTGGGAATAAGAAGACAGCTGGTTTGCTCAGGATCTTAGCTGCACTGCAGTAACCTCAGAACCAGAGTTGGGACCCTGCTGCACTGTACAAGGTGGAAGTCTATGGCTGTGTTTGTGTCTGGGAGTCTGTAACAGGGAGTTTGTGTACTCGGGAATCTGCATGGAAACAAGGGGACGACTGACTTTTAAGTCAACAGAGTACCAGCCTCCACAGCAACTGGACCAATCTCCAAAGTAAAATACAGACACCCTGTGAAAACACCAACACCAATCACTGAAAGTACACAAGGGCCTTTGGTAACTGAGGAACATGGCACCAACCTCTCTGAAAGTGTCATGTAAACAACAGAATACCACATTAATGCTAATCAATAAACAAGAAAGACAAACCACAGCAACAGATCTCATTATACTCGTGGAAAAATCTGATATGGATCTGCCACAAAAAGAAGTTCTTGGAAGATTGATTGGAGAAATAAAAGAGATGAAGGAAGCCACACAGAAAAAGGATGCAATGATAAAGAGAATGAAGGCCACAATAAAAGGGATGAAGTCCACAATAGAGGGAATGAGGATCAAGCATCAGAGGGAAATACAGGCATTAAAAGGGGAAATAGCAGAAACAGCATGCTATCAAGCTCAGGAGCAACAAAACCCACCATAAAAGAAGCTCACCTGCCTGTGTGATCATAAGATGCTGAAACAATCAGGTATCAGGCATCATAGAACAAAAATCAAAATCAGTGGACCAATTGGCTCCCAATATGATCGCTGAAGACAAACAGATACAGACACAAACAGAGTAGAAGAAATGATGGTGCCCAGCTACCAAATGATTGAATGTCTGGAGTCTCAAAGACTGGAAGACAATCGAATTGCCATTCAGCACAGAAACAGCAAAGCCCACATGGAAGAAACACACCAGCATATGTGATCAAGAGGGCCACAGGGAGCAGGTGTCGAGCATCAAAGAACAAGAACCAAGTCATCATGAATCAGGGGAGAGTAAGGTGGGGTCCTAAGGCCCACTGGCACATAATTGGTCATCACTTTACAGGGGAGTCAGGGGGAGGAGACAGACCAGTCAAGGGACAACAGGGCAGCGATGATGCATACAAGTTTCCTCTAGTTCCTGAAGCCTTCCTCCCCCCAATCATCATGGTCCCAACTCTACCTTACAAATCCAGATGGACTGGAGAAGGTACACTGGTGGAGAGGGGAGCTGGAGATATGGGGAAACCAAGATGAATGTGCCCCTCCGGCCAGTGGTTAGATTGGAGCTGTTTGAGGGGTGGAGAGAAGATGGGGTAGAGAGATGAAGCCAACTGCAAAGATATACACAGAAACTCCTATTTGAAGGATGGGCATCAGGGGAGTGGGTTGGGGGAGAGGTCGGGCAGTGTAAGATGTGACAGAACAATAATAATGCATTGAGGGTTGGTGGGGGGGAGAGAAGGGGGAGAGGGGAAGGGATGAAAAGCCCATACCAGGGGCTCAAGGGAAAAGGTGGATGATTGGAGAACAATAACAGCAGTGGACATGTGAAAGTGCTTGGCAGAGTATGCTTATTTATGTATTGTGAAAAACGATGTACAAGCTCACAATAAAATGATTTTTAATTAAAAAAAGAAAGATGTGGGTCACTGATATATTCTTTCACCATACTTAATTGATCTGTGTCCTGAGCAAATAATCAAAGAAGCCGTACTCTATGGAGAATGCAACATAAGGATTAGAGTTCATTAACAGCCCGCAATATACCAATGGCACAAGCTCACTTGTTGAAAGTGAAGAAGACCTGAAACACTACTGATGAAGATACAAGACACTAGCCCACATTATGGATTACAATTCAATATGACAAAAACCATCATAACAGGATCAATAGATAGCATTGTGATATATGTAGACAGATTGACATTGTGAAAGATTTCATTTTACTGTGATCCACAATCAAAGCTTAAGGGAGCAGCGGTCAAGCAATGAAGCAATGTAGTGCATTAGGCAAATCTCTTACACAGAACCTCCTGAAAGTGCTTGAGAGCAAAGATATCACTTTGAGCACTATTGTGCACCTGTCCCAATGATATCTTCAACAACCTTACATGTATGTCAAAGTGGGACAATGAATAATGTAGACCACAGAACAGATACATTTGAATTATGGGGTTCATGAGGAATGTTTTAATTGCCATCGACTGCCAACAGAATGAGAAATCTCTCTTGGAATAAGTAGAGCCTGGATACAAGATAGTTTAGTGGGGTTATCTCACCACAATAGTGAGGGTGGGGTATGTGTGCAGGACTCACTCTATTGTACATAGGGTCACATGAACAAGAAAGGGATAGATGGCACCAAAAGACAATAACAACTGAAACAATGGTTGTGGTTGCTGGCTGATGAGAGTGGTGGTGGTTTTTAGATATGTATGGTTGTTTTCACTTGTTGGCTGTTGTTGCTTGCCATCCCAATGATTTCAGCTCATACAGAGCTGATGGAGTTGACTTGCCCCAGGGGGTTGTGCCACCTGGGCTTTACAAGCCAGGCCTTCCCTCATAGGGAGTAGCTGGTAAGTTCAAACTACCCATCTTTCCATTAGCAGGAAGCCACTTAACCGTGACACTGCTCAGGCTCCCTCAAATAGCAATTAGCGGATCAATTTGATGTGAAAGATAAAATATGACGTGAGTGATACATAGGAGTATTTGATTGGATAACCTGGGGAGTAATTAAAATAGATTCTAAAAAGAAAATGAAAATTTGTAAATAGGAGTTTGAGGTATTTTTGAGATGCTCCAACAATATATCTGATATGTATTTCTCCAAACTTTGTTCATTGGAAAATTAGATATGTGACAGTTTCAGAAGTTCCATTAATAAAAATGTTTAGAAAGTATTGTGAATATTTTTTCTACAGTTATGATGCACATAACATTGAAAGTCAAACATGTGTTTTCCAGTACATAGATCCATATGTTTTCAGAGTATGGTTCCCCAAACATATATAACAACTGAAGCTCCCTTCAACTGAAAAAAATTGTAAATCTATCATTCTGGGTTATATTTATAGTTTCTATCGATTTACAGTTTATCCAGTTCACTTTAATCATAATGAAGTCTTCAGGGATACATTTTCACTGAACTCACAAAGAAAATAGTTTTATTCTTTTCTTCTTGATTGTTCAGTACTTGCAGTTCCATCCATTGGAACTAATAGACAATAATGTTAATTATCACTACAGCAACATTTCTACCTTGGAAGAAATCAAACCATGTCCTAGCAAAAAATTTGACCAAGAGTCTGAAACAATATTTATCTATTGTTAAATCATAAATGTTTGCTACAAAACACTGACCAAGATGAGATGTATCATCTGAAAAGACATCGTGGTTTTGTCAATAGGTCATGTTCAGTCAATGTCCTTCCAAGAGGTACTGCCTGCCAGAGCCTGACAACAGGCTGACATCACTTGACATCCCTGTCTGCAAGCTGAGGCCAACTGCAAACTGGAAAGTCACAAGGTTTCTGAATTTAAACATGAGGTATCTCTTTACTTGAAAACAAATGAGGACACGAGAAGCTATCCATAGTAAAATCTAAATTCCATCGTTTTTAAACTGCTCAAAGAAGTTTTCATTGTAAATTCAAATAAACTTGTATATTACTTAGGTTTCCACAATACAAAAGGTTTCAAAAAGTTCCACAATCTTTACATTCCATTTTTTTCCATGAACTTTTCAAAGCCCCCTTGAAGTTCACTCTCTGGAGGAGTAATGGATGTGGTAGTTTGGAGTATGGCTCAGTAGAAAGGTTTGATCTGCTCTTTGGGGCTATGAAATTTTGAAGTTACTGCAACACATTGTTGCTTGTCTTCTCGTATACACTGCAGGTAATACTGTCCAGCTCCATTAAAAGAATGACTCCTATGAGCCTTCAATTCATGGGACCAAAGCTAGTATCAGGAAAAGGTAGTTCCTTGTGTCATCTAAGAAGTATTGATAGTTCACCTTTCCTACAGGAGATTTCAGTTTGATACCTAGTGACTGCACTTCATTGGCAACCACCACCCCTCTCTCAGTGGAGGCTAATCTCTTATGACGATGGTCAACAGGTTTCTGTGGCACTTCCAGACTAAAGTGAAGTAGAAAGAAAGGCCTGGAGATCTGCTCTGGAACATCCTCCAATGAAACCACAGTTCAAAGACCCTATCTTCCACACCTGCTCATGGATCTGGCCTGAGCTAGGCAGCATTTCATTTTGTTTTGTATGGGGCTCAACTCCACAGGCAACTAACAGCAAATGATCAACCTGAGATTTCAGGCATGCCCATTTTTTAATGCCAATTTCACATGTAATAAAGATGTACAAATGCACTTTGCATACAATGGATGTGTGTGTGGATTGTGATAAGAGTTGTATGAGCACCCAAGAAAATCCTTAAAAAAATTGTTATTGGAGCTCATATTTCAACAGTGCTTTAGAATATGAAAGCACTTCCACATCCATAAAGCACACTTTTTCAGTACAGAATCATATTAGTGAAGCTGTGTCCAGTCACTGGTGGGAAACGGGTAAGCATTCTGAGCCAGGGAGCTCAGATTCGACAGCCATTAGTGAAAAATAACAGATGGTGTCTCATTTTTTGCTGCAGGCAAAGAGCCAAATGACATGACTAAATAGAAAGACAGCCCCATAGGACTGCATTTGGACTCCTACTGAGCACAGAGCCTGAAAGGCAGGGACATTTTTAATAACCTTTCTTTGACAAGCTTAAAGCCATTTAATGCCTAAACCTGTCATACACATCCAGCCAAGAGAATAGGCCTCCAGAGAAAACCCTAGAGCACACAGTCTCACCTCGCTGCAAAGAAATTAAAATTGCACTCACACACAAAATAAATATATAAATAAAACATTGAGCAGCAAGGTCAGCAAATATGGACTTTCCATTTAAATAAAACTCATTGTTGGTGTAAATGGTACCCTTCTAAACCTGTTCTTTCTGAATTGGTTGAATTGACAGATTCCTGTCTGTCGTGACCCAACTAAAGCAGCAGAGGACTCATGCCGGCTTCATCTGAAATCTTAATCCACTCTAATTAGAAAGAAGTGTGTTATAAATTATGAAAATCTACATCGAAATGAAAAGAGAGTGAATTCATAATTCTTTATGTACAGGGTTACATGCTTTCATGGAGTTCAACAACACAGTAAGCGATTGTTCCTTTTAGACTTTTTTATTAGCTTTGGGAGTAAAAGGCAGAATATCAGTAATCTACATGGTTGAAAATGGTTATTTTTCTGTCTATTGTTATAGCAATCAGCAGACGTGAACCAGCAAATGTGCCAAAAGCATTCACTACAGAAATTTGATTTAATAAATTGTGTTTGTTTTCCAATGAGTTAGCTAGTAGGAGCATTAGTGGCGACATGAAGGTCCTTTTCCCTGGAGTCCATGGCTTCCTCTTGTCCCAGCTGTTTCATTTTCTTCTCATCTCCAAGTCATTTTATGATAATAACTCTCCATGCTTTATTTTTTGATAGCTTAAATGAATACAAAACACATTGGAGATACTCCGAGCCTGAAAAATGGATTTAGGGTTTGCATTTAAATCCTAACTTTAATGTGCTTATAGTGGGGAGAATGGTGTATGTCGACATTAGATTTATGCTTATTTCAGAAAGAGTTAGAAGCACATGGGAGATATCTCATTTTACTCTTATTTGGCTCTATATGGGAAAAAAACATCAGTTTACAATGGGTTTCTAAGAAAAAATGCCTTAGTAACAAAAGTTACAGTGATGTATTTTAAATTCTATAGGTTAATGGAATTCAACTTATATGAAAGATATAAATATTGTTATTTCTAAAGAGATTCGGTTTTATTGATGTATAATTTCCCTTTTGAATTGCTTATGGCAATAACATGATTTTAAACTAAAATACATGATTTCATATAAACTCAAGAGAATGTAAAGTCCAGATCAGGGCTATTCTTAAATTTTTAATAAAACTTAAGCAGATAAAAATTTTAAAATTTAATAAAATTTTAAAGATTCCCAAATCATTAAAGATTTACATGTTGATAGGAATACTATTCTTCATCAGACAACAGTTGTAGATGTATCAACATTTTTAAGGAAGGTTGGGAAGACCTCAAAGATTAATCATGAGAGGGAAAATGGAAAAATGACCACAAAATGATAAAAAAAAGATAATAAAAATACCATTCATGAAATAGCAAGTTTTCTGTTTCAGGATTTCTAAGAGTCTCTTTCTGATCATGATACATGTCATGTTTTCCTCTATCCTATCCACCCACATTCTTCTCATTTTCAGTAAAGTTGTCTTATCCAGATTCTGATTATTGCCTCCCCCTATAGATTGAATAAGTACAGTAAGAAGAAACCACCCTGACACACAATTCCTGATTTTAAGTTAGGTACTATTCCTTTGTCCTGTTCACACAGCTGCCTTTTGATCCATGTATGGGTTCTACAGGAACATAATGAAATGTATCGGAAACCCCATTCCTCTCAAGGTTATCCATTGTTTGTTAGGATCCACACAGTCAAATGCCTTGGCAGAGTTAATAAAACACAAGTAAATCTTCTGTCTACATGTTTCTGTATCTGTTTGAGTCTCTGTTTTTAAGTCTCTTTAATGAAGTGGAGTTCCTGTCTTGTATGAAATTCTGTTTAACTTTCTGAAGAACCATCCCACCAATTCCATGGTGACTGTTCCATTTTACCATCTCACAGCTAATTTCATTAATAATCTCAACTCAGACACATTCTTCAAATTCTTTTTCCCTCCAGAAATGAGGACTCTAAAATACTCTGAGAGTTGCAATAAGCATGTGACTAGCACATAAAAAATGACTCAGTAAATGATACTCCTTAAAATATCATTATTCAGATATTTTAATGAAATAGTAACATTCTTAAGCATAAAATGGATTAAATGAAAAAGTTTTATATTCACAATGTGGATAAAATAACAGCCAGATTTGTTTCATATTTAAGCAAAACATGTAATCAATTATAGATCTCTAATATAGTATTTTTTAATTTTTGTGCTCCTATTTTTATAAATATGAGTTTGACTTAAAATTTCAAACTCTGCTTACATTGGCAGTCAGCAATAGTCCACATTTTACAGAGCATATGAGTGTTGTATTGAAGTTAGAGACACATTGGCAAGTTTGATAGTTTACCTCCAAGATGATCCCAAATAACCCTCATCTCCTGGCATGTGTGCCCTTATATTGTTCTCCTGCACACACAATCAGAGTCAACCTGTACATTAAATCAGAGTCCGTCTGTGTGATCAACAGAATGCAACAGATGTGAAGGTAATAACGTTCAAGGCTAGGTCATGAAAAAGGAATGGTTCTGCTTTGGTCTCTCGGATTGCATTGTTTATTCTGCTGCCATTCTGTGAAGATATTTGAGCAGCATTCTGGTGAAACTCTCAAGGATAGAAGCTGAAGCCCTCTGCCAATAGCCAGTACCAAGTCAAAAAGGTATTTGAACAACCCTCCTTGGGAATAGATTCTCAGACCATCAAGCCTTTAGATCCGAAGTTTCAGCTGATATCTAACTACAATTCTAGGGTCAATCTATAGTGAGAACCAAATGAATGTATTTCCAAAAAATAATCCACTCACAATACTTTCATAACCTGGCCCTTCAGAAGGCTATTTTTCCTTGGAAAAGATGTCCTCTCAGATAGTATTTTGGTTAGAATTACTCTTAAGAGTACATTGAAGTGGGTGAAGAAAGACATTGTTATGGGACTTTTAATTTTTGGCTTTGCTCACCCACGTAATTATTCTTCCATTCTTGGGGGCCATGTGGTTTCAAACATGGTACAGCAGACCTCTTTGGTTATTTATTGATCAATTGGTCTGTTTATTGTTAATTTTCATTTCTTTTTGTATCATATTAATAATCATATTATACTGGATACTACAAACTGTCCTTAGGTTACAAATGAGATTTGTTTTGAAGCATGACTTTAAGTCAATTTGCAAGTAGATTGAAATAGACATGCATTCATTCTCAGTCTTTAGAGCAGTATTTCCCAAAGTGAATGACACTTTTCCTGGGAGGAATAGGAGCATCCAGGAACATGCAAAACCAAATACCTATACTTTATACTGGTTTATGAATTATAGAATATGGGTTTATGGGCATTGAGTGATTTTTTTCTGATGAAGAAGTAGACCAAATAATTTTGAAAACTATGCATTAAATAAGAAGTGGGTAGTGGATGATATATCGGGCTGCTTGGCACAATTCACAAGTTTGAACCCACCAGCTTCTCTGAAAGATGAGTCTTTCTTCTTCTGTGTAGATTCACATCCTCAGAAATCTTATATAAGACTGCAATAATTCAGAGTCAATTCCACAGCAATGGACTTGTTTATTTAACTATTTGTTTGGGTGTAAGCTATACATCATAACTCAGATGTTCATTCATAACCAGGGGACTGTCTAATTAAAATTTTTCACAAAATCACTGAAGCTAACGGCTGAAGGTGCTTGTAAAAGCCAATGAAGATGCCTTGTTGCTGTTGGGTGCCAATTAGTAGTCTCTGGCTCATTTTAAATTTATGCACAACTGAAGGAAACACTGTTCAGTCCTGATCCCATCTGCTCCTCAGAATTGTTCCTAGGACTTGAGACCTTTGCTGCAGTCTGAGCGACTTTCAATCACCAAATTTCACTTGGTTAAGAATGGATTGTCCCTATAATCCAGAAACAAGATAGCAGTATACAAATAGTGAGTCCTGTAGGATTCTGTGCAAGTTATCAGTGCCAGTTTGTACTGTGCAAATGTGCAATGAGAGTTAGAGTCCCTGATAACTCATAAATACGATAAATTTATTGAATGAAGCTCTTCTCATAACTCAACCATGTTGACAATTTCCCTTTAATTAATCCCTCTGCATGCAAGCTATTTATTTTTTATTCTTCCTTATCCTAAGTCTTTTAGAAACTAAGAGAAAGGTAATTTCAACTAAAAGTTTAGAAATCCCAGTTAAGGCATGCACAGAGGCCCTAATTTGAGAACTGGATAAACTACTAAATTACAGGTTATGAAAGGACTTTTAAAACTATGCAATATATTCTTCAGTTCAATGTTCCATATTTGTTAACATTGGTATAGTCTTTGGTGTAAAGCATGATTTAGGAACTTTCAAATCCTAACCCAGCCACTTGTGTGGTTTGTCATATCTATTTAATCTTTGTGAGTCTCAGTTACCTTTTTTGTATTGTAAAATAGAAACAATAACAGAATCTTCCTTAGGGATTTTAATTAATGTATTTATTGTACTAGAATCATTGATCAATTAATCACTTACAAATGATGATATATACTGATTACTCAGTGCATTTCATGGCATAGGAATGTTAGTTATTAAAGTTCCTAGAGGTACATTTTTTCATTGAGAACAATGAACTCTTTGTGTTACCTTAACAATTTACCTAACTCAAATTTTCATATAAATGTTAAGTTCAATTTCCCTTGACATTTGTTGAATACTTCAGAAACATACAATATAGGACTTTGTAATGTATTTATGATGCAATTTAAGGAATAATATTGAGTTTATTTCAGTCCCATCTTGAAGTGTACCAAGAGAGTTATATATTACTCCACCAGACTACTCCCACGAATAAACTAAAGTTAGTTAATTAGGTATCATTGAATTGTTCCCCAGTTGGAAGTTGTTTCTTTTCAAAAATCTTAGAATAATTTCATTTTATACCTTTCTTGACATTATACTTTGGAAGTTTGTCTCATATGGTTTCTGGAGTTGACTTGTGCTGTTTTTAGGCTAGCAAATACATTTCAAAGTGTTTCTGTTTAATTTCCCTGTGTTACATGAGTTGGAACTGGGTTGAGGCCATGATGGTTTAGTGATTATATAATTAGCATTGTTTATTTTAAATTGCGAGGGATCCTAGTGACACAGTGGTTAAAGGTCCCAGATGCTCGTTGAAAGACTGGAGGTTCGAAGCTACTCATTGCAAGTGAGAGAAGACATGGGCGTCTGCTTTCATAAAGATTGGCAGCTTTAGACACATTATGGAGTAGTTCTACTCTGTCCTGCAGGGACAGCAGGGGTCAAAATCCACTCAACATCTATGAGGTTTGGTTTGAGATCTCCAATTTCACAAGCAGAACTCAGGTAGCCATTTAAAGTGTTCAGATAACATGAGGTAAATGTTTTCACGACTTTCATCCCATTAATTTATAACTAGACCTTGTATCTCAAACCAGGATAACATTGTGGACCAGAGACACACATGATTCAGAATGGTCTTTTGTATCTTTGTATTTATTAACTGTTGAAGTAAATATTGTGGGAGTGGCCATATCTGATTTCCATGTTTCCAAAAGGCCTGGGCCAGACATGCCTCGGTGCTCCAATATTCCTTATCTACTCTGACAATATCGGTTCCTCCCACTACACTCTACTTTTCTGCTGTATTTCAAAATTCATTGCAGTGACCACACAGAACTCACAGTCAATACTCAACTCACGCATGAGTAAGGGGGGTTATGAGAAAAGTTAATAGGTTAGCACAAGTGAGGATCAATAGACAGTGAGGATACAAATCCCTGGTCCACAGGAACTCCTCAGCTGCCAAATCTCTCTCCAGTCTACAGCTTCTCAGGCACGTGGTCTCATGGGTTTGGCTTCTGTGGGTCAGGAAGTCTGCCCACTTGTAACTCCAACAAACAGTTGTCAGACAAGAGAAGGTATCCCAATGCCTCTTGATGCACCTTTAACTCCCCATGCCACAGTCTTTGCCACCTCTGGCCTCATCCTCAACTACTCTGGAAAGAAATTTGATGTGCTCTTCCAGTGGTTCTGGGTTTTCTCTCTCTGCTGCTGCTTCAAAGACTGTTCACCTTTATAGCCAGGAGATGGTATGGAAAACTGATCAATTCCCTCTATTTGTGTTACACACCCTAATTGCATAGTTCTGTTCCATCATTTGGTGGGAGTTACAGAGAAATTGGCAGAAGAGTTATAGGAAGAAATTTCACTCCACCATATCTTTCATTTGAAGGAACTCAATGTTCACTATCCCCTCTATGACAGCAGAGCTCTTTCTTTTTAACCCCTTAGAAAAACTTCAACAAAATAAAAGAAAGCATAATTGCACTCACCAGAAAACCTACACAACCTCTGCTGACATCTCAAAATAGAACAAGAGTAAAGATGCAAGACCTAGAAAGGATATGCATGTTTGCCTCTATTTCTTTAAAATGAATCTCTCTCTCAAAGTAATACTGCAGATGATTTTTTGCATATCTTTCCAAAGAAAACAATGTGTATCCAGTACACATACACAACTTATTTGGGGAATAATAAGATTATATATGGGGTTTCACCATATGATTTGCTTTAATTAATCATGGAGATCTTCTACATCAGCAGAACACATTGACCTCCTTTTTTAACTGCTGTATATTTTCTAATATATTACTTTCTATTTTAGGACTATCTACTATGTAGGATATAAGTAGCCAATTCTTTGTTGAAAATTATTCAGTTGGTGCATTGTTTTAAATCAAAAGCAATAGATTATCAGTATATTTCCAAATTCCCCAAGACATTAATTTTACACTTGTCTTCTCTCTCAATAATGAGACCTGATCCTAATTTTGCTAATGAGCTCAGAATCCGATATTTCACTAAAAAAAACAAACTACAAGATAGGATGTATTTTCTTCCTTCATCAAGATTCTCTGCCCTACTTCTCTGTCCTACTGTACCTATATTATTCATTCTTCCTGTAAGCTTGGGCAATTATAAGTCCATCTCCTAATCTGAAGACCAGAACTTCAAGCCCAGCAGCCACTCTGTGGCAGGAAGATGAGGCTGCCTGCTACTTGAAAGGCCTAGCATCGTGGAACGCCAAAGGAGCACTTCTGATCTGTTCTGTAGAGCTACTGAGGGTCTATAGCAGAGGGTTTGCAACTTATAAGGCGACGGCACCCCCTCTTCCTGATGAAAGAAGTATCTTCTCTACTCAGATAGAAATAAGAAATTAAAATGACCCATAATCTCATCCTTAAACAGACCATCGTTTTCCTATCAATTACATCTGTACACACACACAACTGTGACATCATTATCATGTTTCTTTTAGGTTCTTTCAATAAACATACATGTATCAAACAAGAAAACAACAAAGACCTCTCAGTCTTTCGATGCTTGCTCTCCTTCATAATCAAACTTCTAGTGTATCAGCCCTTTTCACATCAAAGAGATTCCTACCAATTCAGTGATTTTTAAAAGTTTCTTTTTTATGTAATGATAGCAATATAGTCACATAAAACAAAAGCCCACTGTCAATTCTGAATCAGAACAACCCTATAGACAAGAGTAGAAATGCCCACATGCTTTTCCGGGGCTGTAAATCTTAACAGGCGAAAGAAGCCTCCTATTTCTCCTATGGAGAATCTGGTAGGTTTGAACGACAGAACTTATCGTTACCAGGTAACTTTTAACCTGCCATACCTCCAAGATCCTTGAACATGGCTCCTCTTAATTCCTACACCATTATCTGAAACAATGTGTGTGTCCCCCTAAATTAAAAAGGTGATAGAGGAAAACAGAAGCTCCCATGCCAGAAGGGGAAGAATGGGAAGTGAGGGAACCACTGGTCTATTGCTGATGTTGCCAGGTGCCATTAAGCAAGTTCTGACTCATGGCGATTCTATGTAGGAAAGAATGGAAAATGACCCAGTGCTGTGCCAGCCGTACCATTCCTCCTATGTTTGAGCCCATCGCGGTATCCATTGTGTCAGTCTATCTTGCCAAGGTCCTGCTTTTCTTGACTGCCTCTCTGTTTTACCAAGTATGATGTTCTTTTCCAGGGACTGATATTTCCTAGTAAATTGTGCAAAGCACATTATACAAAGTCTTGCCATCTCTGCTTCCGGAAAGCATTTGGCTATACTTCTTCCAATACAGATTTCTTGGTTCTTTGGCAGTCCCTGGTACTTTCAATATTCTTCTCTACTACCGTAATTCAAATACACCAAGCTTTCTTTCTTATTCATGTTCAATTTTCACGTTCATATGAGGCAACTGTCATTAATACAGTTTGTCAGAGAAGTAAATTTGCTTTTTAATATGTTAAAGAAGTTTAGAGCAGCAGATTTACCCAATGCAATGCATTATTTTATCTCTTCCCTGTGACTTCCATGATTGTGGAGCCAAGTAAGACAAATCTGTGACAATTTCAATCATTTCTCATTTTTCCACGGTGTTACCTATTGGTCTAGTTGTGAAAACGTTAGTGTTTACATTGAGATGTGATCCATACTGAAGACTACAATCCTTAATGAACAAGTGCTTGAGGTTCTTTTTACTTGCAGCAGACAGGTTGTGTCATCTGCATATCACAGTTGATGATAAGTCTTCTTTAAGTCCTTTCTCATATTATTTGTTCAGCATACACAGACTAAAAAGTAAGGTAAGAGGATATAACTTACACCCACATTTCTTTTTTTTCCCTTGGATCTGAAGTCTTTATTTGTACAGTAATTCACATAAAGGACCACTCTTTCTGTTTCATATCATTGAGAACAAGACCATCGTATTTGTTTGTGAGGTGAGCTTCCCAAGAAGTCTCTCCTGTGCCCATTTCTGGTTTTAGAAGACTATCACCTTGTGCTATAATGTCAGTATCCTGTTTTATTTCTATTATAATTTTTCATAAAGCAAAAAAAAAAAGCCCAGATATCTCCTGTAAAAAGTTAGATAGATGTTTTCCCTTATTAATTTACAGCTGAGATGGGAGGAAAAACAGTTTTAACTGCAGTGTAACATGGTTAACAACGGCAGATGTACCATTCCCCAAAGAGTTTACAGAATTAAAATTTACCAGGTAGACATGCAATAAATAAAAACAGCACTTGGGAAAAGTCTTTTAAAAGCAGGCCTTAGGGCATCGATCACCTGCGCCTTTCATACGGTGCTGGTGTTCTTAAGAGGCCAGATCCAAAAAATCGCTCTTTGTGAGGAAACGGTAAACCGCAGGCATGCGTACGTCGGCTCTGCAGACCCAGATCTCGTGTGTCCGCTGGCGGGGGAGGCGGGTACACACGCCGTGGGCAGGAGAGCTAATCCAAGTCCTTGACCCGGTGGCAGATCTCCTCGGTGGAGTCGGAGCATTTGGCATTGCTGCCCAGGTCTTTGGTTAAACTCTTTCCATCTTTAAGTGTGGCAAAGCACGCAGCCTCGATCTTAGTGGCCTGGTCAAAAAGGCCCATCATGGCGCTGAGCAGGAGGGTGGTGGGGTTGTCCATGTCCTTGCCTGCTATGTCCGGGGCGGTTCCATGGACCGACTCGAAGATGGCCACTCCATTGGCGCCAATGTTGCCACTTGGTGTCACTCCAAGTCCTCCAATCAACCCAGCACACAGGTCGCTCAGGATGTCTCCATACAAGTTTGGCACCACCAGAACATCAAACTGGGATGGGTCTTGTACCATGTTCAAGCATACTGTATCAAGGTACATCTCATTAAATTTAATATTTTTGCAGTTCTCTGCAACTTCCCTGCATTTTTGCAGAAAAAGCCCATCTGACATTCGCATGATGTTGGCTTTGTGCACGGCGGTGATGTTGCTCTGGTGATTGTTCCGGGCGTATTCGAAGGCAAACTCAGCAATGCACTTGCATGCCTGCTCCGTGATCAGCTTGATGCTCTGCACAACTCTGTCGACAATCACGTGCTCGATGCCACTGTATTCTGCTTCTGTGTTCTCGTGGATGGTGACGATGTTGATGTCGGTGTATAGGGTTTTGTAGCCTTCGATTGAGACGTTGGCATAAAGGTCAAATGTCTTACGCAGCAACAGATTCATGGATGGGTGACCAGCTGCTATTGGGGTCTTTAACGGGCCTTTCAGGCCCATCTTGTTCTTATCCATGAATTTTTTGGCTTCTGGGGTGATCATCCACTTGCCTCCTGGTCCTTGGATGGCGGTGACATTCCGCTCCTCCCACTGAATAGGCGCCTTGGCAGCGTCAAAGATCTTCATGATAGCAGCTAAAATTTCTGGGCCAATGCCATCGCCTGGAATTAAAGTTACTGTCTGAACGCCACCAGAAAACCCTCTGGCCACCTGTTTTGGGTTGGGGAATGCCCCCAGCAGCTGAGAGACCTTGGAGATCCAGCGGCCCGGCCATAGCCACACCCACATTTCTTAATTTTAAGTTATGCAGTCGTTCTTTGTCCTGTTCCCCAAACTGCCTCTTGATCCACTTACACGTTCTAAATGAGTACAATGAAGTGTTCTAGATTCCCATTCTTCTCAAAGCTATGGTAATGAGCCACACAGTTCAGTGCCTTTTCATGGTCAATAAAACACAAGTAAATATGTTCCTGGTCTTTTCGGCATCCATCTGACATCATCAATGATATCCATTGTTCTATATCCTTTTCTGAATCTAGCCTGTATTTCTGGGAGCTTCCTGTTAATGGACTGTTGTAACCTTTGCTGAATGACCTACCACAGTGTTGTTCAATATGGTGATCGTGATCTACTAGTTGATCACAAATGTAGTGTGGGTAGATTGCATGGTTTTAAAAAATAGTTGTATGCCTATCATCTATCCCTTCACTTAATTGACAGAGCGCAGCCAATCAGATGCAATCTTAGGTGTCAAATGCATGCACAAGCAATTGGACTAAATGCAGCAAAACTGACAAACTAAGTTATCGCCAATTTTTAGAACTTTTTTTCTCTTAAATGTAAAAGGGTATTAAAATGTAAAAGGGGGAGCTGGACCAAGTAAGAAGACAAAAACTTAACCTTTTGGTATAGAATGGGAGAGTTTGACATTACAACCTGACATTCAACTGAAGTCCAGAGCTCATGAACAGTTCTGGAACTTACTCACACTGGAAAAGTACCCAAATATGAGAAAATGTGCTACCTCCTTGACTGCATTATTCAGCTCTACTTATTGATGTTAGGTAGCCTTTTCGCACATAAAGATCATTAAATCCAAGTACCATCTCACCATGACATGATCATTTAGAAGTGTGCTTGAGGCTTGCTGTCAGCAGCTACTGTCTGGACTATGAATCCCAGGTACATTCTATTCAGTAAAAGTCATCAGAGTAAAATCCGGTAATGACAGAAAGTGTACATAAATTGTGTTGTGTTGTGCAATATGGACTCATGAAGTTATGCTAGGTACATAAACAGATGTACATATAAAGAATTCTCGATGCATTTATGAATAAATGTAATAAATCAATAAAAATAAATGTTTTGCATTTTTATAGTCAGTAGATCATTTTGACTTGATCATTTTATAAGTAGTTCTCATGCTTAAAAAGTATGAGGCCCCCGATCTACAACAAAACCTTATTTGCATGTGATATTGATATTGTTTTATAATTTATAATGATATTGTTTTTATAATATTGGTTTATAAAAATATTGTTTTATAATTAATTTATATTGTTTTATAATTGTTTTATAATGATATTGTTTTATAATTCTGTTGGGTCATCTTTCTTTCAAAGGGGTACAGATATGGATCTTTATCATTTAGTTGGCCAAGTAGCTGTCTTCCAAACTTCCTAGCATAGGAAAACTGAGTGAGTGCTTCCAGTGGGTCATTAGCTGTTGAAACATTTCAACTGATATTCCATCAATTCCTGGAGACTTGTTCTTGACTACTGCCTTCAGTGCAGCTTGCACTTCTTTTCTTCATTATATAGGTTCTTGATCATAAAGTATCTAATGAAATGGTATAATGTAGACTAGTTCTTTTTGGTACAATGATCCTAGTATTTTAGCTTCTTTTGATGCTTCCTGTATCATCAAATATTTTGTCCATAGAATCTTTCAATATTGCAACTCAAAGATTGACTATTTTCTTGAGTTCTTTAAGTTTATGATATCCTGGATATGTTCTTCAGTTTTAATTTTCTAACTGCATGTCTTTGCACATTTCATTATATCTTCAGCTGCCCCATGAAATTTTTTGTTCAGTTCTTTGACTACATCATTGCTTCATTTGCCTTAGCTAGTGTACAAATAAGAACACATTTCAGAGTCTCGTCTGACATCCTCGTTGATCTTTTCCTTTCTCATTTTTAAATGACCTTTTTTTCAGCATAATATATCTATATATATATCACACTTCTGTTTATTTACTTCATATAAAAAGATGCAGAATTGGAATTTGCCCCTCATAATTTCTATCTATTCACATTCAGGAATTAGTGCTGGCTGTATTGACTGTTATTGACTACCAGGGAGCTTCGATGAAAGTTCATGAATGTTACCAGCACTGTTCAAAGATCTTTAATCTCCACACTTTAAAAAATAAGTGTTTGTTTTTTACCAGTTTATTGGAAGCTCTTAAAGTATAACATCCCACAGCTCAGTAACCTCAAGCAAGATTTTACACTTGTTACCACAGTTTCAAAATATTTTCCTTCTTCTTGATTTCCTTGATATATGCTCCCCTTTATCCCCTTCCACCTCCCCTATCCTCAAAACCTTATAATTGTTACTATATGTATATATGTTTGCCTTATCTTACACTAATAAATCCATTCACCTACCATTCTCTTATTTGTTCCCTAAAGTGGGGTTATACAGTCATCATTGCTATCAGGTCCCCAACCCCCACTCCTTCCCCTATACTCAGGAAACTGTTACTCCAAGAACTTTTTCTGGAGGGGTTACATACATTGCCTTTCATACATCAAAGGATCTTAATTTTACCAATGATCCTTTGCAAGTCTAACAAGATTAATGAGGTACAAATGAAACCATAATAGTAAGGGGAGGAAACATGAAAGAACTAGAGGACAGTTAGGGGTTTCATCAGTGTTATACAGCTTATCAGGTTCTCTGTCATTAGGGAACAATGAGATGCACCTGTTCTTAATGTGTTTTGGAAATTCATGTGACACACACCAACGGTCATATTTTGGCTCTTGTGGACTTCTATTCATTTTTGTTATCTTTCACTTCAACTGACATGAATAATTGATCATTTATTGGCATTCATCTCTTGGCCTAGTTTGAGCTGCTGATATTGAGCTTCTCCCTCATCTTGTCCCACAGATGTAGTTAGTTGGCTTTCTGGGAATTCAATCTAGAGAAATCCACATGTATAGTTACCTTTTTGGTTGTTGAACAAATTATTTGCTGTGAACAAGTTGTTGGTCTTGCAAAATTTGCTCACGTGACCTAGCTTTGTTTCTGTCACATAAGCTATAGCTTTGAAATACTTTTCTTTCTTCTTTACTTCCAATTTTTTGCATTCCAATCACCAGTAATTATCAACACATCTTGACTACATGTTTGATAAATTTCAAATTGTAGACATTGGTAAAATTCTTCAATTACTCTAACACTAGCTTTAGTATTTGGTTCACAAATTTGAGTAATGGTTATGTTGGTGACATTGTCTTGTATGTGAATATATATCATCATCTTACAGACATCCTAGTATTTCAAGAGAGCTCTCTAAATTTCCTTTTTAATAATGAAGGTGACATTACTTTTGAATATGTCATTCCTGGTAGTAGACCTTATGGTTTTCTGATTCAAAATAGCTAATATCAATCCATTCCAGCCCACTAACCCCTAAAATATAAATCTTTATGCCTCTCATTTCATTTTTATAATGTTCCAATGACCAATAGATGTTTTCACTTGCTTCTTCCAATTTTGCATCATATTTCATCAGAAAACAAAGTCTCCTGAAAGCTTAACTTGTGGCCTTGAGGTCCATTCTGCTTTCAGAAGGCAACTTTTCCTCCATCCTGTTTTCCGTGCCTTCTAACTCATCTTCTGAATCTCTCTTTGACAATGTTCTCTTGCTATTCACGGATCTTTTTCATTTAGTTGGCCAAGTAGCTGTCTTTGGGTATGTGACAATGTTTCCATGTTCCAGATAGAGTTTTCAGTGGCTATTTTCTCTGGGGTGGACAGCCTATGTCTTCTTTGTAGTCTGCTCTTATTCTGGGAGCTATGCTGAACTCTGCTATCTTTGGGTTACTCTGGCGGTCTATGAAATATACGTGAGATGTCTATCAGTATCAAAACAACACATAAGCCACCACAGTACGGCAAACTGACAGACAAGTGGTAAACAGGTGTATTACATTTTTGAAATCTTATACAGCATAATTTGACAGGAACCCATTCTGAGGCCAAAAAATATTCCTTGACTAGTGATTCATTTGATCTTCAGGAAACCTCTTCCCAGTCCATTTCTCTTTACAACTCCCCCAAATGTTCCCCCAGCCCATCAGTGTCGACAGCTCAGGGCTCCCGCTCCTGTTTGTGCCTCTGTGAGTGCTTTCTCCTGCTGCATGCCAATGGAAATCTGGGGATCTGGAGATCATCTTTTCATTCAGGATGTGGGCTTCTAATGTATTAGACATTCACTGTATTCCTAAAACCCACATCGATTGTAGGTTTTTTCTGTGTTTGGGAAATGCCAGGCAGATATAAAACATTGCCTTTATATTTCTTATAAACCTTTTGGCTACCTGAGAAGTATACTGTGCATCACATTAAACATTCCAGAAACATTAGCAAAGATTTTTAGAGCTTCACGTTAATCTGCCCATTGTTGCCAACATCCATTTTATGTTGAGAAACTTTATCTAGCTGGGAAGCTTAATGAGAAATCCTTTCCCCAGCCCTGCATGTCTTGATTTCTCTCTATATATAATAGTTTCTCTTTTAGGTTAAGTCAAATTGACATAGTAGCTAGAAAAATGGGCATAGTAGCTACAAAAATAGGCTTAAACAAAACAACTTTTAAGAATGTCTCAAGCTAGGGCATTTCATTCTATTGTACTGAGGACTGCTCTAAGTCAGACAGACCTGATGGTACCTAGCAACAATTATATTATAAATAGACATAACATGCTGCTGATTACATAAAATCCTTATTTTTAAATTTTATTGTGGCTTAGGTGAAAGGCTATAAAGTGAGTTAGTTATCCACTCAATGAGTTATACCTTTCCTGTTTTGTGGCATTGATTCCAATTCCCTTAATATACTTTCTTCTTCTTCTTTCCTGGGTTCTTCACGTCCATTCATCTTCAGTTGCAGACCTTTCCTGACTTCTGAAATTGCTTTGGGGGAAATTTTACCCACTCGGTATCATATAGTTGATGGTTCTGAGGATTACAATTCTCATGGGTCTTGTTGTTTACTTTATAAGTCTGTCTAGTGCTTGGCTGAAAGGTGATCTCTATGGAAAGGTTTAGTTTCAGGTCTGAAGGTTGTCTAAATGCCATAGTCTCTGGGGGTTTACCAATCATTATCAGACCGATGCACCTGGTCTTTGTTATGGTTTTTTGTTTGGGGGGCTTTTTTGGCTGTTGGTTTTTTCCCCCCAATTTTTCCCCTATAATTTTATCATACTCTGTCCAGGATCTTAAATTGTAACCCTGATTACAATTCTCACTTTCTAATAGCCAAACATCACTCAGTTCTGGTCTCAGGGTAGTAGCAACTGTGGTTCATGTAGCAATTATTCCTTTGGTTGTATTTTCTTCACTCTTCTGTGCTCTAGATAAAAAACAAAGACTATTAATTGCATCTTAGATGGCCACTCTAGTTTTTAAGATCCTGATTGCTACTCGCCCAAGTAGGATACAGAACATTTTATTTTTAGGTATGATATTCCTATGGACTTAGCGGTCTATTAAGAGGGGGTCACTATAGAAGCAAAAACAGTGTCATTAAATATATGTGTCAAGAAAATGGCTCACACAGTTGCAGACGAGGGCCAGTCTGAGTCCAGGCAGATTTGAAGTGCACAGGTCAATGCGAAGCTGGAGGCTCTCCTAACTCACACAGCAGTAGGACTGATCAAACCAGCATTGGCAGGAAAACTACAGGTGAGTGGAAGCACAGACAGATGAATCCAAGAATATCAGGTGAGGTGGAAGGCTTCTGATGATTCCCAGAACCAGCAGGCAATCTGATAGGTCACTGACTCAAAACCAAAGAATTGGAAGTCAATGAATCAGAGGTAGAATCCAAACCCAGTAGAAAGCAAACAAACTTTCCCATATCATCCATTCATATATGAAGTAGGCCACATTCTTGAGGAAACTCCCTTTCAGATCCATCAGGGATATGACCTGAATAATGGGTTGCTTCTACCTTAATCTTTATGCAATAGATCTCATTTTGGAGTTGATTTCATTGGGCTAAGTTTCAATATAGGGGATTTCTAGGACTTAACAAGCAACATGACCCAGCCAAATTGACACAAAACTTAATTATCATAACCCCAAGAGCATGATCCTGAAATCCCAAGCCCAGTGATGCCTTCCCTCCAGGTGTTTGGTTATGCCTAGGATGTTTTCTTATCTCTTTCACAGGGGTTACCCAATTCATAACAGTAGGGAAATTACAGTCATGAAGTAGCAATGAATATAATTTTACGGTTGGGTGGCCACCACAACATAAGGAACTGTATTAAAGAGTCACAGCATTAGGAAGGTTGAAAACCACTAGTTTATATGAACACATGGTAGAGTTCTGGAATTCTCATTCTTCACATTGTTATTCATAATTTGTTATGATTTTGAATAGTCAATAAACTACAAGAAAACATCTTTCTGAGAACTCTCTGATGTTAATGACTATATTCCTCATTCTAGGTCTTCTTCTGTATGCAGCTTATTATGTTCATAATTGATAAACTCCTTCCCCCTTCAGCTAAACCTATAGAAATTGCTCTGAAAATACTTTTGTTCTGAATTTTTCCACCTCTTTGAACACTTTCAGGAATTGCATAATTCACTCAAACTATCTCATAGGAACTTGGGGCATTACACAAAACAAGCAAATGAGGACATGTCACCATTTGGGTGTTTCATATGTTTCTCTTCATATTGTATTTTATATGAAGTAACACATGAAGGGAATAAAATTTTAATGTTTCATAAAAATTATAACCACCTTTATAAAACTAATAAGAAAAGATTACATATTCCCTCTATTTTCTATGCCTATGGATGGAATGAACATTACAATAGGCTTTTAGTATATGCTTTTGTGCAGATGAATGTTAAAAAAGAATAAGGAATGTGTATTTTTAATTTCCAGAATAGGCTACCCAGCCACCTACCTTAGAAATAACCTTGGTTACAGATGCCATTTTGACAACTGGTTCATCATATTCAACAAAAATTAGGTATCTCATCTGCTAAACTAGTGTGAACTGGCTGAATTACCACAAATGGATTTAGTGAATTTATGGTCAAGAGTAAGTCCCAGAGTCTCTTCTAAAATATACTTTGGTATTTTCTTTCTTATATTTTTAATGCTGCTTTGCTTTCTTCATATATTATATTCTTGATGAAATTCCACAACTTGTCTGGTGTTAGTGTTAAATGTGTCAGATCTCTACTTGAGATGTTCTCAAAGTTCAAGTAAGACATATTAAAAGTCTTTTGGCTCCTGTGAACATGTATATAAGCACTTGCTGGTCTACTCTCTCTGGCTTTAGTTTAGTGGTAATCACCATGATGTATGCCAAGCTCAATTTTAGTTCTGCATATCTAAGCTGACAAGGTTCATGTAGATAGTCATCAATTATGTTGCTGAAAAACATTTGCAATGAATTCCTTGGTATTGTAAAATTCTTTCATTCAGTCTCCAGTTTCACTTTTTCAACATTGAGACCATATTGTCTAGCTACTTATCCTCCCTGTTTCCAATATTATCCTGTCACTGGCACCATTGTACTTCAACATAGACTTTAAAAGCAAAGTCATCCCTCTTGAAATTGTTATTCCTGGTATAATACAGGATATGCTTGTCCAACTCTAAATGGACAATTCCAGTCCGTTTCAACTGACTAATGCCTAGGATATGAGCTCGTGCATTCCATTTTTGATGACTGCCAATTTTCCTGGATTTATACCCCTCCCATTTCCTATCATGATTATGAGTTGATATTTGAAGCTGTTTTTCTCACACTGAGTTGTGCCCCATCAGTAAATTAAAGTCCTGAAAGCTTTGCTCCATCTTCATCACTAAGGGTGATTATACTTCATGGAGGCAGATCGTCTACAGTTGTACTTTGAGTACCTTCCAATGTGCAGTGCTCATTTTCTGTCACTATACCAGACAGCATTATGATGCTGTTCACATGATTTTGAGTAATGAATCCTTCAGAGTGCACTGCATATTCCTTCTTTGTAGTCTTCTCTTAGTCTGGAAGCTCAAATGAAATGTGTTGGTATTTGAAACACCAGCAGCATTCACTTCAGACAGTACAGTAAGTAACACCCAAGCCACCAAAATACAACTAATCAACAGAAAACAGACAAGAAGTAGAATAGTTATCAAGAGAAATAAGTACAGAAGATTAAAAGATGTCATCAAATGTCTGGATCTCATGGAACTGAACATATAGCAAAAGAAGAGTATATTTTATTGTCTATATGTTTTTTTATCATGGCTAAAAATAAGAATTTAAATAATTTTCTCTTTCTGGTTTCTATAGTTGTGACACTGATGTGTTCTTTGACTTTTATTTTGGTAAAGTTCTCAAGCTACTTATATTTTCCAGATCTCTAAAATTCCTAAACTTTGGCATTTTAATTCCATGTATAGTAAATGGAAGACATAAACATTTGAAGAGTAAGTATCATTACAAAAAAAAAGTCCACAATCATTTCCGGCTAGAATGCACCCTTCCCTTCTGTATTAGATTGATTCACTCAGATCTTTTCCTGTCCCTTTGACAGTGCTTTTCTGCACAGAGAGGCTGGAAATGTCAAAGTGCAAATTTCCAGACTTCCTTGAAGCCAGGGCTCCAGATACGAGTCGTTGTGCCAATCTGGTGCAATCTGAGGAGAGCATCAAGACTTTGGGGCATCCTTTTGCTGGTGCAGATCTAGCAGGGAGAGCCAACCCTCCTTACAATTTCCTTTTGAAAACAGCAGTGTGTAAATAGTAACCGCTTCCGGACAAGATTGTAGATCAAGAGAAGTGGTGTGGGAGCTAACAATTGGTTTAATGAATCCTGACTCTCCAGTTTCTTGACTGTGGAAAAGATAGTAGTTCCCTTGGTAAACTAGATTTGCAGTTTATTCAGAGAGCCTTTCCTGGAAGACCAGGTTTGAGTTTGCTCGTATGAGGACCTATCAGATAGTGTCAAACCTCCTTATTTTTAAGTTGCACAGTCATTGTTATTAGGTGCCTCTCCGTCGTCTCAGACTCACAACTGCTCTGTGCACAACAGAATGAAAGAAACACAGTCCTGTGCCATCCTTACAGGTGTTGATTTGTTTAAACCCATGTTGTAGCCATGGTCTCCATCCCTCTCACTGAGGGTCTTCCTCTTTTTGCTGTCTCTCTGCCAAGCACGATATCCTTTTCCAGAGACTGCTTCCTCCTGCGAACAGGTCTGAAAATATGGGAGATGAGATCTTGCCCTCTTTGCTTCTCACCATCTTTGTTTCTAAGGAGTATTCTGGCTGGATCTCTTCCAAGGCAAATTTAAGGAGAGTAGTTCTCTGTAATCTGCAACTGAACTCAATCTTCCTGAACTTTTTAGGGACATACAATTAAATTCTAAAACAGGTGAGTGTTAAGGGTAGAAGAGGAACTATTTCTTGTGATTAAATTCTTTGTAACTGCAAAAGAACCCTTTTATAAAGGTCCTTGTTAAATTATTGCTAAATATCCTTGACATATTCCTTAATCTTCCAAAAAGTGTCTCAATGAAAGCTTTCAGACTGAGATGTTAAAAAATAAGTTACTTAATGAAATAGGCTGGTAAGCAGGGAGCTAGTGGAGTGGTCTGATATTGGCCCCAATCCTAACCATGTGGACAGCCACCCCTCCCTCCAGAAGAACTTACTTTAGAGGACAGCACTGAAGTTGCAGCTCAGGGAGAGGGACATGTCTGACCAAAGCACCTAGGAGCAAATGAAGGGGAAGGAAGAGAGAGTGGAGCACATCCTGCCCCAACAAGCCTTGAGGTTGATCTCCCCACACAGAACAGCAAACACAAAGAGAGGACCAGGTGGTCCGCTCCACTAGGAGACCTGACATCCCTTGCTGACCCAAGACCCTATGGGGGACAACACTGGAGACAGTGTGGGGACTGCAGACAGTCTGACCCTACCATACAGAAGAAAGCACTAAGGGTATATAGCAAAGCAGCAGGAGAGCAGCGCATGGCGGTCCTGAGGGAGTGCCAAGGATAGACTTGGGGGCCAGGGCGTGGAACTCCCATTGGACTCAATTGGAGGTCACTCATAGAGGTCAACAAACAGGTTTGAACTATTTACAGGTTTTGCTTTTTCATTATTATTTTTATTTATTTGTATATCATCTAGACATTGTTTATTTCTTGTTGTAGTCATCATTTCATTTTTGTTTGTCACTTCCTCTTGCTATTTTTTTTTGCACATATTATTATCTCTGCTGGTCTACCTACAAAAGATAGGTTGGATGATCAGTTTGGTGGAGAAAACAGGACTGGTGGTTCCAGGGGGACATGGGAGAGGGGGAGGTGGGGAAAGGAGATGGAGTTGATCAACCCAGGGGCAAGAGAACAACAAATGATCCAAAATCATTGGCAAGGAGGGTGTGAGAGGCCTAGTGGGAATTGATCAAGGGTAGGGTAACTGACAGAAATTACTGAAACCAAAATGAGGCTGAGCATGATAGTGAGATGAGAGGGAAGTAACAGGAAATAGAGGAAAGAAATAGGAGTCAAAAGGCATTTTTAGAGGTCTAAATACAGGCATGTACATAGGTAAATATATTTATATATGATGATGGGGAAATAGATTTATGAGCACATGTTTATAGGTTCATTCTTAAGGTAGCAGCTGAACACTGGGCCTTCACTCAAATACTTTCTCAATGCAAGAACACTGTGTTCTATTAAATTGGCATTCCATGATGCTCACCTTCCCAACATGATTGCTAAAGACAAAAGTGTGCCTATGCAATGGTGGTGAAGAAAGCTGATGGTGCCTAGCTATCAAAAGATATAGCACCTGGGGTCTTAAAGTTTTGAAAATAAACAAGAGGCCATCTAGCTCAGAAGCAAAAAAGACCACATGGAAGAAATGAACCAGTTTGGGGGACCATGAGGTGTCAATGGGATCAGTTATCAGGATTCAAGAACTAAAAATTATAACATTGTGCGTTCCCTTTTATGATCACTGATGACAAATGGGTGCATAAGCAAATGTGGTGAAGCTGATGATGCCTGGCTATCAAAAGATATAGCATCTGGGCTCTTAAAGGCTTGAAAGTAAACAAGTGGCCATCCTGCTGAGAAGCAACAAAGCCCACATGGAAGAAGCACACCAGCCTGTGTGACCACAAGGTATCCAAGGGAACCGGTGTCAGACATCAAAGAACTATAAATTGTATCATTATAAATGAGGGAGAGTACTAAGTGGGGACCCAAAACCCATCAATAGGTGGCGACATCCCCTTGCAGAGGGGTTGCAGGGAGGGGAGGAGCCAGTCAAGGGACAGTGTGGCAACAAAGAGGTATGCAACTTTCCTCTTGTGCTCAAATACTTCCTCCCACCCACTATCATGATCCCAATTCTACCTTACAAATCCAACTAGGCCAGGGGATGTCACTAGATCCAGAAACATGGGAGGTTCAGGATAGATGATCCCTTCAGGACCAGTGGTGGGGGTAGTGATACTGGGAGGTTGGAGGGAGGGTGAGGTTGAAGGGGGCAACCAATTGCAGGGATCTACATATGGCCTCTCTGGAGTACGGACAGCGGAGAAGTGAGTGAAGGGACATATTGAACAGAGTACAATATGAGAAAGTAATAACAATTTGTAAATTATTAAGGGTTCATGGGGGAGGGGATGTGGAGACAGAGGGGAAATATGGGAAGCTGGTACTGGTAGCCCAAGTGAAAGAAGGATATTTTGGGGATGACGATGGCAACAGGTGTGCAAATGTGGTATGCATATAATTGACATATGCATTGATTATGATGGGAGTTGTATGAGCCCCCAATAAAATGATTTATTTTTAAAAAATCATTAAAGTCTAATTTGTCAAATAAATTCTGACCATCAACTGGTATATTTGTCATTAGCTTTACTTGTTTTTTTATCTGTTAATTCCATCCCCCTGTTTTCTAGAACATTTTCCAGGTCACTGAAAGCAACATTTATTCCTTTAAAATTTGAAAATATAAATAGGTAAGAACTTTTGGCTAGTCCTAATCATTTTTGCAACAAAGAGTTTGCTCATATTTCTCTTTATTCTGATATAGTATATCTTTAGATTTATAGTACTATTTAAAATGTTGACCAAAATTATGATTTATTTAAATATGTACCTAATAAAATATATAACTAGAAAATAATCTGAAGAGGAACAACTTATTAACAAAACAGTGCTCTGACGTTTTATTGCCAAAATGTTTAACTTAAATCTTAACTCTAGATATTTTAAATCAACAAACAGAATGACCATGGGGGAAAAAAAGAAATAGACTGCTTAACAATAAAAGGATCCTTAGGTAATTCTTATGCTTTCATAGTTTTTCTCAAAATCATATATTTTTGACTTGGAATATCTAGCATGGAAATGTACATTCTCAGCATAACAGACTAGTCCAAAGCTCTGCAAGAAAAACAGTGGCTCTAATTGAAAACTCATTTTCCAACAGTGCTACATTAAGTTATACCAGGTGCTTGACACACAAATAAAGGAGGGGAGAAACACACCTGATCCCACTATTTGAATGTGGAGTCTTCTGAGGGACTGTTGAGGACATGAACAAGGGCAACATTTAGGTAATTTTTGAGTTTTTTTTTTGTTGTAATATCATCAAAAATCTCACCCTGACTTAGAAGAAATGGAAAGGAAATTTTTTTTCCACTACTCTGCTAGTAATCTGGTATTTTTATGGACATCTGGCAATCAGACTATAAAATGGAGAGAAATAATGTTGGTGTGTCCAAGATAAATATTCACACTTAACAAGATATTTTCATGAATCCTTGACCTACTTGGGTAAAGATAGTTTTAGAACTGTCAGGAATTCTTCTTAATCCACGAGGGAGTTAGTAAAAGCAAGGCCAGAAATAAGCAGGGCTTCATCACTTCTTGGGGGGAGAAAAGGGTTTTATTTGTCTTTTATCATTTTCCATACCGCTTATCCTCAATATCAGCTATTGAGTTCAATTTTAAGGTGGCATATCAAGGTGAAAACAATCTTCCCCACCTCTTAATAAACCACGGTGCCTAGTTTGTTATCCAGGCACATTTCATCAACCATAAACAAAATGCTGAGATCCTTAAAAACATACATAATTTTGGTTTAAGTTAAGTTCCGATGGCCCATTCGTTGGCTTTTAAAGAATGCGTGTAGTATTTCTAAGTGCTTGCAACAAGCTTAAATGTTGCTAAATTGATAGATTAGATGGTAGACTTCTCCATTTTGCTGTGTGCCTGACTCCTCCACTTAGAGTGGTGACACACCAACAGTTCATCTAAGAATCTTGAGGTAGCGCCTCACTGAGCTGCAACCATGGGCTGAAAGAGAAGCACACGTGTGAGGCTAGTGCAGGACCAAGCAGGGTTTAGTTCCGTTGTACATGGGGCTCACAGAAGTAGGAACTTACTCCCCAGCATCTAACAGCCACAGGATTATAAACACAGGGCAGAGGATGGATTGTGGTTGCGCATGGGGTAGAGATCCACCTGGTTCACAATTTAAAACCACCAGCAGCTCGGCAGGAGAAAGACGGCGCTTTCTGCTCCTTCAAACAGTTATCCTTCTGGAAACCCATAGGGGGTCGCTGTGAGTCAGCGTTCATTCAATGGCAGTGAGACTGGAGAGGAACTAACACAAATCTGGCTCACGGTGAAATTTAAATCAAAGTTTGTTAAGGGTATCAAGTCATGTTCAGTTTTATACCCATCTGGAACGATGGTTCCAAGCGCTCCTGAAAACAATATGAGCATGACTCCTGGGGGCTTTGTTAATGCACATCTGCATTCTGATTCCTGAGGCTCAGGGTCCTAGAAGCCCCCGTGAGTTTTGGCTGCTCTTGTTTCTTAGGTCATCCTTTCAGAAACTAGCGTGGTCTCCTTTCTCTGAGGCAACATTACATAGTGATTAAGACAATGTACTTGAGGCAGAGAAAGACTTAGGAACCCACATTCTAGCTCCATCACCTACTAGCTGAGTCAAGGTGAAGAAATTATTTGATCTGTTCATGTCTTAATTTCATTCTAAAATTTAATACTATTAAGATTATTCTAATACTCTAAATACTCTAATACTCTAAAATATCTAGTGGCATGCCTGGAATATACTTAAATTTTCATTTTTTACTCACCTGTCAATGCCTGATATCTCTTTGTAGTTTGAGTGAGGTTCAACCTTGTTTAATCTTGCCAATTTAGATTGCTCAGCTTGCTCAAGAAAGTTGAATTAAATGCAAGTGGTAAATCTAAGAATGAAGGCAAAATTAGTTACAAGGAATCTTAGACTGAAAGATGCTCGACTTTTGCCAGAAGATATAAGAAGCGGTGGGGGGAGCAAGAAAAAGACTACATTCTACAGAGTCAATTTATTTAATAGAGGAAAATGGAAAACATGAGCATGAATAAACAAGGAGATTCCATTAGAACATTGATACTATGTGCCACTTTTGGGGTCAGGTTTCCCAGAAGAATCCTCTTTACAAAGAAACTGACTTAGGATTTATTAAGAAAGTAGTTTGGGGGAAAATAATGAAGTGAATGTGGGAAGCAGATGAGAAAAGAGAAAGTTATAGGCTGCTTAAAGAAAATGGCATCTATGAAAACTAGTGTTCAATTGCAGAGTGGTCTCTCAGCTATGGAAACTGGACCACTCATAGAAAGTGCTCATTGCTGCCTTCCTTGGTGACTCCCAGGGCATGTCATGTTTGCTGTGGCTTAGATAGGCCTCTGAAGAAAGCCAACAGTGACTCTCTGGTAAAGTCTAGCAGAGGTTAAGCTCAGAAAAAAACATTCAGGGATGGCTGAGTCCTAGTGGCCCCGTGGTTGTATGTGTAACTGCGGCCCACAGGGTTGATGTTTCAAATCCAGCAGCAGCTCTCCAGGAGCAAGGCTGGACTTCCTACTCCCACCAGGACAGTGATGCCAAAAACAAAACAAAACAAAAAAAACATTCAGGGAATTCCTGGAGAAAAGTCACCCCACAGTTGCCCAGACCTAAAATCAAGGACAGATCAGCTCCCAAGTAAGACCCTGGGAGAGAACTGAATTTCAGTCTCAACCCCTAGTTTCCAGGCAAAACATTCTTCTTTCCCCAAACCAGCAGCTAATCCCAGTGATTCAGAAAAGAGAGGAGGGAAGGGCACAAAGGTGGTAGATGCCATATCATGAATTACTCCATCCAAATAGAAATATTGTTCGTACCCTCCAAGAACAATGGTTAGCAATGAATATTTTTACTTATCTCTGATTCTTTCAGTGACTCCAAAACTCATTGTGAGTTCATTTGGACTCTTAGCTAGTAGAACTCACTGTCCTATAGAATTTCCAGGACCAAAGTCTTTATGGAGGCCGACGGCCATGTCCCGTTTATGTGGAGCAGCTGTGGGTTTGCATCTCTGCCCTTGGTTAGCAGCTGAACTCATCACCACTCACACTCTTCTCCCAATGCCCACAGCTTCAGTTTCATATTGTGAATCATTAAATAGAAAGGTCAATGTTCCCTGCATGCTGGGAAGATCTTTCATCATGAGATCCTTTCTTTCTTTTGCTTCATTTCTTTTCCCTTTTAGGGTGTCTGAAAATATACTATATTCAGCAGTGGAAGCCATACAAAAGAATACAGCACTACCAACACATACAGTGATGGGGCAGGAGATCACACATAACCAACGTGCTTGAAACCTAGCATTGTGGACTAGATAGGCATACTGTGCTAAAATAGTATGCCTCGATAAAACAAGGCATTGTACCAAATATATGGATAACATATGACTTATTAAATGATCTTGCACTTTCATTTGCATTTCCACTTTCCCAAGAAATGAATAAAGTTTAATAAAAAAATGGAGAACTGGATCAAGGATATAGTCAGTGATGTCCCAAATAATTATGTAAATTAAATTTTCATAGACTTGCAGAGACATAGAGGTTGAATGTGGGAATAAATGTCTTAAAGTAAGAAAGAACTAAAATGTTCTGATAACTCAAAAACTCAGGCCCATAGTTTACATTGCACAAAAACTGACTGTGTACAGAAGCTGAAGATACTTGAATATATTCTTTCTACTTGTGACTAAAAATATTGAAATTGAGACAAGAAAAGGAATTTTCTTCCTAGGGACAAAAGATAATGAATACTCTACTTAATTTACTTTAAGTAGTGTTAAATGAGGTAAGTTTCAGAATAATCTTCAAGGAGACAAAGCATAAGAAACCAAAAGAGACAAGAGCGTGTGTAGATGTACGTATGTAATCATATATTTCAAATAAAGTGATTATATATAGTGAGAAAAAAAATCTTGATAAAAAATGACCCACAGAAGTTTCTATATCTTATTTACAATCCTTTCCAAAACTTTGTGATTACAACCATTTTCAAACAGCAAGAACTAAATAAAAAACACTTTGAAAGAACTTCACAAGAAATACCTAAGACCTATAGAGAGTAATGGAAGCATTATTACTAAAAACACGGGGTTCTTGATTAGTGCAAATGGGTCACCTACTCAGTTGATTCCAAACATGGAAGTTCAAGTCCACCCAGAGGTGCCTGTGAAGAAAGGCCTGGTGATCTTCTGAAACAATCATTGCGGGGAGACCCTATGGAGTATACCACTACTCTGACCCACCTGGCTTTTCCAGGAGCCTGGGTTAAGTTCCTGCCAGTCAGTGGCACTAAAACTCTCAACCAGACACCTTGGAGTTAGTTCTGACGCTTTGCATGCTTTATGGATTTCAGTTACTTTCAAATAAAAAGAAAAGACTATGAAGAGGACCAGGTCATTTCTGAGAGGACATGAATGAACTTATTATGAAAGAGCAGCCGAACGACCAAGAAGGCACCTCAGCAGGAATGATTGTCGGCCAATGCTACCACAAGCAAGAAGGGGCACTGCATTTGTGGGGGCACGTGGTACCCTATTGTTAATACATCTTTTCAGCTAATGTATCAATCTCATCTTAAACTGAAAAGCAAAGAAGAAGGTGGAGCCACAATTGTGGCAATGTTTAAGTGATAAAATGTGATAGCTTTGGTTCAATAGACCAAGTACATTGTATTTAAAAAGGAAAATGTGGAAATGCTTTAAATAAATCATGTTTAAAGTTATTTGCTTCATAGAGAAGTACCAGATGAGCCTCCACTAACACCTTATAGATATGAAACATAATTAATTCAGCAGGAGGGGTTTCTTTCCCTTGATTAAAAAAAAAAAGAAAAAGAAACATACCAGGTAAAAAGTAAAATCATCACATCTGCCCACATAGCTTGTGAAACTGGGTCTGCGCAGTGGGGGAAATGTTGCTGCACCATTGCAGGATATCCTCTCTTGCTTCCAGCCTCAAGAAAGCCTTGCTCGTGATGTGAGTTAGCCCACCAGAGACATGCCCTGCTCCTAACCGTTTCTTGATGATCGACACACAGACTGTCAGGTGAAAAGATTGCAGGGGAAAAGTCAATGCAGCCCAAGTGAAATTCCTGGTGCATACACCTCTCCTCCCTCAGCCCCAGGAGTCAGCAAAATTCCTCATTGAAGTATCGAGTCCCACTGGGACCTAGGTTCCTTCTCACTCTGCACTTCAGCAGTCACCACCAATCTAAGACAATCATCACCAATATGTGTGAAAGTGGGACACTTCCATTTGCAATCTGTCTCTTTGTAAACGGTCTTAGTTTTAAGAGCCATGAAGTCCATTTTCAACTCCTACTGCTTTTAAGTCGAAGTGCCTTGTGGCACCATGTTGATAAGGAGATAGAGTAGCTGTGGAACCGGTCCCTAACAGACAGTACTGCAGACAAGCCTCTTGATCTACCTCTAGGATCACAAAGCTGGAATCAGAATCACGTGTGAACCACCCTCACACACCAGATTGAGTCATTGGGCTACACACACCAGGATGCCTGGCCTCACCAAAGACATAATTGCCACTTTAAAGATGAAGAGATTTAACAAATGACATTCAACCCTGGGAATTTGCAACCTTAGTTTTCTCAAATTTGACAGTCGGCGTTACTCATATAAACTCTGTTGAAATATATTACCCTTCACATAATCATTTTTCTTTCCTGGAATAATAGAATTTTGGCCAGAAAATGACAACAGTAAAATAGGAATAGAATAAGAAAATTTGTTTTGTTAATTATCTGTAAAACGGAAACATAAAAATTCCAAATGATTATTTATTTGGACATATTTCAATGTGCATTCAAGATTCAGTTTAAATGTTATTACATTGCCAAACTGGCTTGGTATTCTTTACCACATTGATAAATACATTAAGAGCACAGTTAAGCCAAAGCAGTGGACATTCGTAGACATTAATTTGAGTAAGAAAGATAGCAACTAAAACAAACAAACAAAAACATATTGCATATGTAAGGTAATCTAAATTTTTCATACTAGAATAAACAGAAGTAGCTTTATTTTGATTAACTGAGGGACTATGATGTCAATTACTTTTTTCTTATAAATGGCCTCAAGGAAATATAATTCAATATAGTGTTATTGTGTATTATTTAATTACTAATTTCTAAGATATTTCTAAATTTGCCCGATGTGCTGTCTTACTTTTATTATTGGAAGTTAATCCTGACTCCAGTAACCCCTCATTGTATTATAAACCTAGGTATCAAACAGGAAAAAGACCTTGTATTGCAAGTTTTCCGCTTCTTCAGCAGTTTTAAGGGAATCGTGGTGATAAATGGTCAGAATGATTAAAAAAAAAAACCCAAATCATTGTCTTCAAAAGGAAAATGCTAGTTAATAGTTACAAAAGGAAAATATCTAGAATCTTATCCAGAAAAATGATCATATTAGAAATTCATAATAAAAATTTACTCAAGCCTATTTCTAGTGATTCTAATGATGTAAGACATTCAGAGATGGTCATGTAGTCTTGATCGTTTTGGGGTTTTTTTCTTGTTGGACTGATATGACATTTTTTCTTTTTACTTATATTTTACTCTTTTTAATCATCTTTATAAAGGCTTGTGTTTATTTCATTATTAAAGTGTATCTCACCATTAGTCAATGGATTCCATAATAGTTAAATGCATGTTGTATATCCATCCTAACAGAGCAGATATTCAGGAATATTTTTGTTGAAATAAAATCAAAATATATCTCAATTAGTAATTAATAATGCAGGCTAGCATATTAATAGTTCTGAATATTTCCTCAGCAAATAAAACTACATAATTTTATTTTATTTTTTTGGTTTTCCAACTTATTGACATCATTTTACACTAACATTCTTGGAATTATTTTTGGAAGATGAGATGCTCATAGCAGCTTTCCATCCTGTCAACTGAATAAATGTGTGTGAATTAGTGAAGACAAAACTGATCTCATCTATAAAATTTTCACCCAATTCATCATCATAAAAAGATTTTTTTTTTAAGAAAAACAGAGGATGAGAACCAAGGTACTTTTTCTAGTCAGAATTTTTGAGAGAAAGTCCAAATTACCTTGATTTTCACCAAAAGAAGTTCTTGGGTAAACTGAAAATCCGTATGTTCTGTTTATAAAACTGGGTGTCTGAGGACATGAGAGGAACAAAAAACATATTTTAAGAGACTGAAGAGTACTAATGCAAGGAAAATACGGAAATGGGAAACAGACTGTAGACCATGACTAATTCAAGAATCTCATATGAAATAGAATATATCAACTTACTTGCTCAGAATCCAGTATTTGGGTGGATGCAGGTTAGAGATTCATTGAATAAGAAACTCTATTTTTTAAAATTCTGAGACATGAAGATGATCTTATTTCCTACCAACAAAAATGCTTGTATGGCTAATTAAAAATTATAAAATATTACAGGAGTGCCTGCATACTCTGCATGTTCAATAAGTGATACAGATTATTGTAGAATGATAGTTGAAAGGGGAGGCTGATTGAGTGATAAGAGTATGTGTTTGTGTCCATGTTTATGTCAGACATGTTTTCATGTATGTTTGAAGGGGAGGGAGTATAACAAACATTATAGTTTATGTCCTTTGAGTATCCAGTGCCTCTTAGAGAATAACAGAACTGCATCCATAACATTTTTTTTAATCGACTAACTTCCTGAATAAATCTCATCACTGTAAGGACTGTCTGTAAATTTTGTGTGGACATTGTGATGGGCTACGACATCCAGCAAAGAGGGAGACCGCTGTGGAAAGTACAGCTGGTGTCAGAATAGGATAGTTGGAGGGAAAGACATATCTAACCTGTCTTGTGAGAATTGACATTGGACTGGTATAGAGTTGGCTTCTCCTTCCCCTTTGTGTAGTCAGAGAGAGTAAGACATGGTCCCCACAGCATTTTCTCATGGCTAACATCTTTTTTCATTGTTTGTCATACTATGTGTCATCCCTAGCTCTTATTAAAACCCCAAAGCCAAAAGCATAGTCTCAGGATTCTACTTGCACAGAGAGCTAATTAAGTCTTGTGGTCATCAAGTTGTAACACTATGTTTACTGAGTCCTGTATGTTTACTTCTAAATCTAAATTTACTTTTTCTCCCTACACTTGTCTTCAAACCATCAAAAGGACCCATTGTACCCTAGTGATTCATAACTAAACAGTTGGTGGGTCAAACACAGCAGTTGTTCCATTGGAGAAAGATATGGCAGTTTAAATATTAGTACATGGAGGCCACTAAATCTATTAGGTAATCCTTAAAATGATTCAATGAAATTTATCCAGATCATTAAAGGTACCTTGTAATCAATAGAGCAGTGGTTGCTTCATTCATATTAGTTTTAGATTTTCCCCAGTCACTATGCCCTTCAGGAATGAACACATTTAAGCAGCATATCCCATTTAGCCCACTTCCCCAAAGATCCTTATCTGGTGACAGAGCTTCAAAATGGATTTAGAGGTTGTGGACCTTTTCCCATCCTGACCACCCACCCACATACCCATCAAACATATTCTTTCTAGTCAGCTAAGGAGGATGAGATTATGAAGTGGCTATGGACACAGGGCCTATAGCTGGATTACTAGCATGAATCTAGGTGTATAATCTTAATTGTTCTCTATAGTTTTCCCTCAAATAATTATCTAAATTTACTCTTAATCCCCCACATTCATTCTTAATGTTAGGTGACATACCGATATATATATGTATATGTATATACACACATATACATACACACATATATACACATATATTTTTTCCTACTATATCTTTGAATGTTTTCATTTGTTCCTTTTGTGTGTGTGGAGGGGGTGTCTATGCCAAAAGTATCAAATGTCCTTATATTTTACTCCCTCACTTTTCTTTCTAAATCCATAGACCTCAATCTCATACTTACCTTCAATAAGCACTTAAATAAATAAAATTTCTTCTTCCTGTAAATTGAATTTATTATGGAATTCATCTTTTTTTTGTAATAAATCTAGCTATTAGCTTCTTTTAATTGTTACTTCTACTGTGTCTCATTGTATTTGAGAGTTTGTTAATTTAATTTAGCTTCTTATATTTTTGGCATAACTGATTTTTCTTGTACTATGTTTTCTTCAATACTCGATACTTTCTGGATTATTCCAAGTTATTTTTCTTTCTTTCTCTCTCTCATTTTTGTTGCCATTGCAACATATCTACACAGGGATCCCTGAGAGGGCTCAGCTACTAGCCCAAAGTTCAGCAATTCCAATCCCCCAGTCACTCTGCGGAAGAAAGATGTAGCAATCTGTTTCTGTAAAGATTACAACTTTGGAACCCCAATAAGGCAGTTTCACTTTGTCTTATAGAGTGAGACACTGGGCAGCCACAGAAGTATCTTTCATATAATTTCTTAGTATCTTGCTCCTAATTAAAATGACCAGTCTTCTGTTTACTTTTATTTAGTAGTCTTATTTTCAGTATGCATGAAGTAACAATAAAAGGCAGCAAATACAGATTCATGAACTCTACAAAATTGTCCCATAACTCTTGGGTCAAAGGCCCATGCAAAAAAAATATTTGCAGTAGAGAAAATAGGCTTAGAAAAGAAAGGTGTTATAATCATTTCTCCTTCATTTATCAGCCGAAGGACCTTGGACAGGTGCTTTAAACTTCTGAAATATGCCTCTAGCAATCAATAAATACACTTAGAAATTCACAAATTTGAGCTAATCTTTGATAGAAAAAATCAATGAAATCCATACTAACACACATCACACCAAAATTTTAACTCTACAAAGAGAAAATCTTTAAGTAGTGAGAGATAGATAACATTTTACATGTGTGAGAAAAATAATTAAAATGAGAGACTTTTCATCAGAAACCATCAAGGCCAGAAGGAAAAGGTACTGACTATTCAGTACCACTATAACCTAAATTCTGCACCTGTAAAAATTACTCTTCAGGTATGACAGGAAATCAAGTTATTTCAGGAATGGAAAACTAAGACAATTTTCCACTAGTAGCTATCTAAAACAACAGCTATTTCATGTAGTTAGGTTAAAATATAGTATCTTTATCATTTGATCTCCCTTTTGACCCATTTTAAATTTTAATCATTTTTCATATTTTGTTTTCTTTTCCATTAAGATTTTTGTTTCATCTTATTGTTGTTAATTTGTTAGTGTTGCTTTGTTTTGTATGTTTTCTGTATATAAAATCCAGTAAAGGTAAATCCACAGAGACAGTAACTGGATTAATAGTTTCTTGGAGGTATGGAAAGAGACTTTGAGAAGGGAAATGGTGAGAAAATAGTGAGTATAAGAAAGAAGACAATGCTCTAAAATTGTGGTGATGGGTGTACAACTTCTCTTAATATGATTAAACCATTCTATTATATGTGAATTATATGCCAATAAAACGTTTTGTAAAAACCCAGCTATTTCATATTCACTCTTTACATGTTTTGCTGAAGGAAATTAGTTATTATTCTTATACAAACTGAACACAAGAGTGCATTATGTCTTGAAGAGATTACAGATTTACCCCATTTAGTACAGTGTTACCTCATTAAAATAAAGTAGCCATTTTAATAAAAGTGTTGTCTTTGCTTTTTTTTGTAGAGTTTACATTTTAGTTAATCTTAAGTTGGTTAATTTAAAATAAAGTATTTTGTTACAATATCTTAATAATAATTATAACATTTAATTCACAGAATTACATTACACATATGGGTATAATTCCTTTTACAAATACAGAAACCTATTTCTCAAACATCCTGCCTTTGCTAACATCTATAATGGCAAACAGTGAAATCATTTTGAACCTACTGGGGCCAATTTGCTGGTGCAGTGCACAAGGTCCAATACTTCACAGCTATAATTAGAAAATGCTGTCTGCTCTCAATTAGTTTTGGTTACTATAGTAATTCCAAATGCAATCTATGTTGCTGACTAGTGAACTATATCATGTATCCTCTGCCAATTTCACTTGTTAGTCACTTGCAATTTATTTTATGTTTCCAACAACAATTCAAAATGGCAGTGTCAGGAACACATGTTGTTATAATTACTGAAAAGATCAAAAAGAGAATGAGCACTGCTTATCTCAACCAAGATCTAATGTTTTTGTAAACTATTTGGTTATTGTTGTGATATCAGAGTATGTATATGGTTATATATTTTTAACATACAATAGAAAACATACTACCTTTCTGTGATTTTTTTGACACAAAATTATAAGATCTCTCTGTACCAAGGAATGTATAATGTGCTTTTTCTATGTTCTGTATTTTTCAGTCAATTTAATAATAGATCAATTAAAAAACATGGTAGATTCAAATACAGTCACGATTTTTAAGTTATATGAAAACAATACACCTATTTGTTTTACCCACTCTAGTCCATGGTGTATCTATATTCACTGAAAGCAAACAGTACACTATTTTCTTATTATATTGTGTCATATTATCAATGCTCATAAATATATGCATAGCCTCAAACAGAATATCTTCTAAAATGGTATTGATAATATGTCATATGGTTGGTATAATAATGAATATTTCAGCAGCTATTCCTCAGAGCCTGAATAATTATGTAAGGCAAAGATCTAATATCAATCCACACATATGTCTCTATACTTCATGCATTAATTTCCAGGCTTATTTTCTTAAAGAGAAAGTTAATAATTTGGTTGATGACATTAAAAATACATAACTAAAAGAAAATCATAATCACATATAGCATATTATATCATAAACTGTTTGACATATAGTAGATGATGTGAATAAATGAGTACAATTTTGCAATATAAATATAAAACTAAAAGGACATATATGGATATATAAGTTCAGAGAAGCTTCATAGTAAAAAAATAAATACATTTGTTTTGGGAATAAATTTACTCAACTATGATTAGTTAATACTAAAATTTCAAACACTATACAATATTCTCAACATTTTGTGATTATCATGGATTTCATTCAGAGTTAATATTCCTATTTATAACTCCTAATCAAAGCCTGCTAGAGAGCTCATCCCAATCCGTAGTAACCCTCTGTAAGATTTTGGACCGGTAACTCTTTACAGGGGCAGAGACCTCGTGTTTCTCTTGCTGAGTGCCAGTGGGCTTGAACTGCTGCTCTAGCTGTTGGCTGTCCAACAGCTACCCCACGGCCTCTATGGACTCCTCGTTTGTATCCAGTGTATGTACAAATGACTAACATAAACTAATTTTAGCATCTTATAGCCTGTACTAATACTTTGGACTCACTTATATTTTTTTCAATGATTTTATTGGGGGCTCTTACAGCTCTTTTAATATTCAATATATCATTTGTAGCAAACATATTTGTACACATGTTGCCTTATTCATTTCCAAACATTTTCCACTTGAACCCTTGGTATAAGCTCCTCTTTCCCCCTCTTTTTTTTAATGAATCATTTTATTGGGGACTCATACAACTCCCATCACAATCCATACATACATAAATTGTATGCAGGCCACATTTGCACACTTGTCATCATCACTCTCAAAACATCCTCCCTCCACCTAGGTCCCCAGTACTGGCTCCCCATATTGCCCCTCCCTCCCCCTCCCCCACGAACTCTTAATAATTTACAAATTGTTATTATTTTTTCATATCTTACACTGTCCGATGTGTCCCTTCACTCACTTCCCCATTGTCCGTGCCCCAGAGAGGAGGTTATATGTAGATCCCTGAAATTGGTTCTCCTCACTTATATTTTTAAAGTCTCTAAAACTTAAATACAGGTCCTCATGAACAGAAGGATTAAACCTCAACAGGATGGTAAAACATGATCTGTTCTTTCGAACTCAACACCTTTATCTACTCTTCTAAGCTCAACACCAATATTAAGAGTAATGATATTTTTAAAGACAATTGTATACACATTAATTATTGTAATTATTCAAGCTACTCTCCCTTCAGACCACCATATTTCTAACTCAAAAGACATTCCTGACCCATTATGACAATTAGCATCTGATAAATGATCCTGCTACTGTGTTTCTAATATAATGATTGATCATTTCTAATTTCTGAGAGAAATCAATGGTTTCTTCCTAGAGCCTTTGCAACAATTAATTTATGTGATTGAAAACAATCTTTCAAAGTCTCTTTGTTGTATTTGAGTTGTATCAAAATTTATCAATGTCAAGTATTATTTGTTGTAGTTAAATTGACTAGTTTTACTTGTTTGTTTAGAGTTCAAAAACAGGATACCAAAACTCTACAGTAGAAATCAGTTATATATAGAATGGACCACCTCCCCAAGCAGAGACTTTGAAAGATTCTTTTTTTCAACTATAGAGCTCTCTCCTGGAAATGTTTCCACATATTCGGCCCCCAATCCTTTTGCTTTGAATTATACTCTATGCAAACCAAAAACCTACTTCCATGAAGCCGGTTGTGACTTAGAGTGACCCAAGGCTGTACAGATTTGTAGGATCAGAGAGCCTCTCTGGTGAAATGCAATGCTGGGTTTGAGCCACTGACCTTTTAGTGAGCCATCCGACGTTTACCTGAGAGCAAGGACTCCTCATACTCTACGTAGCCAATATTAAATGACTTAAGTTTCTGAGAAATTTGACCCAGGAGATAATGTTAAGGAAAATACACACGATTCCTTGCTAGGGATTTTTCTTGGGATCCTTATGTGATATACTACCTTGAATAGGTAGATGATATTCATTCAAAAATATTTATCAGCTTCTTACTGTATGACATAGCATAAGGGATTTTGAACTTAAGCAAAATAGAAACCAACAGGCCCTCACTGATCTTATAGTTAGTGGAAAAGACAGTTAGAGGCCAGTATTCAGACTACAATTCTGAAAAATAGTGGTCTGATGGAAAATAAGGTGATATATATCTAGGTACAGGAATTAGTGTGAAAATAAAAACTAAGCTGAGAATGGGAGAATCTGGGTGAAAGCACTCTTGCCTGAAGGAACAATGTAAGCTAAGTTCCTAATGTAGAATAGAGCTCAACTTGTTTCGGGAACTGAAAAAAAAGTTCTGTGTTCCTGGAGTGTAGAGAAAAGAGAAGGACAAGAGATTATCATCACACCAAGATAAGCTGCAAGTCTCTTTGAAGAATCTTATAGGGTAAGAAAGAACAGAGGCATCTATTTAAAATGAAATGGAAATCCCTGGGAATCTTCAAGTAGGGCCATGCGATCATAAACGGACTTTATAAGCTGCTTCAAGTATCCATGTCTTAATTTAACAAATACTTGGTCAGCTTTCATTTGGTAGCAATGATTGTTCTACATTCTTGGGGCTTATGAGGGAACAAAACAGTACTTTCCTGACAGTGTCGCCAGTCTACCTCAAGCAAAAGGAGAAAAGGATGAAATTAAAGAATTATACAGAAGACTTGTAAGGGCACCTTGAGAAGACAAAGTTAAGCATTGTAATCAAATAGGAAAGATCTGAAGATAGAGAACATAAAGGAGAAGCACCTCGTCACCATATTTAAAGTAAAAGAACTGAAGAAAAAAGTCAATCCTCGGCTGAGTCCCGGTGGCATAGTGGTTGAGTGCAGGACCGTGGCCCATAGGCTTGGTGGTTCAAATCCAGCAGCGGGTCTCCAGGAGCAAGGCTGGGTAGCTCCCACAATTACCAGAGGGCAATGATGCCAAAAAAAAAATTCAATCTTCAAATTGAAATAGTGAAGGGTTCTTTGAACACAACATAGTGATGATAAAAATATCAGAAGATTATGGAATACCCACTGTACAAAAATAATTGACATATAGTCATCTTAGGAGATAGCTAATGATCAAGAATTTATTATATTGAAGGTAGAAACCTAAGTTGCATGGAAGGAATTAGAAAGGCTCCAGGAATTGATGGAATATCGACTGAAATGTTTCAAAAAATTATGCATCCCTGGAAGCACTCACTAGTCCAAGCCAAGACATTTGGAAGACGGCTAGTTGGCCAACATAATGGAAGAGATCCACATTTGTGCCCATTCCAAAAACAAGGTGATTCAACTGATGACAGAAACTATTGAGCAATATCATTAATAGTATAGGCAAGTAATATTTTGTTGAAGATAATTAAAAAACCACTATAACAGTACACAGGCAAAATGCTGCCACATGTACAAGTCAAATTCAGAGAGGACATAGAGAGGTATTATTGCTTATATCAGACAGATCTTTGCTGAAAGCATAGAATACCAAAAGGATGGGTTTTTTTGGACCATATAAAGTCATTCAACTGTATAAATCATAACAAATTATTGAAAAGAATAAAAATAGGAATTATACAATAAAAATAGGGATTATTTTATTATACTCATGTGAAACCTGTACATAGACCAAGAGGCAGTCATTTAAACAGAACTTGAGGATACTGCACAGTTCAAATCAGAATTGATGGGTCAGGGGTATATCCTTTTACCATACAAATGCAGCACCATGATTGAAGAAAAACTCATTAACTGGCAATATGCAAATGATAGTATCATACTTCCTGAAAATGCAGAGGTTATGAACCTCTTAGTGATAATCAAAGGGAGCATACCTCCATCAGGATTACAACTCAAGGTAAAAAGGGAAAAATTACTACAACTGGATCCAAAGGCAGCATTATGAAAAATGAAGAAAAGACTGAAGTTGTCAAGAACTTCATTTCACTTGGGTCTAAAATCAACACTCATGAAAGTAGTAGTAAAGAAATCATAGAACGTATCACAATCAGTAAATATGAGATATTTTAACATGTTCAGAGCAAAAATAACACTTTGAGGACTAAAATGTGCCTAACTTAAACCACAGTATTTTCAATCACTTCATGTGCAAGTGAAAGCTGGACAGTGAGTAAGGCTTAACATTGAAGCATTTGAGTTATGGTATTGGTGAAGAATACTCGAAGTATCATATATTTCCAGAAGAACATACAAACCAGCTTTGGTGAAATACAAGCAGAAGGTTCTTTAGAAGAGAGGATGAAAGACTTTGTCTCACATACTTTGAACATGTTACCCAGAGAGAACAGTCCTTTGAAAAGAGCATCATGGTTGGTAGAAGGTTGATGAAAAAGGGGAAGACTTTCAGGAGCTGCATTTGATACAGTGGCTACAATGTGTTCAAACAGAACAATTCTGAGACTCATTCAGGAGTGGGCAGTGTCAAGTCCTTTTATTCATTAATTTATATAAGCTGGAGTTAACTTGATGGTATCTTGGTTTTTTTATAACATGATGGTATCTTTTTGTTTTGTTTTGGGGCATCACTGCCCTCTGGTGGTTTTGGGAGCTACCCAGCGCTGCTCCTGGATTTGAACCGCCAAGCCCGCGGGCCACAGTCCCGCACTCAACCACTTATGCCACGGGGGCTCAGCCCCTCGATGGTATCTTAAGAACAAATAAACATGAAATAAAAAATGATTGAATGTCTGGAGTCTCAAAGACTTGAAGATAATCGAGTCACCATTCAGCGCAGAAACAGCAAAGCCCACATGGAAGAAGCACACCAGCCTGTGTGATAAGAGGGGCCGAAGGGAGCAGGTGTCAAGCATCAAAGAACAAGAATCACATCATTACGAGTGAGGGGGAGAGCAGGGTGGGGACCTAAGGCCCACTGGTGGGTAATTAGTCACCCCTTTACAGGGGAGCCACGGGCAGGAGGCAGACCAGTAAAGGGGGAGCTGGGCAGTGATGATGCATACAAGTTTCCTCTAGTCCTGAAGTCTTCCTCCCCGCCCCAAGCATCAAGGTCCCAACTCTACCTGGCAAATCCAGATGGACTGGAGAAGGTACACTAGTAGAGGGGAGGAGCTGAAGATATGGGGAAACCAGGATGGGTGAGCCCCTTCGGGCCAGTGGTTAGATTGGAGCTGCTGGAAGGGTGGAGAGAAGGTGGGGTTGAGACACAGAACCAAATGAAGGATATACACATAATCTCCTATTTGAAGGGTGAGCATCAGGGGAGTAGGTTGAGGGAGAGGCTGGGCCATGTAAGATATGACAGAACAATAATAATTTATAAAGTATTGAGGGTTGGTGGGAAGCAGAGAGCAGGGGAAGAAGGGTAGGGATGGAAAAGCTGATACTCGGGGCTCAAGGGAAAAGGCAGACGATTGGAGAACGATAATAGCAGCGGACAGGTGAAGGTGCCTGGCACAGTATGTTTATTTATGTATTGTGAAAAATGATGTAAGCCCCCAATAAAATGATTTAATAATAAAATAAATAAATAAAAAGGGCTTCAAACACTTCAGAGAAAATTTTCATTATCTTTTAGTTCTATTTTTCCACAAATATTTAAAAATCTTATATGTAACTTTAAAATTTATATTTTATAGTTATTATAGTTACGGAAGTAGCCTAAAAATGATCTAAAATAAAAAATCAGACTCATTGTCATTGAAGTGATTCTGACTGAAAGCAACTCTTTAACATGTAAAAATAAAAATAAAATAAAAAAGTAATGAGAATAGTTAAGTAGAATACTGAATAAAGTTATTGCATTAAATGTTTCTAATATTGCATTATTTATTACATAACTTATCCAATAAAAGTATATTTTAATTTGCCAAACTTTATTTTTAAATTTATTTTGATAGTCACATCTTATGAGCTTATTTTTGATATCTGCAATGCTGTTTTAACTTTAATTATGACAAGTGGTGGAGAGGATGAAAGTTTTCCATGGTTAGCTGAATAAACTGATTTCAAGAGTAAACTACAAAGAAAAAGAAAACACCTCAACTCACCGCCATCAATTTGATTCTGACGCATAGTGACTCCATGGGACAGGGTAGAACTAGGAATTTTCCAAGACTGCAACTTACCAAGACAACAAGATTAGACAGTGCCGTCTTTCTCCCATCAAGGGCTAGTGGGCTGGGTGGAAATGGGAAAGCTTCAGAACCCTGGCCTGGAATAAGCAGCCTAGCACCTGTGCCACTAAATCACCAAGTTTCCTTCAAAAAGTAACTTTACAAAAGTCCTGCCAGTAGCTAATACACTAAATATCAATGATAACTCAACAAATAAAACAATTCCTGTGTAGCTTTTTAATTCAACATTGTTTTACTAACGACTAACCTAGGCCCTGAAAAAAAAAGTGGAAATAAGCGGACTCTTTCTTGGTTTTACCATCTAAGGAGCAATTCGGTGTTGGACAAATACGGCATACTACTTTGAGTGTTGATTTCTTTAATAAGTTGGTAGTTTGGATCTACCTTAAGAGGGACCTCAAAGGAAAGTCCTGCTGATCGTCAAGATGACTGGAAAACCCAAGGAATGAGAATTCCTCTCTGCAACCTGGGGATATCCTGACTCACACTCGACTTCATGGCAACTGGCTTGACCTTAATTCTGTTTATGAATGAAAGTACACAGGCCTACCTAATTCTATCACTTATTGAAAAATATGGACCATACACTATATACCAAGACACTAGGCAAGACTGTGGGAAACAAATGAGAACTGATTTCTATTCTCATGTTGCTTGTTTTCTGCTGTTAGGATTTTACTAAATCTCTCATATTTTACTAAATATGTATTTGGAAGAATATAATCTTGGTATAGAGTATATAAAATAATGAATGTTGGCCTAAAGTCTGAGCTTAATGATGGTAAATGTAGCTATGAATTTTAAAATTTTTGTTTTGTTTTTATTTTATGGGGGGCATCACTGCCCTCTGGTGGAGAGAGTAGGAGGCCCAGCCTTGCTGCTGGATTTGAACCTCCAACCCAGTGGACTGCAGTCTCCACGCACAACCACTATGCCACCAGGGCTCAGCCCAGTAGTTATAAATTTTAAAGTGTGCTTGAAGACTGTATCAGTATTTCTTATTTTAGCTCCAACTATGCTCCCAGATACAGAGACAGTTCAGAAACTGTCATTACCTGAAACTTAGAGAATTTTAAGAGTTTTCCCAGGCAGAAGCCTTCATTGGGTTACGTTTTCTGGAAGACTTTCCTGAGGGTTACAGAAGGAATTCTTTCCTGCATTCGTGGCAAGATGGTCTCCATGAATCTCGATGAATCTCATCGAACCTCATTGCCATCACACCGATGTGGGCAGAGCGACCCTATGGGGTCAGGGTAGAGCTGCCCAGTTTCTCCCCCAGAGGGGCTGGTGTTCTCAAATTGCTGACTTTATGGTTAGCGGCCCAATTGTAAACACTCTGCCACCAGGGCTCCCTGCTCTGCCAGGGGGTCCTCAAACTTTTTAAACAGGGGACCAGTTCACTGCCCCTCAGACCATTGGAGGCCCGGACTATAGTTAAAAAAAAAAAAAAAAAAAACACTGAGCAAATCCACTGTGGGCAGGGATGAGTGGGCGGCTAAGCAGGACAGCAAAGGGGGCAACAACATTGGGCAAACCAGACAAATGTCCTGGGCAGGCCGTATGTGGCCCGTGGGCCATAGTTTGATGACCCCTGCGAAGAGACTAAAAAAAAAATAAGTGAACAAGTGGGTATAGACACATGCTTAGAGTTATACCAGCAATTGGGGACAATTATACTTGCTAGTAAGTAGAACAGCAGGTTCTGCCCAGGATGAAAAATTCTACAAGATTATACAATTCGATGTTCTCATTCTAGTATCACTAATTGACTTTTTGGATACTCATTTGTGTTCTAAAGACTCTAGCAATCAGCTGGCCTGGCTCTGGATAAATAACTTGATTACTGAAAAATTACATTGCCTCTAAAAAGGAATAAACCACACTTAGACTATTAGAAATGTGTGTTTGAGAACATCTGGGTAAATGGACATTTAGTTCCTACACACAGTACCCCCAAATTTTAAAGTTTCCATAGGACAGAAAAATAATCAAGAAAATTAACTCTTTTAGTAGAAAGCCTTCACTTAACATCGGGCCATGGTATCACTAAGGTTGATTTGTGGATTTGATTATTGACAGAAACATCCCTAAAACTTGAGTCTTTTAATTCAGAAGGTAGTTTTGATTTTTCTAACCTCAAAAGTTCATATCCAAAGGCCAATTTATATTTTATATACCTTAGCTTGTTTTTAGCGGTGTTTGTGTTAATGCTTTAAGGTGCGATGAGTTGGCGTTACACTCTCAAAGAATGGTTATTTACCAAAAATTGACACAATTGGCTTTTTGAATTAACAAAATTTTAATACATGCTGAGGTGAGAACACTAGGTAAGCAAGAGGCCCAAACAGGGCAGTGGGTTTTTGACCTCTAGCACTGCTCAAGTGATGTGGCCAGAGAAAAGGCTGGCCCACTGATAAAAAACTGTCTATGTTAGTAACCCACACTTGATAGAAACCAGGTGTTTTTTGTTTGGTTAAAAGGTCTGGCTTCTTTGAATAGTATTTTTTTTTCTTTTAGAGTGCCCTTCTAAAAAGAAAATTCTCTGGTTTAAACGTCTTTCAATACTAAAAGTTAATAACACCAATAATTATATTTTGGCAGAAAGAGGCACAGGTTTGATGAGAACGTATAAGTTTTAATTCTGTGAGCCATATATTCAAGAGAACAGTTAACAGAACATTGCATAGAGGGCCCTGGGGCTCGGGCTGAGATCTACAACGTGTCCTTTTCCCGGTGCAGTGTCAAGGGTCACCAATAGGTCTGTCCAGATGCTAAGACCTGGGACATCGAAATCTCCATCCTCGGCCTTCCGGGCCTTCAGGGTGGTGCGAACTTCATCGCTCAGGGGTGGAGGGGCTTGCCAGAGGCTGCGAACCTTGTCGCACAACTGCTCCCAGGACAGATGCTGGGGCTCGGCTCCAACCCAGTGGCCTTTCTGTAGGTCGTAGTGCAGGTGTCGAGCCCATTCTACCAGCAGACCCAAATAACCCTGAGCGAGCCCCGGGTGGCGGCCAACCACCGAAGTCAGAAGACCGGCGGGAAGGGTGCGGCAGAAGGCCTCCATGACGTCTGACTGTCCGAGCAACCACGCGCCCAGCTCCAGCCTCCCCTCTGCAGGCGTTTGGGGGCTACCCCGTGCCCACGCCCCTCCTGGGGGCGGGGCCGACGGCGGCGGTAGCAGCAGGGCGAGCGCGAGCACCTTCAGGAAGTGGCCAGGCGGCAGGCGCGCCCACAGGCGGCCGAGAAGCGCGCGGGGGCCCTGGGCTTCGGCCTCGCCCACCTCCTGCAGGCGCTGGAGCAGCAGCTCCGCCTGCGTCTTCAGCAGCGCGTCCTCCTCCGCCGCCGCTGCCGGCCGCTCCGGGGCGCCGCGGGGGCGCAGCAATCGGACGGCCGCCCCGCGGCGGGCCAGGAGGGCCAGGCGCTCTTGGAGCGTCTCTGCGCCGTCGGGGTCGGGGTCGGGGTCGGCGCCGCCGGGGCCCGGGAGGAGCTGCTGCAGCAGGTGGCGGCAGGCGGCGTCCCCGAGGGCCCGGTTCTCCAGCAGACTCACCACGAGCAGGAGGTCGCAGCGCCCCAGGGACTGGAAGTTGGGCAGGCCCGGGGCGGGACCCGGCAGCGCGCGGCCCTCCCGTCTGCCCGGGCGCTGCAGCCGCCGCTCCAGAGCCGCGCGGATGCGGCCATTGCGGGCGAAGCGCCGGTGGACGTGGCGCAGGTAGCGAGCCCACTCCAAGGCCCGGCGCACGGTCGCGGCGTCCCAGGAGCTCACGTGGGCTGTGCGCGCCACCGCCAGGACCTCAGAGAAGCGGTCCAGCTGATCGAGGAGCGGCTCCATGGGGCCACCCAAGCGGCCTCACTTCCGCTTTCGCCCGGGAGACAGCTGTGCGAGCCGATTGGAGCGTGCGTGACAGGATACGCCTCCTTGGGATTCTATTGGACAGCATAGCTGCCAATTTAATAGGATCCTTGACACTCCCTGCTGTCTAGTGCACTCCTATGCTCTGCATTTCAGGCCTGCATAGACCTACAATTTTTCACAGGAATAGGAGACTAATTCTTCATGGCAGTAAAAAGTCTCATCTTTCACCTTCTGAGTAGCTGTTGGTCTCAAACTGCTGACCTTTCCATTAGCAAGCCAAAGCATAAACAACTAGGCCACCTGAGCTCCTATTCCTGGACACTGGGAACCTTATAGTAGAGAAAGTCTAGTATACAGTTTTGATAATGACTTTGAGAAAAGTCAGAATTGAGTGAGAATGGTTGCTGTGAACAGGGATCACTTTGGTGGTGGGGAGTTTGGTATGGCCTAAAGCAGGCGCCTTCACACTTTGTAAACAGGATCAGTTCACTGTCCCTAGACGGCTGAAGTGCCAGACTATAGTTTAAAAAAAAAAATGAACATGATTCCTATGCACACTGCACATATTTTTATTTTGAAGTAAAAAAACAAAACGGGAACAAATACAATATTTAAAATGAATAAGTAAAATTAATTACCGGTATTTCAATGGGAACTGAGGGCCCGCTTTTGGCTAATGAGATGGACACTGTCTGGTTCCATATTTGTCACTGCTAGTTGTAACAAGTGATGCAAGTGTGCATCAGTTAGTCTAGATCTGGTTGGAGATTTCAGATGTTGCATTCTGGAAAAAGCCTGTTCACAGACATAAGTGCTGCCAAAGATGATTGCCACTTTGAATGCATGGTTCCTGAGATTAGGATATGACTCAGAGGGGAGAGATGCATAGGAATTAGGAAGGCTGCTTGGCTTGAATGCATCTTTCAGAGAGTCACAATTCTGCACTTCAGCCAGTTCCATTTGTTAAGTTGTATCCACATTATCAACGTCAATAGAAAATGGATTATGGAAAAACTGTATGTCCTATTCATGGAGATGAAGCTATTTAAATCTAAATTAGAACTCCTTTTGCAACTTTTTCAGTGAATCCACATGTTTTGTTTGAGAATACAACCAATGGTTTTTCTGCTAACAGATCTGAGTTGTGGGGTGACGGCAGAAATTTTCCTCTTCACTTTTTTGAGGAGGAGGCCTCATTTTACTTCAAATGCTTTCACATGTGATTGCATATCACACATGAGTTTCCCCTTTCCTTAAAGTTGCACATTGAAACTGTTGAGTAGCTCTGTTACACCTGTCAGCAAGGCAAGGTGCCATTTCCATTTTGCATTATTGAGCTCTGGTACTTGTTTGGTTTTTGAAAGCAGAAAAACTGTAATCTGTGGAAGTAAGTCATAGAAATGTTTCAAATGCTCCCTCGACTCAGCCAACAGACTTCTGTGAGGTACAGAACATCTTCCTAGGCAACATTTAGCTCAGACAAAATTTCTTGAAATTGTCTGTGGTTTAGTGCATTCACTCTAATGAATTTAACACAAGATACCACAGTTTTCATAACAGAATCTCACTTCAGTGACTTACTACACAGCGCTTATTGGTGGATGAGGCAGTGTATGGCATAATGTGCGCAATTACTCCTTTCTTAGACCCCACCATGCTAGGAGCACCATCATTTGACACACTGACTAGTTTAGCCCAGGTCAGCTCCAAACCATTCACAGTTTGGCAAATCTTTTCATAGATATCCTTTCCTGTGGTTGTTTCTTTGATGGTTTGCAGTGGAACAAGCTCTTCTGTGACTTCAAAATAGTCATTGGTCCCACGAATAAAAATTATAAGTTGTGCAGAATCGTGAACATTACTTTCGTTGAGTGCCAAGTTAAAATAGGAAAGTTTTTTTTTTTGCAGAGTTTTGCAAATGCTGATGCAAATTGTCTCCCATTTCTTCAATACTTCATGTAATTGTAGGTCCTGAAAGACTCACTGTACTAAATAAATCGGCCTTCTCTGGAGGCATTTCTTTGGCAACAGAAAGAAGACATTCTTTAACAAATTCTCCCTCCAGGAATGGTCTGCTGACGCATACTATTAGCTTGGCAACTTGAAAACTTGCTTGCAGTGATGCAATATTTAGCTGCTTGTGTTTCACAAAAGTGTTTTGGTGAGCTGTCAATGTATTTTTCAGTTTTAATATCTTTTCTCACTTTTCTGACCAAACAATCATATGTATCTTTTTGTTGAGTTTGATAGTGTTTATTCAAATTGTATTCTTTAAACTTTGACACTATATTCTGGCATATCAAACACACAGATCTTTCCTGGTACTGCATTAAAAAGTAATCATAAGTCCACTGTTCTTTGACTATTCTATACTCCAAGTCAATTTTTCTCTTTCTTGAGAAAGAGAAAATTGTTTCCTATAGATTCCAAATTGCTATTAGTAAAATGCAAATATATATATGCATATATATTGCTACACAAACAATATACAAGCAATAACTTTGCCCACACAGAGACATATAGACTGACCTGACCATCAATGTAGTCTAATCAGTGTCCATCCATGCAGCCTTGCGAGTCCACATCACTTCAGCCTTACCAGTGCCCATAATGGTGGAACTCTGCTTCTACCTCAGCTCACACTGGTGAGGTGTGGAACCAGCACGATTGCTGAGCCAGTTCCTCCACCACCTTTCCTGCTCACAGTACCCTTGTGAACCACACTGTGATCTGTGAACTCATACAGGAAGCTGATCGCATGGGTGTGAAGACCCATGCACTCAGATTCCACTGCAGGCAACAAGAAGGCACATATGCCTTTTTTTCTTCCGATCTAATGCAACATATAAGAATATGGCTGAATTCAGACTGCTCAGTTATCGCAACAGTGTGATCCAGGGCTTACACAGCTTACACAACCATACACAACTGAATAGCAATCAGAATATAAATGCACCTACTGTCAATTAAGTTGGGTTTCCTACTCCCCGGCTATCTGCAAAGCCGGACTAAGTTCCCATGAAGTCTTAGGAAATTACCAGTTTGGGGTCCCCATGCAATAACACTGAACATTGACCTTTTGCGATAACATTGACCACTGATCATTTGCATTAACACTGAGCACTTATATTTATCGTTACCACTGAGCAATGACTATTTGCATTACCTCTGAGTGTTGACCATTTCGCATTACCTCTGAGCACTGACAATTTCTACTAGCACTGAACACAAACTTATTTGCGTTATCACTGTGATGCAATCCCCTAGAAAACACCCCAATCTACTAATCAACTTTAAAAATAAAAAAAAAATCTTTCCTAACTTCAAAAAAAGGCGCCCCCTATCTGCAAAAAAAGACCTCCTAACTTCAAAAAAAAAAAAAAGTCCCCCCTTTAACCGCAAAAAGGGTCCTACTAACTGCAAAATTAAAAAAAAAAAAAGACCTCCTAATGTAAAAAAAAAAAATCCTAACATGCTCTTACCTTGGTCTTCAGGCAGCAGCAGACTCTACACCAGCAAGCTAATGACTTTTCCAGTCACACCTGAGACAGAGAGAGGGAAGGGACTCAGAGAGTGCAGCACACATTCCACAAATGCACACTGCAGGCCCAGGCCCAGTTGGCTGCTAAGTAGGATAGGCAGCAGCAACAAAAACACATGTCGGGCCACATGTGGCCCGTGGGCCATAATTTGAGGACTCCTGCCCTATAGAACCTTCTGATGAGAATTCCCAGGGACCATCCTTCAAAAAATTTGCACTTCCTTTCACTTTGAGAATATCTGCTGTGGACACATAACGAATTCAAACCACATGGAAGATTTGTGGAAGTTTATCATAATTCCATGGTGACAGATTTGTCACTGGATGTAAGAGAACTCTATTAAATGAAATTTTAAGTGCAATTCAATTTCCTAAAAATGTCCCAACCAACTTACTAGGAGCCCTATTGGGGTAGCGTTAGTGTACTGGCTGCTAACCTCAAGATCAGCAGTTGAACATCACCAATTGCCTGGTGGGGAGAAAGGCGACACTTGCTACTTCCTTTAAGAGGGGCCATTATACACTGTCTTATAGATGCACAATAATCAGCCTCGACTCGATAGCAGTGAGTTTTGAGTCTAATGGTATGCACTCATGATCTCAGCGGGGAGCCATCCTTGGAGAGGGGTGTTGTCATTTTGATCAGTAGGACAGGGTCAGCAGAAAAGAGACTGTGCCTCAATGAGGTGAACGGACCAAAAAGCTGCAACAATCTGCCCCAGAATAAGAAAGATTGTGCATATGAGAAATGCCTGACTGGCATCAAAGAACTAAAAATTATGTCATTATAAATGAGGGAAAGTACAGATTGGGGAGCCAAAGCCCATCAATAGGTGAAGGGGCATCCCCTTGCAGAGGGGTTGCAGGGAGGAGACAAACCAGTCAAGGTACAGTGTAGCAACAATGAAATATGCAACTTTCCTCTAGTTCTTAAATGCTTCCTCTCACCTAATATCATGATCCCAATTCTACCAGACAAATCCAGGTAGACCAGGGAATGCACACTGGAGACAGAAACATGGGGAATTCAGGATAGATGATCCCTTCAGGACCAGTGGTGAGAGTGGTGATACCAGAAGCGTGGTGAGAATATGGAGCAGAAAGGGGAAACCAATTGCAGGACTCTACATATAACCTTCTTTCTGGGGTATGGACATCAGAGAAGTGGGTGAAGGGACACATGGGACAAGATGACAAAATATCAATAATTTATAAATTATTAAGGGTTCATGGGAGAGGGAGGAGGGAGGGAAAATATAAGGGGCTGATACCAGGGGTCTAAGTGGAAGAAGGATGTTTTGAGAATGATAATGGCAACAAATTTGCAAATGTGGACTGCACACAATTAATGTATCTATTGATCATGATGAGTTGGATGATGTGGCAGTCATGTACTTGATGTCAATTTCATGATTGGGATAAAGGGGTGGAGTCTACACTGTCAATCTAGAGATAGCCAATGAGTATCCAATGAGGCCTCTGTGTGGACATAACTTTCTCCTGAGAATTCTGGGAAGTCTCATGGTATTTACCTCATGGTCATGAGAGATCATTTTTCCAGTTGTTGGAAGTTGCTGGACTGATAAGACAAGATGGCAGCATCTGAGAAACTGGAAGAGCTGGAGGAGACGTCATACAGCCTTACCCTGATCGACCTAGACCTCTGAAGCCAGAAAAGCCACAGAGAGGGCCCTGCCAGTGCTAAGATGTTTCTATCACCAATGGATACTGCTGTTAGACCTTGATCCCTGGAAACGAGGAGCCATGATGGGACCCTGCCAGCACTGAGACTCTGCACCCACTGCCTGTGTCTTCCACAGGATGGTGACTTTATAGACTGGTATCGGGCATATGAGCTAATATCGGACTTATGACTTTGAACTAGACTGGGTTGGGATGCTTTCTCAATGTTCCATTCCCTCTTGTATCTAAACCTTTCCCTTATATCCATATGTGTATCTATGAATTTGTTTCTCTAGTCTACCGGACTAACACAGATGAGCCCTCAATAAAGTGGTTTAAAAAAAAAAAAAAAGGGCCTGACCAAGTAGTGGTTTATTCTGATGTCCAGTCTGAGTTTTAACTGATTCTGAGACACTTAACCAAAACAGAAAGCACCATGCTAAACTTAAGAGTCCTGGTGGTGCAGTGGGCTAAGCCTTGGGCTGCTAACCAAAAGGTTGGTATTTTCCCCGGGAGAAAGGGGAGGCCGGGCTCTCTCCCAGTAGCTTGCAGGCTTGGAACCTCTAAAGAGGAAAGAGATAGCCTGGTTAACTTACTTCACAAAAAAATGAGTGAATGAGATGATATGTTGCAGCAAACTAAACCATTTGACTATGCCTTTCTGTAGGGAAGAGGAAAGGAGAGAAGGACCCATTTCTGGATTTATTTGCCAACTACTGTGCACTAGCAACTGTGCTTCTGCTGTTCATTAACATTTATTATTGGGTTTCTATCAGTGCAAACTCTTACTTTGTTTTTTAAGTATGGTATCTTCATTTATATTTTTTCTAAAGATACTTGTTATTCCATAAAGATATCATCCTTGCTTAGCACTGCTACTCACAAGGCCTGCCATTCAGCTCGGACAGAGAGCCACTGAATGGGGACTGACCTCTGGCAGTAGGTTTGGTTAGGATACCATGAATCCTGATGGTTTCTTTTGGCAGCATCACTCATTATTTATTCTTACCTTGAGCACTGGTCTAATGATAAATAAAAGAGATGTGGTGCAGACAGCAGCCCTTCATCAAGCAGTGAAGAGAACTAGTAGAGTAACCCCAAATATGGGATGGGGGATAATGGATAAGGTTAACAAATCATAGGGGACAGGAAAGACCTCCTTTAGAAATTGACTTCTTGGCTGCAAGCTAAAGGACAATTATTGATATAGAATAATATGATACCTTTCCAATTGACCTTCCTCTTCACCTAACCTGAAGTAGGTTCTGGTTTAAATATTTCTGCTTGTTCCATGACAGAAGTTTCTTCTCTGTTTCTGTTTTGTTTTTAAAATTTCTGGTGACCTTTCCTTTCTTTTAATTTTTCACTTAGTATTTTCTTCTTTTTCATTTTCTTTTTTTTATTATTTCTGTTAGGTTTACCAGTTTATAAAGCACAGAAGGAGAGGATGCAGAGAGACAATAAGGGATGCAGTGGTTTACTGGAGACGGAGGGTAAGAAAAGTGGCCAGGCGTCCCACTTTTTAACAATTTAACAATGTCCCACCGTGTTTTAAAATTAAAATAAATATATTACAATACTATTTTTGCATTCTATGAAAATTTTTGTTGCTCTATATAGACGAATATTTTAATCAAGAACGCCTCTCCTCCCCGGTCAATGGTGTCCCACTTAAAATCTGGTTAGTTTAAAGGTAGGTATGGTGAGGGGAATTAGCAAATAATGCATACAGTGAAAGCAAGGGAGCACTGGGACTGACTGTGGTGATAGATAAAACTCTTTTTAAAAATAGCTTAACTATGGGAATGTATGATATGTGAATTTTTTAGCAATAAAATTATTACAAAAAATAAAGGTGAGAACTGAGAAAACTGTTTAAGAACAAAGAAATGGGAAATTAACAGGCATCTAACTTGAGGGAGCAAGACCAATTCATGAGGATTAAAGAAATCCAATGACAGTTTTCAGTCCAGTACAGGAGTAAGAGGAAACTCTTACACCAAGCAATTTGAATTTATCAGCTGATAGGTTGAACTATAAGGTGTGCTTGACCCAAGTCATCATTTTTTCAGTTGCCTCATAAGCACACTCATGTCAGATGTCAGATGGATCCTGGCTCAAAACAGAATATCAAAAGGATGTGGACATGTGTTTTATTTACTTTGAAAAGCCATTAGACTGCGTGGGCCATAATAAACTACTGATTATCATGAGAAGAATGAGATTTTCCAAACAATTCATATTACTCATGAGGAACTTGTTCATGGATCAGAGGCAGTCGTGAGAACAGAACAAGGGAATACTGCCTGGTTCAAAATCAGGGAAGACATGAGTCAGGGTTGTATGCTCTCCACACCCTGTTCAATCTATGTACTGAGTAGATCATCGGAGAAACTGGCTGTATGAAAAAAAGGGATATTCTCATCCTACGATATGCAGATACCACAACCTTGCTTACTGACACTGAGGAGGACTTGAAACACTTGCTGATGAAGATCAAGGATGGCAGTCTTGAGTATGGAGTACAATGCAATGTCAAAAAAAGACCAGAACCCTCACAAGGGGACAGATCGATAACATCAAGATGAGTGGAGAATAGGTTGAACTTGTTGGGGAGTTTTGTCTTGCTTGAATCCACAATTGACACTCAAGAGATTAAAAGACACATCCTGCATTTGGTAAATCTGCTGCACAAGACCTTTTCAGAGTATAAAAATGCAAGGATGAGACTGAGGGCTAAGGTGCCTTGACCCAAGCTTTGGCATTTTCCATTGTCTCCTAAACATGTGGAAGTTGGACATTGAATACAGAAGATGGAAGAAAAACTCATGCATTTGAATAGTGGTGCTGGGGGAGAATACTGAAAATACCACGGATGGCTACATGGACAAAGGGACCTGTCCTGGAAGAAGAATGACCAGAATGCTTCTTGGAGGCAAGGGTGGCAAAACTTAATCATACATCCTTTGGCTATTTTTTCAGGAGAGACTAGTCCCTGGAGAAGGACATTGTTCTTATTAAAGTGGAGAGGCAGCAAAAAAAAGAGGAAGGCCCTCAAAGAGGGTAGCTAAGACAATAGGCTCAGGAATAGGAACAATTGTAAGGATGACACAGTCCTGTGCAATTTTTCATTCTGTTGGGCATAGGGCAGCACTGCTGGTACTATCAGGTATGCATTGGCTTCTTAACTCCAAGATGGCTGGTTCAAAACCCCCACCTGCTCTTCAGGAGAAAGATGATGCCACCTGCTTCTAAAAATTTTGCCAAGCTTTGGAAGCATTATACAGAGTCACAATAGTTGGAATTAATGCAAGAGCAGTGGCTTTTATTTGGCATGAGAAAGCTGAGTAATGAGTATAGGAGACCAAAGACAAAGTAATGTCTTCGAAATATCAAGATGGTAAAAAAGTGGAATATATCATGAGCATCCAGAAGAGCAAATAAAGCTGTCTTGGAAGAACTATGGCTGATGTGGTCCTGTAGATTTATCAGGAATGACCAGGGCCTGCCGGAAGTATCGTGGTTGATAAATGGAGACTACAGAAAAGGAAGATCCTCAGTGAGTGAGGTCCCTTGGCTTATTGGCAGCAACAATGTGCTCAAGGATAAGACCCTTTGTGAGCAAGGTGAAGGATGAGGCTGTGCTTTGTTCTGCTGTGCATGACCTCACTCTGATTTGGGACTGACTTGATGGCACCTAACAACATTGTAAGTCCAGAAGACAGTCAGAGTACATAAGAAGAAACTTTAAGTTATTGAACCCATAATAAGTTAAATTATGCAGGTGAATTTGAATTACTCCCACTTATTAATGCTTTCACAATTTTCCTTTTGTGATGCATATTTAAATTTGATATATAATTTTATATACTTTTCACAAACTAGACATCTATATTAGAAAATATTAAAGTGGAAACAATGAAATTTATATTGACATTAAGTTACCTTGAGACCATTTAAAGAGTAGACACATATATCTTTGATTATATGTGTGTTTTGGTCTAGTAGTAAGAAGCACTTACTAAGAAAACAATTGTGCCACAAAAAAAAAAAAGAAAAAAAGAAAGAAAGAAAACACTTGAACTAAATATGTTTTTGGGGAAAAAAACTCTTATTTTAAGAGTCTTTATTTTATAATAAGCAATATGTACTTCTAATTCCAGAACAAGAAGAAATACAAAACAGGTTCTGTTTTATCTGTGAATTAGAAGTTGGCTTTCATGTTGAGTTGTGTAATTGTGTCTGGATGCCTTTATTTTTATCCCCTAGTTATCGGTATATTGCTATATAAATACCTGTCATGAGAACCTTTTTTTCTGGTTCAATAACTTTTTAAGTGTCTGTTGTTCTCATTTTCAAGTCTCCCAAACTTTTATGTGAATTCTTTCAGCACATTTTTTTCATCAATTCCCAACCTTCTTTTTTTTCTGGATGGCTGAAGTTTCCAGACATATAACCTGAAATGTCCTGAGAGAATTACTACGTATGTATATAAAAGTCAAGGAAACGGAAAGTAAGAAAATATACATCGAAAATATATGCATGTACACATAAGCTCATTTACATTTTTCCTTTAAAAGTATAAAGGATGGATTGAATCTTCCTGAGTCATATCTCTTGCTGAGTAGGAAATGTACTATGTGAGGGCTTCAAGAGACATCCTTATTTTAATCACTTCCAGACCTAATCTTTGTTCTTAGACTGGAATCAGTCTGTTAATATCATTAATGTCAAGGAGTCTTTTCTCCAAAGATTCCTACTATTTTAAAACAAACTAGCTGAAATGAGCCAAGTAAGTGATTAAAACAAAATTTACTCTATCACAGAGGTATTTTATTGGAATGTCAAAATTCTTTCAGGTAATGTTTTTATCAGTTAGTCACCAATATTTTAAATATAAATGGAGAATATAAAAGGAACTTTATATACGATTCAAAGGAGAAAGGGGTATTTGAAGTAATATCATTCCTTTGTTATTTTGATTAGATTAGTGAATGTTGTCATTTTCCAACCAATTGAATGTCTTTGTTTAAACAGATTTCATGGGAGAAAATTCTCCTTTTTGTTATCTTAGACTATATTGTGCTTTCTTCTATGTAATACAAATATACATTGACAAAATAATGATACAGCAATATATATTGTTAAAATTGAGAAGCATGCTATAATTTCATCTCCTTTATTGATGCTGGGATCAAGGAGACACTACCAATACCGCATGCTCCTTGGTGTTACCCTTAATAGTTGCATGGATTGGTTGCTAACTCGAAGAAGGGAGGTTGGGTTGGTGGTAGGAAGAGCTGGTGATCTACTCTTGAAACATCAGCCACTGAAACCCTAGAAGCACAGTTCCGCTGTGGCACAAATGGGGTTTTCAGCAGTCAACTTGACAACAGCTGGCTTTCCACCCATTCTAGTGCATTGATTTTACTGTCAGGCTATTGAAAGTATCTACATCCATTTCTATATCTTTTCTTATTCCATTTTATATATGCATATATATGTACATCTATAGTCATCTTCTGTATATCAGAGAACATATCATTACAAAGAGGATTGTAGAGTAGAAGGAAAGCAGTCATTATCATAAAGGGCATTTAAAAAACCCACACATATGAATATATAGCAAGGTAAACTTGATTATACTAAGAAAAGAACCATTTATTATTCTAAATAAAATGTTATTGAAATTCTAGAGTTAGCAACCTACCAACAATAAAATTTTCAATATAGAACATCAGATTTTAAATTAAAAAAACATTTTTAGTCAAAAAATAATGTTAAATGCCTAGTATACTTAACTTTTTATAGTTCTACTAAAGTTCCCTGGTACTAAAGTACTCTTGGTTTTAGAAAACAGTATTATTATCATTATTTTTTGTTTAGTGAGTGAGGCAGAACAATTTGATGTCCTTCCTTTTCCTTTGCGCAAAGATAATATCAGGTAATACCTGAAATTCTGTGTAATGAAGAATGGTTAAAGGGAACATCGAGTTCTCCGTCTAGCTCTCCAGTGTGATGATTTCAATTTGTTTGTAGATTACAGTAACAAATAAGTGGAGGGAGTTCACTTTCAACAAAATGATTGAATGCTTCTTAAGTGTGTCTTAGGATCAATCTACCTTTTCTAGCCTTTATTGGCTGCCAAATTTCTCTCATGTCTCACAAGTTCTTAGAGCCAGGAGTACATGAAATCTAGTACTCACGTTCAAGGAGTCTAGATATTTTCAACTTTATCTCTGTGTTCTTACACTTTATAATCTCGTTAAATTTATGATTAAAGAACATTAACCAGGGATATTAATCTGATACCCAGGTGGTTAAAAATTAGAGGAACTGCTGGGAAAGCATTGGAAGACATCTGTAATTGAAATAGTCATAAGAAACATCTATTTTGAGAAAGCCAAGCTATTTGGAAAGCAAAGACTTAGAAGAAAATGGTTCATATTTCACTCTCTTGGTGTGGCACCTTCTCAAAAAACCATCTCAGAACAGGAAAACTGGCGCGGAGCCCTGGTTGCATAGTGTTTGAGTGCGGGACTGCAGCCCACTGGATTGGTGGTTCAAATCCAGCAGCAGCTCTCCAGGAGCAAGGCTGGGCCTCCCACTCCCACCAGAGGGCATGATACTCCCCGTCCCCCCAAAAAAATAAAGAAAAAGAAAACTGCTGATTACTCCATAGATGATAAGTGGCATCAGATTTGTACTTTGCCAAATTTGCATTCTAATTCTGAATTTTCTTCCTTCCCCTGCTCTCTGTGCCCCTTTCTTCCTTCATTCCTTTTCTCTGCTCTCTTCCCTCCTCCTTTTCCTCCTTGCTTCCTGGCTGCTGTTGTTATTTGTTTGCTTGTTAGTTTATTTTCTTTTTAGTCACTTACTCCAGTCTATAGCTGGTCAAGATAAATCTCATCAAATTTACAATATGCAAATATGATCATATAGAAACATACATGAAAAGGAGGAGAATATGATTTTGTGTTGTACAGGAGCTCAAAGCCATCAGATATATACACAGGATTTATTTTATTATTTCTAAAAATTGCATAGCCTGCATCTAATTTGATTGGATTAGTCTAATTTCTATCCCCAAACAGTCTTGAATTTTCCTTTCAAAATCTCTTTATGCATAACTTTTCATTTACCTGGAAACACTGTCTCCCTTTCTACTTCATGTGAAATCATTCCTAGTAATTTTTTTTTTTTTTTTGGCATCACTGCTCTCCGGTCATGGGAGTAGGAGGCCCAGCCCCACTGCTGGAACTGAACCTCCGTCCCAGTGAGCCGCAGTCCCGCGCACAACCACTACGCCACTGGGGCTCAGCCTGAAATCATTCCTTCAATGCTACAAAACTGAAATCAAATCCCACCCCTTCTATAAATCTTCTCTGCCAATTCTAACTAGAGGTGATCTGTTTCACTTCCAGAGACCCACAACACTGGTCAGATTGTTAATCTGTCATATACTATTTATTGCATTTTATTACAAATCAGCTTTTCTTTCTGATTCAAAAGTTTAATTATATGAACCTATTTGGATCCATCACCTAGCCAGGGCTGTCACAAGAATTCAATCATCTAGACTAATTGGACAGGTTACTTCCTCATAAAGGGCAAGAGCAAGCAAGTCAATTATAGTTACAAGTCATTGTGTCCATGTGAGTTTCAGGTTACATTTCAGCACAGGATGTCTCTGTGTTATTACTATTGTTTGTCTCCACAGTCCTTTCTACGGTGTCTGACAGGTTTTAAGAGTGTACAATGATAGAGTCAAAACAACATAAATTTTCAGAGAGAATTTTTTTTGGAGACCTTTCTTTTTTTTCCTTCAATAGATTTTGAATTCTTAAGAGCAGTGTCTGTCTTTGTTTCTTTAGTTCCCAGCAAAATCTCTTACATATAGTAAGCATTGGTTGAACTCAAGGAAATGTTGAGGGCTGAAAGGTGAGGATTTAATTGAGTTTCTTCTCCTATAATCAAACAACAATACTACTTAATCATGAAGTTGTTTGGAGTACTCAGTGGTAGGTACATCCATGAATCCTTCTATCGACTTCTCTATGAAAGGATGTTACCATGACGATGACTGGAAAGATGAAGAAAGTGAACAGCATACATCAGGAAATCATTCATTCATTTTTCCAGCTGCCACTATTTTCATCTGCTATGTCATAAACCGGGGCTCTAGCTAATAATGGATAAAATAAAACACTCATCAGCAATACCCACTCTAAGAGATGGGAAAACCTCAAATGATAAATCAGCCTTATTAGAATGGTGACATTCGGGGTGGCTGTTTAAAAGCACATCCGATTGCTTGACTTTCCTTTCACTCACAGTAGTTCTCAACCTTCCTAATTATGCAGCCCTTTAAGATAGCTCCTCATGTTGTAGTGACCTCACACCATAAAATTATTTTCATTGCTTCTTCCTAACTGTAATTTTGCTACTGTTATGAATCAGGCAACCCCGGTGAAAGGGTCATTCAACCCCCCAAAGGTTGAAAACCACTGACTCAGAGGATAGACTTCACCACTAGATAAATAGAAATTACAATGGTTGACTCCTGAGGATAAATTCTAATTCCATGAAATCCATCTCACCTGCCTAGTTCTTTGCGAGTGCTTGCTCCCAAATAGAAATACTTCCTCTGAGACCCCAGGTGCCATACTGTGGGATGGACTAGTCACAAGGAAAAACTTGGTTTCTGTGTGCCTAGGCATTAGATACATGAGTAACTAAAATTTGAGATTATTATGTACAGTCCAAATTTCGTGGTTTTCTACCTGATCCCCCATGACTCCTATGACCTTCTGTCTAATTTCTCCCACAGAATCCAACAGCAAAATAAACTGGTTGTTCTATGCCACTAAAACTTGAGCCATTTGTTACACCACAATAATAGGACATTGTCATTTAAGGCCTCAGATTTTCTGCTTCCATAAAGTGTTCCTGTCTTAGAAACCCTCAAAGGCAGTTTGACCCTAGCATAGAGGATCACCAATAGTGAGAATCAACTCCGTGCCACTGAGTTTGGAGTGGAAATTATTTGTCATTTTTTTCTAAGTAAATTTAAAATGACTTTAAAAGGAATATATCCAAGTGATGATAATCAATGACATGTTACCTATTTCATTTTCTGTTTAAAGAGACTTTCATTCCCATTACATGCGCCTTTCTAAAATTGTATTTGAAATCCAAAATATAGGTTTCTAATAAGACATTATATTATGTCTCTGAAAAAGTTGTGTTGAAGTTCTAACCCCTAAGTAACTAGGGAGGTTCTCATCCTCAGCACCTTTGACAATGTTGTCCATCATCATAAGGTCATATTGAAGTAAGGAGAATTGTCATCCCATCCAATATACGTCACGTCCTTGTATGAGACAGAGAGACATGGAAGGAGGATGATCATGTAAAGTGGGGGCAGTATTTTGGAATGATGCATTCATCAGCAAAGGAATACCAAAGATAGCTGCTGGTCTCCAAAAGTTGGACCAAATTATCCCTCAGAACACTTGGAAGAAATCAACCCAATCAACAGCCTGACTTCTGACCTCTAGAAAAATTGAGTGTCTACCTTCATGAAGATATTGTGTAATTCCCATATATAATTTGCTCCCCTCATAACCTCTTGAGAAGACCTGGTGGCATACTAGGTCACAGGCCATTGCCCTGGGCGAGAAAAGCAAGGCTTCCAGAAGTGTGACTGTCTCAGAAACTCAGAAACTCCCTGGTCCTGTAGGCTTGTGTTGAGTTGGCGTCCCTCTATGATAGTAAGCTTGTGCGTAAACTCTGCCTCAATTAAAGAAATGAATATATAGTTCAGTATGCCTTATAATCTCTATCTGCTAGCTCAGATAGATATTGCTATTTTATAAATCAAATTAAAAAATAAAATGTCAGTCATATTCTTTCTCAATGCAGAACCTCGGTTTATTTCTGTTTTAACCTACATTGTCTCAAATGCACTGTTATGTTCACAATTAGCACAGTGTTAAAGTGGATTATGTGAGCTTTCATCATGAATTGATAGTCCTGAGGGAGAATGTTAAGGAAACACTTTGTCTATATTATATTTTTGCTCTTCCACTGCCCCTTAGAGTCTTCTTCCTGGTTTCTTTTTATGGATATATTCTTACTTCAAATTAAAAAAAAAAACATCTTTCTGATGTTATATTGTCTCAAATAAACTACAGCCTTTACATATTCATCGCTGAGTAGCTAAACAATTTTCAAAACAAACTGCAAAGGTATTATTTCCAGAAGATTTATAATTTCTACAAAATGTGAAGTTATAGCATTTAGTAGTATTTGCCAAGGTCTCATCTGATTCTTGGCATAGAGTTTGGAGGCTTGACTGTGGCTATCTACTCAGAAACATGAAACTCTTCAGAGCCTTCTTCTGAGCTCCAGAAACATATGTCATCAATGAAAGTAATTGGTAAACTTCCCCCTCCATTGTTTGTAGCTTAGGAGGATTACCAGCTCCAATGAGGGGGATTTGCCTAAGGCATGGGGTGTGGAAAGTTGAGATTTGTTGAAGTGATGAGGCTTTCAATTGTGAGAGAAGGAAGGATGGAGAGAAAGAGAGATGGAGACTGAGAGAGGAGAATTTTTCTAAGGAAGAAATGTAATGAATCCTTTTTTTTTTTTGTAATGTGTTTTAAAAAGGTCACTACTAGAAGGGGAAAGTAAAGAACAATGTGTTTTCCAGACAAATTACTGGGAAAAAATTAAAAGCTTCATTAAAGAGCATCTCAAAGTAAACCCTAGGATTTGAAAAATCTGCAGCCAAATTTTAAGGCAATATTAACAAATGAAAAACACAATACATTTTTTCATAATATCCATGAGATGAAAACAATGACTGAAAATAGTAAAAGCTTGGTAGAAATAGTGAAAAGCATTTAAATTCCAAGTGAATGTCTTATCTTGCTACTGGTAGTATCTGTCATGAAGTATGTGTGTGTACTTAGAATCCTTACATGTTGGATATTTGAATTTTTAGTCTATTAACCCTTTCAGTTTTAACTGTTATGATGTATGCTGAGAGAATTTACACAGATTTGTGAGGACATGTCACATTTGATCACAACAGTTCTACAGAGGAAGAGAGATGGAGGGAACATATTTTTTGAGTAGGGAAATGAGACAGGAAAAATCTAGTCATCAGATATGAAGAGAGAAATCCTGAAAATGTGAGTAGGGAGAAAAAAGAAGTAGTTATGATGGAAACATTTCTTTAATCCTTCCTTTTCTTAGACCCAAATTTAAAGGGTGCTAAAAGTAGTAAAAACAACAAAAAAAATATGAATTACCCCTGTGTATGAACAAGGCATAAAGAATAGAAAAATTAGCAGGGGAGTAAAATAGAGGAGGGTTTTCTGACTGGAAGATGGTTGTCCAGGTTCTTTCTTTCTCTTAGCCTGCACAGTCCCAGCTCTTCTGTTCCCTCACTGTTTTGTCGTTGGTGTCTTTTCCCTCCAAGAATAGAGTTTTCTAATGAAGCAGTTCAATTACAATTCATGTAATCACATCTTGGCCTACAATCATACATTTGTACTAGTTAATTTTATTGCAATCTCAATTCACTTCATCTTTTATTGATGAGCTTCATCTTTGCCAGAATTCCACAACTAATAGTTCAAAGAATAGCGATACCTACTATTATTGCTTTTACTTGGAGATTTCTCAATATACATATCCCTCACACTAAACAATTCTGATGTATTTGGGAGAAGGACAATACTATTAATTAGTAAGTGTTTCTGTTAACATATAGTGTAGACTTAATTATTTTTGAGTCACACTCTTATTGTGTCCCACTGATCCCACAATGTCCTCTTGAGTATCAACTCTTGAGTATCCATAGGTATTTTATACTGATGTGTTGAGTCTTTCTGCTTTCAATAAATGTCCAGATGTCATTGAGTTGATTCTAACTCATGGCAACTCCATTTCAAAATAAAATTATATTCCATAGAGTTTTTAATGGTTTTTCAGAAGTAGAACACCAGTCCTTTCTTATAAGGTGCTTCTGGGTGGACGACTTGACCACCAAACTTTTGGTTAGTAAGCAGCTGAGCATGTTCATGGTTTCTACCACTAGAGGACTCGTAACCTAAGTGGCAACACTGTTTTGTCTTCTAATTCTTCACGTCTTAAATTATAAAAAAAAATTAATAAGATGACTTCTCTGTTATCTTATACTTCTTTCTACCCGTTCTGGCAGGAGTTCTGGTTCTATAACAGGTTAAGCACTGGCTGCAAGGTTGGCAGTTCAAACTCAACAGCCATCTTTCAGTGGAAAGACGTCTCCTTTGCTAAAGATGCACAGTCCCGGAAGGCCTACGGGGCAGTTCAGCTCGTCTTGTCAGATCACTGGGAGTCAGAAATGACCTGATGACAGTGTCTTTAACTTCTCTTGTAGGCACCTTCCCTCAAAAGAGTGAGAAAGATTGTTTTGGTACTTTTCCTGGTCAGAAGATTTCTCTTAAATGTCTCCAATCTGTGTTCTTTTGATGATCTTTTATCTGATAAGACAACTGACCCACTCTGTGTGCTCTGGAGCCCTGAGCCCCCATGACAGCTTATCGAAGGTTTTATTAAGATCCCTGATAGAAACATCTTTCTCTTTCAAAAAATGATTGATTGGTTCCTTTCAATAGTATTTTCATAGCACATAGAATTTTGAACATAAATTTACTCTCGTATTATTTCAGAAGAAAAACCATTGTAAATGCTCTCCTGATCTCTTTTAAAATGAGAAAAGAAAAAAGAAGTGATAAAAGGAAAGGAAGGAATGAAGAAAGGAAGGAACTCCATTACTTCGTGGAAGGAATGTCGCATGTGTTGTGAACCAAGTACAGGCTTTCAGGTTCGTCAGCCTCAAACATCAGTCTCTGAATCTCACCTGTGCTATTTAATAGAAGTCAGACACTGAGCTAGATAGTCATGATTTTTCTCACATTACTTCATGAGCTCCTAGAGAGCAAGGTCCATGGTGTCATCATTATCTAACTGCCGGCTGGCACAGGGCTGAATAATAAGTGAATGAATAAATGAAAGAACAAGTCCCGAGGCCACTAGGAAAAAAGTGACAAATCATAAGCTAGGAGAAAAGGATTCAGAAAAACATGCATGTGAATCTCTGAAGGTCTGGATTTTAATCATGTCCTTATATCAAAGGAGACAATAGTGCCTCAAATGAGACAAGATTATTTAGGTGTCAAATTAATAATATAGCAGGTAGCCAATGAAATATTATGTTTTAGAACATGTGCATTAGAGTTTAAGTTCTCAGCACAGCATTTGCAGAAAGCTATGATGGAGCTTAACAAAATTTATCAATTCAAAACCATCTGCTTCTCAGGAGAAAGAAGAGGCATCATAATCCCATAATCAGTTACAGTTTCAGAAACTCACAGGGAATGTTCTACCCTGTCCTATTGGGGTGCTATGAGCCAGCATTCACTCAGTAGCAGTGAGTTTGGTTTTTTGGTCTTGATGATAGTGAAAATTCCAAATCCCTTTGCAAAGCCCTCATGCAATGTAGGTTTAATCTCATCAGATCCTTACCTAGGGATGGGAACAATCTTGCCTTCAGCTAGTGCATTGAAAGACTTCCATGCTTCTCCAGCCACTCCATGGAGAAATCGTCTCCCTTATAGGTTTTTCTAGATGTGTCCTTTCAGATATCCAGTGGTTTGGGTTGGGATGGTCTTTTTTTCATTCATTCTTGCAACCAACAATCTTCAGTTTGATATTGGACTAAAACTCAGATATGCAAAGATGGAAAACCTAGTTAATGATGTTGAAGGATTCACAATTTACAAGGAAAGATGAGTGTGCAATTAAAGAACTGTGATTTTTTTAAATTAAAGTGTTTCTTTTTTGGGGGGCATCACTGCCCTCTGGTGGGAGTGGGAGGCTCAGCCTTGCTCCGGGAGAGCTACTGCTGGATTTGAACTGCCAAGCCAGTGGGCCGCAGTCCCGCACTCAACCACTACACCACCAGGGCTCTGCTGTGATGTTTTATTATAAATGAGTTATAATAGAAATGACTAAGTACTCAGGACATTGGATATAGAGAGAAGTAATAATTTAGTCTGGGAGATTAAAGCAACCACAAAATAGCAGAACAATTAAACTGGTCCATTTTAATTAGTCAGGTTTCTTAAGAGAAAGTGAAAAGTAAAAGGGTATTATTTTAGGTAGTCTGAACAAAGACATGGTGGTGTGAAGGAATGCAAGTTTGGGATATTGTGGCATTCCATCAGTTAAGTCGATCACTGATAATGTATATGTGTATATTTAACTGTGTAGGGTGGGGCAAACATTTCATTATGAGGAAACCTAGCATTCATTGATACCTTCTCTCATTTTGATCAATTTACCCTTAATTTCACTGTATGGTTTCCTTTAAACTGTGTTTTGTTATAAACTTTTAAATTCTCGAGGGATACTTATTTTCAATTGAATATATAAAAGAAATAAGGGGGGAGGAAGTAGAATATAAAAACCTCAGAATTCACTAATTTAGTAAACTAAGTACTGCTTCGTGAAACATGTTTTGTTCATGCTTGTTTGAGCGTGTTTCCATGTATCTATTCCACATGTAGCTCTTACTGTGGGTCACAATAAAAAAAAAAAAAAAGAAAGCCACTGCAGTAGTTATTTTTTCTATTACTTTTCATTGCACTCATGTTATATTGGTTATGATTAAACCTTGAGTCCCAATCAACCTTGGTTCTTAATGAAGTGACAAGTGACACAGGCTGACCTCATTTATAAGCCTGGCACACAGGCAAGCATCTGTTTTAGTGAACCCTAGGTACATTTTACCAGATGAAATGCTTTTAGCTTGGGAACAAAACCACTATTTATAACATCATTTTAACATGATTTTCCTATCCTGAGTTCCAAACTACTAACTTAAAGACAATATCGTAAAAATATAAGCAATTAGTAGTACGTTTCCTAAGAGACTGGTTTACTCTAAAATAGACATTTCTTTATTTGTCAATTATTTATTGAATACCTATTGGAAGATGGGTACTACTTTAGATACTAGGGACACAGATACTAGGTTTAGATACTAGGTTTAAGAGACAAGACTACTGAAAGAATATATTTGTAAATTAAATATTTATATCAAATTAAGACTTTTTACAATTGGGTGGCTTGTGTACTTTTGAAGAAGACTTAGGAACAAACCACAAAGATATTTAATGAAGGCAAAAAACAAAGGAATCAACTTTCACTTAGGCAAAGAAACTAACACACTAGCTAACCATATATATTACATGGTTTAACTATTACATGGTTAAAAGTAGACCATACAAATGACACATTGCAGAAAATGGTTAAATTTGTCCTCTATGAAAAAAACTATAAACTATATACTCATACATACCATACATTTTTAAAAACATAGATGAAGTTTGCACAGTAGGAAAGAAACATCTATGCTACTGTCATATTGCATTTATAGTTTCAAATTCCCTAATGAAAATAAAGCTATTGATTTTCTCTAAGTTTGATATAAAACTGATAAGTAATCTTGAACTTTCCATATAAAATGTATCTTGTGTTTTTCTTTGTAGTTTTATATATGAATTGTGATGAAAAGTAATAGTACCTATTGTTTGTAAATTCAGGAACTTCTAGAAATTCTGATTACTTTTTATGTTTAAAAGTTTGTATCAGAATCAAAGGCAGGATTTATGAAATCCATTTTGTTTGCCCTGTGACTTAAAAAATAATAATTCAGTTGTATAACTTGCCTTGAGGACCTCCTATGGGCCAAGATGCAATGCAGGGAAAATAAATATAATTTATATCACTGCCAAAATGTGTCAATAAAACAGGAATAATCAAAATCATCCCCAGTCACACCCATTCACATCCTCTTTTTCTATACCTTTCTATGTTTTGTTCTTGGATATGCATCACTAATCACTTGCTTCCAAGACTTTAACTTGACATTTTTTGGGGGGTGGGGGTAGGTGGCATCACTGCCCCCTGGTGGGAGTAGGAGGCCCAGCATTGCTCCTGGAGAGCTGCTACTGGATTTGAGTTACCGACCCTGTGGGCCACAGTGCTGCACACAACCACTATGCCACCAGGGCTCAGCCTAACTTGACATTTTTAACTGCTTTTGAAAAAGTATTTCCAAGTAGGAAAATTTCTTGATTATCTTAAGAAAGTTGTTTTGCCTTGCCTAATGTTTGTTTCTATGCTATTTTACCTAATTTATTTCAAAGTGCTGTCTAACCTTCATTATTTATTGAAGATTTGTCCCAATTTTTAGAATAAGTGAATATATAATATTTCCAATTAGAGAGAAGACTAGAGACATTTACTTATAGATCAGGGGATAATTAGAAAGCATTTTATTCTTAGTTCATCGATGCATTATGCATATGAGAAGGTACCTTCCCCTCCAAAATTGGAATTTTTTTTCAAGGCTATGTATTTTAATCATTTTATAAAACAACCTTATCACTTTCAAGGTACTCGCCATTACATTTAATACATTTGTCAAATCTGTGGTTACATTTTTTGAGACATTTTTCAAACCCATCTGTGTTACATGCACCTCCTTCATTTTTTTCTTCACTTCTTCTATGTTGTCAAATTGCTGTTCTTTAATGCCCCTCTTCATTTGCAGAAACAAAAGAAGTCTCATGGAGTTAGGCCAGGTGAGTAAGGTATGTGGGGCAAGAAAGAATTCCTGCTTTCTGCCCCAAACTGGCACACTGAGATGGCCGTGTGAGCAGGTGCATTGTCCTGGTGGCAAAATCTGCCACAAATCAGACCTTTTTTTGTCCTACCCTGTCAAACAATCTTTTCAGAGTCTCTAAATAGAAAGGTTGAGTAACAGTCTGACCTGGTGTAGTGAACTCGAAACATTTTTGACTATTTGGTAAGTTGACTGACATCCAAAATGAGGTTTCTCATCAATCAACATTTCACTTTTTCCGAAACAAGAAAATTGCTCATACACTTGAGATTTTCCATAGAACTGTCATTGTAAGCTGTGTTCAACATCACAACAGTTTCTGTGGCATTTTTCCAGAGCAGGAAACAAAATTTCATAGCCGTACGCTTTTCTCTTAAACCAGTCAGCACTTAAAATGAGGTTTGAATGAAACTGCTTTTACAAAAATACAAAAAAACCCAAAAAAACTCACTGCGACCAGAGGGAACGTTCCCAGGTGATACCACTGGATGCACTAACTCAGAGTGAGTTACTGGATGCTCCCTAGTGGGAAAAATGCTTACTGTGAAAGCTCTGCTCCACCCAGCACAATTGTTTTATTTTTTTGAGGGGTGGGGGTACCCCAAATATATAGAAATAGATCTTCCTTTTATTTTTCAAGCTCAAAGAACATATAGATGTAGCTAGATGAAAAAACAAAATCTCCCGTGTTGAGCCCCGATGGCATAGTGGTTGTGCACGGGACTGCGGCCCACTGGGATGGAGGTTCAATTCCAGCAGTGGGGCTGGGCCTCCTACTCCCACCACCGGAGAGCAGTGATGGCAAAAAAAAAAAAAAGAAAAAAAAAAGGAAAAACAAAATCTTCTTTTGACATCGTGCAAATAAAAAAGTGCAGACTTCTTAGAAGGAAGAGAGAGATGGAGACATTGCCTTTGGAAATATGTAGACCTAGAGTGTATCTCATGAAGCTATACTTTCACATTTTGATATTTTTTTCTTAATAAAAAATTGTATCATTTTGTAGTAATAGTTGCATCTTGCCCTCTTGTATATATGTAGTGTTTCATTTATATGTGTGTACCTGTATATATGTATGTATGTATATATATATTATATATATATCCTAGAGAATAGGAACACTCATATTCCAGACACTGTGGAAAGCTTGCTGCTAAGGTGCCATGGAATCTGTTCTGACTTAGGGTGCCACTTCGTACAGTAGAAGGATACAAGCCCTGCTCCTGCGCCACCCTCAAACCCAGGCCTGTCCTTGGGTCCATTGCTGCAGCCACTGTGCCAGTCCACCATCCCGAGGACCTTCCTCATTTTCATTGATGCGCCACCAAATCCTCCAAGGACTGGTCCATCCTGATAAACATCCAAGTCTACTCAACCTCAATGGAGCTTTCTGGTTGTACTTGTCTCAAGACAGATTTGTGCAGCCTTCTGGCAGGCCATAATATATTTAGTATTCTCTGCCAACCTCATGGTTCAAAAATATCGTTTTTCTTTGGTTTTTCCTTATACACTGTTGAAATTTCAGAATGATTTAAACATATAAAATCCAGAAATTTCGAATATTAAAGACCATTAACTATGATAATTTAATGGGAAAAACTAAATTGTGTATGGGTGTTCTGTGTGTTTAATGTGGCTTGACTTTTATTCTAATGGGGTCAAATTTCAAGGATATATTTAGATATTTAGCATTTGTTCCTTTTTTTCATATCAGATTGGTTAAAATTGAATCAGTTAGCTATGGCTTCCTAAGGTAAACTGCTTGGGTTGAGAGCAAGCTAAGAAAATGGCTGTATGAAATTTTTTCTTTCATAAATGTGATAGTGACCGACCGAAACATGTAAATAGACAAAGCCAGTCAGTTCATTTCACAAAGGTGAAATCAAAGAACAGTCATTATGCATGCAAAAACACAAGTTTTACACCTCTTTGGAGTCCTTTGTAGTGCTTCTTTTCTACTGTCAGCAAAGGATGAGCATATGACCTCTTAGATGCAAGAGGAAGAAACTAAATCTATATTCTTATACCTCATGGTATTTTGTATTCTTTCTAATATACTGAAAGATTTGGAATACCAGGGAGGAAGGAGAGTGAGAAGGGAGTCATTTTGAATAATTCTGCTTGCTGATATTTTTGTAAACACTCTTCCTTTCTCGAACTAGGCTTAACATTACTTCTGAATAGGCAAAATGTTACTTTATATTTTGCATTGTCAATTTTTTTCAATGTGGGCTGAACATTGTTCTTGATCAAACAAAATATCCCCTTACATTTTACTTTTTATAATAGCAATCCTGAATAATGTGACAAGAATATATATCTATGGACAGGATGCCACATGATCATGGATGCTTGGCTTTTTATTTGAATCTATGGGCTAAACAGCTCCAAATAGGTTGCTGAGGGTCTAGGAACATGGTCAGATCTGGTTCCACATTGAATGATGCTAAAGTGTAGGATTCAGAATCTGTTGTTTGTTTCACGGTAACCTGTCGTGTTGTTTTCTTTGTTGTCTCTTCTGTCTTGTCCTCATTGTATATCCAAGCACTTCTATGCATCTTTGTATGATGCTGTCTCTCCTTAGAATGAGGGATAGCTCTTTGCCTCCCCTTCAGAAACCCCAAAAGGGAGATGGTGCTGACAGTTTTGAGACCAAACTGAAGTAAAATAAAAAGCCAAGAGCCCAGTGTCACCAAACTTTTCCCTGTTTTCTCCTTCATTGCTTGTGCTGTGAGGGCCTGCCAATAATCAGAGCCATTTCTACACTATGCTGAACAAATAACCACTTCCAGATGGAAGTAGTGATAGAGGCAAAATGGATTTCTTTTTCAATTCTCTCTCTCCTTGGAGAATTCCCAATTCTCCACCTTACTTCACTATTGTGGATACACAGTAGTTTCTCTAGCTCCCTATGGGGGGAGGGAGACCCGAGGGGAAAACTGGGGGGAGTCTGTAGCTAGTTCCCTGAACAATGAGATCCAGAGTGGATCTGTACATCTGAGCACCGCCTCCATGCACAATAGAGAGATGCAGGAACTGAGAAATCGCAAAACAGGGTGATACTTTGAATCTCACTGGGGGAAGAAGAAAGAAGTCTGACAGCAAGAGGCCACTTTGGATGTGAAGCAGTCTCTTGGAAATCAGTCTACTTCATGGGTGGGGAAAGCGGGGGTGGACATTGGGGTGGGGAGGACTTTTCACCTCACACATGCACTAATACACAACAGTTGGGGGAAATTGTTTATGACATTCAACCTACTGCTAAGCGGGGACTGTAAGAAGGAAGGCTGGCGTTTTATTTCCTTTTGTAAAACAAAAACAGCCGTGAGTCGGGCCACTTCTAAAATCTTGCCATTTCCAGGGGATCTTTCAGAGCAATCAAGCGGTTCAATTTAGAATGAAAAGTGGCCGAAGTTACTGGAAAGTTCTTGCTTCTAAATCTGCAGACCCACAGTCTGGGAGAGCAAAATGTTCCCAACACCCAATTTTAATATTGTGCTAAAGTCATTGAGTCTGTTTGGAAAAGAAAAAAAAAAAAAACCCGGAGTTAAATATGATCCCCTCCCCACCCCCTACCCCCTCTCTCTTTTTCTCTCTTAGGGTCGTGTTTGGGGGGGAGACAAGGAGGGGGCAGGAGCTTGGCCCCAACCTCGGAATTGCTGCCAAGGGCTGGTAATCGAATCTCTCCCGCTCGCAGGGTCAATCAGTGTCCCCTGCGTTGGCCGTCCAGGAGAAAAAGTAAGCATTGACTTCCGCTGGGTCTGTGTGCACTGATGAAATGTATGCAATCTGTTTCTGGCAAGGGGAGACATCCTTTTCCCCACAGCCCCACGAGGCGCCAGCGGAGAAGTATGAAGAGGGGCCGAGCGGCTGGAGCTGCTGCTGCCGCCGCCGCCGCCGCCGCCGGGCTCGTGGGGTGCCGAGCGCCGCTGCGGCTGGAGCTGCACCTGGAGCGGCCCGGTCCCCAGACGCGGCGGGAGCCGAGCCCGGAGCCCCGGAGGCCGTGAGAGCCGCCAGCAGCCAGCGCCGGAGGACGGGGGTGAGCCGGGCGGGCTGGCCGAGCTTTCTGCGGGCGCGCCTCTGCGGCCAGGCTGCGGGAGCCCCCGCCTGTCTGCTGCCAGGGCATCGCAGATACCCCACCCCCCACCTCCACCCCGCATCCCTCCCGGACAGGCTGCGGAAGGTGGGGAGACGGCTCAGCAGGCCTTGGTGCTGAGAGTGGGTGGTCAGTGCAGCGGGGCCTCCCTGGTGCCCTGGACTTGGGCACAGACCAAATCACCGCTGCGCGAAAAACCCGTTGGGGCATCTCAGCCAACCAGGACAGCAGTCGGGTTCCTCATTAGCACACGGATTCTGAATGGCAGCCTGTGCGCCCCTGCACTCTGCACTGTCCTGGCCACTGTGCACTGCCCTGGCCTGGGCGCCCCTGCACTGCACTGCCCGGGCTTGGGCGCCCGGCACCGCGGTGTCTGCACTGCACTGCACTGCGTGCTCAACTCAGTCTGTTGTTGGGGAGCCGGGAGGGAGTCTCTGCGTGAAGCAGACCCTGATTGTTTTGTGTGAATTCAGAAGGCCCAGATGAGAGGAAAGAACTTAACTCCATGTGATAGGGGGAATACTAGTATCTCCCCTATCACATTTTTGACCAGTGAGTTTGACAGAGTTGAGTCCATGTTTTTTTTTTTTTAATGAATAAACAAACTCTAGCTTATGAATCAACCCACTTGGGGATATTTGCACGCTGATATTCTTCTTGTCTGGTCAAAAGCGCACGATTTTGGAATATGAAATTGTTTGGAAGGCACAGGACCTCGTGTTGCATTAAAGCCATTGAGTATGTCGACAAGACTAAATTCTACCAGCCTCACTCTAGAATTGCTTTGAATTCAGCTCTAATATTCAAAATTGTCTTCGTCCTCTGAGGGAGCACATCAAGGGTTAAACAGATTCTATGTTCTGCCTTCCATTGCAATTAGGGTGAGAAGAGGTCTCTCATTAGTTTGCTCAATTTCAACCTTTTGGGGAAAAAAATCTTTATCCCATCACCTTTTCACCGTCCTTCTTTTCCCGCCAATAGCTTACAAAACTTTTCCCTGCTTGCAAACTCCCCATGTCCCCCAAAACACTCTGCAACAAAGCTGGATCAGTTGTGGACCAGCGATCTCGTTATGTAGAGGGAATGAGATCTTCACGTGCATTGGAACACCCCTTTTAAAGGCTCAGGCATAGCGGAGGTGCCAGCCTGGCGGAGGAAGTCCACCTCTCCTCCCCACCAATCCCCTGAGAGTCAAGGAGGCCGGGCTGAGAACAAGCCTTGCAGCTCTGTCCTTCTTTCCTCCAGCCTCCTTGCAGTTAGGACACTTCTTTTACTAGGGCTGGGATCTGCTTTGTTCAGCCTGTCCTTGAAATTGATCAATGAGTTCCTTTTCAAGGAATGGTCCCCCCCTAACTGCCAAGGAGGTGTTGGCTGTGGGGGTCCTCTCCAACATGGGCGTCCGGGTTCTGACCGCCTGAGCGAAGGTAAGGGATGGGACGAGGTAGCCTCTTCGAAGTGCCTTGAAATCTAAGCTTAAGTAGCTATGCAACAAAAAGGCACCTTCGATTTCAGACGGTGTGATATTAAGCTTTGGGGCTTATGTCTTTATTAGTGCAAAAACACCAGACTTTGGTGAGATGGACTGCATTTTGCTGGGCAAAGTTTAATTCCCCTGGTGCAAAAGGCCATGTGATTGCCACGGAGTTTTCTATTATCTGGGTAAGAACCCTTCGTTAATCCTTCAATGTGCAGGTCTGGTGAAATGCCAGGTCTTATTTTCATCAGATGTTCATTGTGTGTTATTTTAGAACTTTGCTGCAAGGCTTGGCGTTCACACTGGAGACTTTGGGAGCCTTCAGAAGGCCAAAGTTTCCTTGGTTGAAAACGAATAATGAAGCTCAATTTGCTTGCATGTGCTCTTTTATTAAAAACTGCCACTAATGTCATGACGCCACTGTTGTCATGGATGTTGAGCGTTGAGGTGGCAAGTGGGATTCACACGGGTCCTTCCTATTTCCCCTGAGCAACAATCAAGGTTTTCCACTCTCGGCTTTCTGACTATGGAGTAGAGCTGAAGAAAAGGCAGACAGACCTTATTTTAGTCAAAATGAGGAAGATGCTTGGATAGTTTTCTGTGCTGAGTATTTTCTGTCTTAATCCAATTGAGCAATTGAGTTTTTATTCCTACCTCTCCCCCCCCCCCCGTTTTCATACACAATACTACACACTCATGCACGCACACACACAGGAGGGGGGCTTTCCAAAGTGCAGGGGAAAATTCCACCATCTGTAAATTCCACTTTTCTATTAACTTTTTGAAACCCCCTCATAATTTTAAACTGAGTGCAGACGTCTATTATGACTCAACCACAGTATAATTAAGGCAGAAATCTTTGTATTATATACAGCATGTATGTAGACATTTCTCATGTGGTATACATGAGAAATATGTAGACATTCTTCATCAGTTTAGATGAAAATTTGATGTTCTCATTGATTAATGTTAAATAATCGTTTAAATATTCAAATTGATAAATGGCTGTGGGTTTTCAAACACATTATGTTTGAGTTAATTTGGCAGGAATACAAAAGTTTGATCCAAATGGTTTGGTTGAGTGGTTTTGCAGCTTGACAACAGCAACAAACTTGGAACACAATTTCTAATGCCATGAAAATATAAGAAATCAATTCTTAGGTTTTTTTTCATGATTTGAGAAGGAGTTATTATGGCAGGCATATCATCATTTGGAACCATTATGGAAGGCATACCATCATTTGGAATTATGTCAGGTAGCCTGCCATTTGGTTCACATCAAAGTATCATAGGACTCCTAGAGAGAGGTTTTCTGAGGAGGACCAGCATATTTTGACTTGACACTGGCCACCAGGATGTTTGAGGAGGGCTCTTTCACTGACTCTGTGACTGATGGCCTTGTTTCTTTGGGGAGCACACCTTTTTTAAGCGATCTAATGACTAGGGATTAAACTGCATATGTCATCAAAGGTCCTGCTGAATTTGAAGATGGCATTACATATTAGATAAAAGAGTAAAGAGTGCTATTTTGCCTTCACATTGGGTTCCTTTATTGGTGGACAAATTCTTCCCAGATGACAGAGGTGGAGATTCATTCATCAGATACCAAGTTACTTTCCTGAGTAAAAGCTCACTATTTACTTCCTGATTATGCCCTTAGTTTAAGATTTTGTATTCTTGATATTGGTTTACAATATCTTCTTTTGTGGAAATTTTTTGGCTAGTTAGTGGCTATGTGGTGGGCTGCTGATCACAAGTTCAGCAATGCAAAACCACTAACTTCTCTGAGGGAGAAAGACTGGGTTTTCTACTCTCAAAAAGAATTACACTCTTGCAAACTCACAAGAAGGGCAGTTCTACCCTGTCCTATAAGGTTGCTGGAAGTGAGTTAAACATATCACAAAGAGGAAGGAATAGAGAATGAGGTATCAAGAATTGCCAGTTCTTTGATTTTTGAGTCAAGTTTGCTGCTACTGTTTCTGTCTTCTGTACTTTGGAGTGGTGTTCCATTGGGGATGTTTTATTTTTAATGTGCATATACGGCATCATTAAGGCCACCATCACATGAACGTCATTCCTCCAGTGATGTCTTCCCATTGTTGGGGAGTTACCTTCAACCACTGACCAAGTGCAAGTGATGTCAGTACCACAGATTAGAACATGTTACCTCCAGGGACAGGACTTCAAGAATGGGATACTTGACTGTGAACTCATTTGGACTCTTCATTATAAATTGTCAGTTAGGGAATTTGAATGGAGGCAGGAAATGATATCTCCTGTTATTTTACTAGCTGAAAAATTTTTAATTGGTGTCCAAAATATAGGATGATTTCTTATGTTAACAAAGAAAAGCACATGTGCACAACTACTTTTAGCCCTCCACATTTCATTCACCATCTGTTGGCATCACCCCTTTATTATCCAAACAAACAAGTTTTGGCCTCTTCGTTACTTATGGTTATATTTCCTCAGAGTATTTTATCTGTATTCCCCATCCTGGGTCTTTTCTAATGATTTGAGGACCCTTGCTGGTGTGGTGGTTAGGACTGGGCTGCAATCTGCATAGTCAGCAGTTCAAAAACCACCAGCAGCTCTGCAGGAGAAAGACTGGGTTTTCTACTCCTGTAAACAGTGACAGCCTCAAAAACCCACAGGGGGCCATTAAGAGTCAGCAGTGAGTGGACAGCAGTGAGTTTGGGGTTTGACAGTTTTAAAGTACGTTGCTATCCTAATGCACAACTGTTTTTCTATTCTTAGAAAAATCAGCGAGAGTTCCATTTTGGCACATTTGTGTGTGTGTTTCTGTGTCTGACAATTTACATTTAGTGAGTATTTGTCTCACTAAAAAAGAAAGATGAACGATATACCAAGGAGTGGCACAAACAATTTTTCCTCACAACTATCTTTGAGATGTTGACCTCATTATACAGACGAGAGAATTCAAATACCAGGATATATGCATGTAACAAGAGCAAAACAACTACCACCTGATTAGAAAATGAGTATTTGACCCTAGGTCTTTTGAGGTCAATTCCAATACTCCATCCACAATCCACTTAATGATACCGATATGATGCTTACATATTTATTCTCATTTTTATTTCTAATTTATTTTCTCGCAAATATTAGAATACATTTTTCTCCAGCAGTATAGCTAGAGAGGGACTTGAAACCATCGTGCTCACCATCATGGCACACCTCTAGGTGGCGAGAAAGAATACATTTTCTTCAGTTCCAGACTGATGTCTTCCCCAGAGCTCCTGGAGCAACAGTAGACTAGACAGAGTCTTTAAACACGTGATATTTTACTTTTGGAATCATTAATGTTTTTCTTCTTCCTTTGGGCTAGTTCAAGTCTCATCATATTCATAATGATTATGCCAGAACCACTTTTACTACGAGAAGAACAGGAGAAGAAATACATTCTTTTAAGAATTTTTTTTAGTAAGTTGATGCATGCTTTTTCCCTTAAAAATGGTTTTCTTTTGAATTCTACTCCTTTAGGGTTGAGTTATATACATTATATACATTTAGATAGACTTATAAAGCTTGGAGGAGGTTTGGTTTTTAAAGCAATTTAGCCCTGAAACCTTATTCCAAAAGAATTGGTTTCCTTCCTGTCAACCAGCATTACTAATGACATTTTAAAGTACCAGGTTAAATAATTGGCGGCATCTTGTATAGATATTTTTAAAGAAAAATTGATTTTCTTTCTCTACAACTCTTCTTTGAGACTAGTTGATCATTAATCTTTCATTTATACTATGTTCCCCCTTTTTCAGTTATCACTGGGCATTTTGTGTATGTCTGAAATCTTCTGAGTGGGCTCAAAAGACCAGAAATGCATTTTTGTTATAATCCGTTCTCCATGGTATTATTAGTCCACAATGTGCAGACCGTGGTTTGTACCCAGGCTATTCTGGAGTGGGAAGCAACTGAAAACAACACAAGGGATTATAAAGGGATTATAAAGTGTACAGTTCTCTATGTTCTATATCATATGAATAATACAAGTTTATTAGACATGCATTCCCCACATTTTAATCATTTGAGTTGGAATCTAGTTCACTGTGGGGTAAAACCCTTCAAACTCCAAAATTTGATCCTCCTCCATGGATGTTTCCATGTCTTCGCTCTAGACGTCAGCCTATCTTAGCCCAAGGCCTCCATGTGGTGATTTTGAGCTAAACTACTGAGTCATGCTAACTCTAAAGATAATATGAAAGTAAAAACACACTCACAGCAATTCGATCAGGAGCCACTCTCGATGACTGTGAGTTTGGATTTAGATTTTAATTGTTTACCTTCCATGGCATGTTGGCTACCCAGGAGCTTTTGCATCCTTGGGAAATATAACTCTCACAACAAAAACCACCACCAAGAGCAGCAAAGTTTAAGATTGCTTAATTATTCTTATTGTATTTTACTTAATGATCATCGGTAAACATTAGAAGAGAGTGTTGAGTTACATTTCTGGCAAAACACAGGACAGACTACATGAGAAATAAATGTGCCACTGTCCAGGAAAAGAAAAACTTCACTGTTTCAAAGTATTAAGGGGAAGGATTGTATCCCTCTGGCTCATTGACACTGTTACATGCCATTAGGTTTACTGTAAACTATCCCTGGATGAATTCTTTGCTGGACAATGAGCTTAAGAATCTGAGGTGTCTTCTTGCTTTTATAGAACAAAATCAGACTCTGATGCTTAAATGGAAGTTGCAGAGCACATAATGGGGTGAAGGTAAAGTTACTGAACTGCCACATCTCACTTTCAGGAAAGTAGTGTGAAAGATTGTGTCTTGAGAAGAAAGGCATTTTAGAGGTAACCCTTTTAAGATTTAAATGAGCTATTTAAATGTATGAATTATGTGCTTAATGTACTATTGCTTAAATATAGGACTTTGAATTGGTTCATTTGGGGTTGACCCCTCTGTTGGGCACCTGCATTCCCACCCCCACTCCCATCCCTACTGTTGACCCTGCTAAATATACTGAATCAGGAGCTGCACTTTAATAAGGTTTCCCCAAGTGATTCTTATCTTGTTAAAATGTAGATTCTGATTCAATATATTTGGGCAGAAAGGCAAAATTTCAACAGGAGGTCAAACTGAGTGAACCAGTTCAAAGGCCGGCTTCAATGTTTGTTTTGGAGACACCTTAGCTTATAGAAATCCAAACCAGCTCCAGACAGGATTAATGCTTTCCTAGAACTGGAAATATTGTGTAAAAGAATCAGACAATTATATGGATTGGCAGCAAAAAGTAGGAATTTGTTCCCTTTCGGTCATATGAAAATGTTTGCAAATGCCTTTTAGAGATTTTGATATACAGAGGTTTATAGGAATGATTTTTCAAATTAAATGTGTGGTAAATCTTTTTATTAATTACTGTAAATGATAATAATATTGAAAATATATTCCCTTGAATGGCATATTTATGACATCTTTTAGATATTTATATATACTCCCAGCAGTTTTTTCTAAAGATACAGAAAAAAAAGTTTGAGAGACAGTCACATTATGAACTTTTCTGAAGCATTTCTATTGTCTTGATATTTTTTCTTCAAAATCAATTTCTAAAGGACCGAAATAAGCTTATACTATGTGTATTGGAAGGTTTGAGTTTGTCTAGAATGGAATATTGTACACAATTTTCAAAACTAAAACCTCTCAAAAGTCTATCAACTATTTTTGATTATTCTAATGTACTGCTAATTGGAGGGTGAGTGGGGGAGGGAGGGTCAAGAAATGGGGAGTAGATATCAGGGGCTCAAGTAAGAAGAGAATGCTTTGAAAATGATGACGACGGCATATGCACAAATGTGCTTGATATACTAGGGGAATGTATGGATTGTCCTAAGAGCCCCCAATAAAAATATTTTTAAATGTACGACTATTGTAATGTTGCTGGTATTTCATATTATAGAAATGTCTGTTCTTCCTAGTTGCAAATATTTTCTTTTCACTTTATTTAGTCATAATGCCTTTGGTTATTTCTTTTATGCTCTTTGTAGAAAGAGTAGAATCCTGTGTGCAATCAATTGCAATCTAACTTTGTATTAGCTCTTTCAATATTACTTTTGTAGTCTTAGATTTTATGCAAAATACTACACTCAAGGCTAACTTTACACTCGAATGCCATTTCTATGTCCCATATAGAGAATTAAGGCTAACTATAACCAAATTTCAAAATATCAGTACCAGTTTTATAGATTTAAGCATTTAATTACTTCTGTTCTAAAGATGATTACAAATAAAATCAAGTAAAACAAACAAAAAGATCATTTGAGAAGATATAATTAATAAAGATGGCACAATGCATGTCAAAAAAGACACTGTTTCAATGATTGTTAGAATTTTGGTGTAATGCTCAGATCAGCAAATGGGATTGTTAATGAATCTATTTTGTAAAAATGCATCATCTGTAAATGGTAATCATCTTAGAGCAAAAGACCCAAGGGCCAAGCCTGCTCTGCAATAAGCTATAATAACTCAACTAAGTCACTTGTACTCACTAGTTCTTGTCATTGCTGTCTCTAAGAAGAAAGAATATAGTAGGAACTCTGAATTCACCTCCTCCTCTTCCTCCCCTTCAGTTCAGTAAATCGTGAGTTCCTGATTGCTTAGCCATTTTCAAAGAACCAGACAGAGTGCTGACCTTACCTTTGAATTATAGCCTTCAGAGCAATGACTGTGTGTTTCATCTAAGTCAGAAAACCACTAGCCAGCAGGCCAAGTGGCTCTTTTCATGGCCAGCACCACAATTCTATAGAGCACCCCTGTCAAAAACTAACTCAAACAATGGGAGTTTGCAAAATGGACTCTCAACATGGATGTAGCCACTTATAGCTGTCTCTGATAAACTGAACAAGGTCTTGCCTTGGGAGTGGATGTTTTCCAAAGACAGTCAAGTACACAAGCCGAGAACTCACTGTTTCTTTAGAGTTGACCTTTGACTGCTGTTATTCTCTAGTTTCACACAGCTGACTGCCCAAAAGCATGAGGGCTGGAAGATATAACGCAAACAGTGTTTCAGGGGTTTAATAATTAATAATCTAACCCGTTATCCAAACATCCGTGTGGATCCAGGTCATTACTGAGTCATTGGTGGCAAGATTTAAACAAAAGAGGTCTGTATAAAAAGCAATTGCTCTCATGTTTCCCAAACAGGTATTACAAGTGGATAAATAATGTGCACAGCGCTGAGTCCAAAGGTGCGCAGTGGGCCTGGCCTCTCTGATATGCATCAGTATAGCCAATGGTTGGCCAGCAGACATGAAGCTAATTTGCTGCCGATGAAAGAGGATCTGGCCTTGTGGTTAACCAATCTATTAGGTAAGGTTATAAGATCGTATTTTGTGAGCAAAGATAACAGTTTTTTTTCTCTCCTGTAGTGTCCTTCACCTGAGCATGTGACAGCACCTTAGAAAGAAAGACTTTCATTATTTGGATTTTTCATTTGGGAAACCTGAGGCATAGGTGCATTGGAATGCATTTCCAACTACCTGCCACCTTCATTGTGCATAGCGATTTTAATGACATGCTTTGAAATGCAGACCTACACGGTCAGGTTGTTTACTTTATCTATGTGCTCCTCTGATTCATGGCTTACTTTTCTTTCCTGCAATTGACCGGTTTGTCCTATTCTTTTGACACTGCACAGAGGTCACAGGACTTTGTGAAGTCTAGCTTCTAAAGCTAGATTTCTTCACACAGTTTTTATAGCACACCTTCCAAAACTGCTGAACACGCTAACGTGGGGACAAAAATATCCACCCTTTGTTCAAATGGGCTGACTCAAGTCATCCAGGCTTTAGCTAAAAATGTTCTTTTTCATTATTTTCTGGTTTTAAGTTCTCTTCCACACATATTACTTTTGAGATAAAAAGATTCCACCTCAGCCTAAGGTTGCCTCTTTTGTGTTTGTGTGTTTTGTGCTGACATAGTCACAGGATAAAATTTCTCCCATGTGTGCAATGGAGTCACCCATTCTAGGGGCCATTATGTACAACTTTGCTATCGCTAACAGTAGTTTTTCACTGAGGATAAAAATGGCTTAAAACCCAAGGCAAAGACTTGAATAGTGTTGATAATATATCAGGTTTGAATATGGACTAAGTAAATATCCAAATGTTAATTAAATGCGGATACAAAACTTGCGTGGTATAGATGAGTTTCAGAAGGGTTCCCCCCATTATTAGTATCCTTATTTGAAGAGTGAAAGGTAAACGATATCCTGAAACATTTAGGAGGAAGCATTCCCCCTCCCCCTGTGTAATTTTAGCAAGGTTTTTCTTGCTCCCAATGACTCCAGATGTGTGTGTGTGTGTGTTTCTTTGATTGTTTTGTGAACACTTTGTCCTACGGTTAGAGGGTTTCTATTTTTCCCACTGTGATTCCATGATTTGGGAAACTGTGATAAGTCCTCAGCATGTGGATATACTGGCTGCACATCATAAGGTATTTAAACCAGCAATTCACTCTTAAGGTGAGAAAACCTTCAGATAAAGACTATCACATAAATGAAGGCGTGCAGTGCAGATGAGTCTTCTCAGGACAGGCGAGTATAATACTAGTAGAGCTTTGATGCCTTTCAGAGTGGTTCAGTAGTCGCTTCTAAAAGCAAAATGTGAGCACACTCAAATCAGGCACAACAAACAGAATGAGGAAAATTGTGGTCAAAGACCAGGCATGTAGAGTTGCAGTGAGACAATTCAGGAGCCTGATGTGTGAGACTGGATGCAGAAGGTGTTGTTTCCTGCTCTGCTCAGGATCTGACCAGGAAGAGTTTGGTTGCTATGTCACCCTGACAGCACCCTTACTTCCTAAGAAACACACTGAGTCTCCTGCAGAGCTTTTATATGTGATTTTTATCTTCCATTTCTCATTTCAGTTTACTCAAATTTTTAAAAAGTCAGTTCTTTTCTGGTTGTACTTCTTTGGCTATAACTAGAAGAATCAGTTCAAAATCCCATCCTTTAGATTACTATGCAATTAAATGATTAAAATACATATACTCATAGTATCTAGCATGTAGTAAACACAACATGTTTTTGACATTATTTTTAGCTTTTTCCTTTTACTTAGTTCAGTGTAATTAATTTTTTGTGCAGAAATTAATCTATGTACTCCCAAATATTTGAGTGTGCAGCCACATAATATATTGGTTTTGAAAATGAACCCCGGAATCAGAGTGCTTAAAGATTCAAATATCTTTTCTACCACATAACAAGTACATGATACTGGTCAAGTACCTTAATATGCTACATCATATTCCTCAGATGAAAAATAAGTGTAATAACAGTACCAACCACATTGGATTCTGGAGTTTAAAATGAAATTGCTACTTTTAGAACAAGATCTGGCACATAGTAGTCAATCAATAAATCAATATGATTATATTGTTCCCGACACTCTGGGGAGAGTGGTGCATGAGAGTAGACACAGCAGCTGTTTTCATATGCCATAGACTAGATTGGCACAGAAACAGATTAAAGAGTTGAAAGGATAATTTATTATTTAGACATGCTATAGAATCTAAGATTTATAAATTGCAATAAGACTATAAAATTGATGGGTCGTCGAGGGAATCCTCCTAAAGTGAACTTACATTTAAACTGAGAGAAAAGTATAATTAAGGGCTCCACCTACTGATGGTGGAAGAAGAGTTTGTGGGGGTGGGGAAGAAGGAACAGCATGTGCTGAAGTAGGCCAGAGTTTGATATCTGGAAAGAACTGAATAAAGACTCGTGCCAACTGTAAAGAAATCACAGGGGAGATTGAAGAGATTTGTTGAGCTCACATCATTCATAGCCTCGGTGGCCATACGAAGGAGCTTATGCTTCACATTATTATCAATGAGAAACCATTGAAATGTTTTAGGAAAGGAAAGAACATGATTTAAATTGACTGGGGCTAGGTGATACAGCCATGCTCCAAAGTCCCATGATTTGTCATCAAAGGCATTTCAGTTAGTGAATGTGATCATTTTCAAACAGCTTGATCAGTGTGAGAAGTCCAAGAGAGCCTCAAAGAATAGAGTCAGTGTGTGTAATGGAAATATCCTTGGACAAGAAGTCAGAAGATCTGGCTCCCAGCTGGGCATCAGGAGACCTGGCTTCTGGTCCTGGCTCTGACACTTGGTAGGAAAGTTGCCTAAAGTCACTCAGATATCTGTTCTGGGCTCTGTGTCCTCGACCATAAAATGAAAGAGATGGAGCACATGATCGCTAATGTCCTTTCCAGATCTCAGCAGTCTAAATGTCCCTGAAACTCAGTTTAGGGCAGCCAAGGTGATCAATATCACAAACAAGGAGAAGACGGCTTACAAAATGAATGCATTTTCTTTTGGGGAATAAGAGGATTTTTTAAAATACTTGCAATTAATAATACAAATTCATCTTGATGCCTTGAGAAAATTTTGTGAACCAGAACTCAAAAGATATTGAAATAAAAGTGAGTCATCTTGAATGTTATTTAGTTCATATGAAGTCTATTGATGATAGACATCAAGTGGACTTTGAGTATATCTTGAATGCATTACAAATCAGGCTATGCTAAATTTATTTGTATTTTTATGAGATTAACACATTGTATTATGGCAGTTGACATCATGGTGACTTTTGCTTTTCTGACCTTCCTACATGAAAGTGAAAGAAAATTTCTATTGTTCCTACATAATACATCTGCTGTTTCAATACTTTCTAGAGATAATGTAATTTCAACATTAAAATGTCAAGCATGGAAACATTAAACATAAAATATTAAGTATAAAAAAAAGCAATCAGTTTGGAATTGCTGCAGTGAAATTTTCACTTCTATTTAAAGTCCTTTTAGCAGACACCTATCTTCCAGAGCTTTTATCCTCCTGTTTGGGTCAATGAATGTTCCTTAGGAACAGTAGCATCTTGTGCTAGTGCATACATTCAAGGAATCAAGTTCATGTTCACGAGTTGACATTTTTCAGAACAGTTAGTACCTAATATGATAACAAGACTGTCAACAGAAGCAGTTTTGTCTTTTCTTAATATAAATGCAGAGTAGGTGCAAGTGCATCACTGTACAGGAGATGCTGACCTGGGATTTACAGCTCTATTCAATCATCTCCTACTTAACACACTTAAAACTTCTGTTCCAAGTTACCTAACAATCTGGTCTAAGATAGAAAATGTGTTGCTTCCAGTTCTCCAATTATGAAGGAATGCTGAAATTGGAGGGGCAGTGGAGATAGGAGAACATTTTGGTTATATTTGGATCACTTGTAGTGAGAAAAACACCCCAGCTTTCTTATTTAGTGAATCAAGTTAAGTTCTAGAACATGTCATATGACATTCTGAGTCATTTTACAGTCAAGAAAGTGTCCAGCTACTAATTTTTCAGCATCACTGTCTTCAGCCGCCAGCATCTCTTTGCCTGAAAGCCTTTCTTTGGAGTTTATACAGAGAAAAACCACAAGTGTAAAATAAAGAATGCATTTTTATGAAACAATTATCACTCATGTATCCAATAATCTTTATTGAAATACTGAAACAAAATGGTTAAGAATGTTGACTCTTAACACAGATTTTCAGAGTTAAGCCAAATTCCTCTAGGTATTAAATATATAGCTTAGACAATTTATTAACTCTATACACCTCCATTGTTATCCCGTTCACATGTTTGTGAAATTAAGTCTATGTAATGTATATAGAACAGCACCTATCAACAGCAGAATTGAGATTTCAAGTATTATGTTAGATATGGCCATGTTTTAGAAACCTAAGTTAAATTATGGTAATTTACTGGGAAGAGAAATTTTATCCCAGTAAGACAGAAGGTGAAAGGAATCTTTTGTTCAAATGACTCGTGTCAAATATTTTATAGGTTAATCCTTAATGTGTATATATATACACACACACACATAGTAAGGATATGTGTGTATATGTATATATATTTATTTATTTAAATCATGACACACAAACACATCTGGGAAAAACACTCTCAAGCAAGGGTCAGCCAACTGTGGCTTATGACCCATGACTGGCATTTCAGTACATGCCTATGTGGCTCTGAACTAACATTCAAAAAACTTTAAAGGATAGTATTCTCATATTGATGATTTCCACTTATTTGTGAAAATATATTTATGGTTCTTGAATAATTGTTCAACTGTTGAGAGGGACAGGATTGGCTGTTCCATATCAAAAGTTTGTCTACCCCTGCTCTTGTGTATATAGTCAGGCATGTTGGTCTGGGGCACTTGACAAAAATTCCAGGCTGATCTTGATTTCCAGTCATTGTTGTTAGTTGCAGTCAAGCTGAAGGTGGCTCATGGAAATGCTATATTGCAGTGCTCTACTATTTTAAGAGAAAGTGATTACCTATAATATTCAGTCTAAGTCACTGATCTTTATCCACTGGCAAGCTGTCAGTGATAAGTAAGTTGACAGTGCAGAGACCCAAGCCTGCAATCATGAATCAAGAAAGACCTTACTTATAGACTAGAACAATTCTTCATGCTGATAGTCGTTCCAACCTACTGTGGGTTGATGAGAACCACCGGTGATGTAGCAGCTGGGAGAGAGACAGGGTCTTCTGCTCCAGAGTTTCAGAAACCCAGAAGGTCCGTGTGACCCTGTCTCACAGAACGTCTATGAGTTTGGAATGGAGTCATGGCAGTCAGCTATTTTGAGTAGGTTTCTACATTAAGATAGTTTATAGGCTATCTGGAGTCCTAATAGCATAGGGATGATGACCTGGACTGTGAGGCACCTGGTCAGCAGTTTGAAGCCACCACAGGCCTGCGGGAGAAAGGCTGGACTTCCTACTCCCAAAACAGTTACCGTCTCAGCAGCCCCCAGAGGGTGGCGGTGAGTGAGCAAGGACTTGATAACAGTTCGCTTGGGTTTTGGAGTCCTTAACATGGACAGGATGGGACTGGAGAAGACAGGGGCGCTTGTTGTGATGATCTGGATTCTTTCATGAGAGCTATTTAGCTTTGCATAGTTTGTTCTTCAGCAATTATAATTATTTATTCACAGATTTTTCTTAAGGGTTGTGTCATAATTCAATTTGAATAGTTGTAGATTCTATTTTTGTCTATTGAAGAATTATTGACATTATCAATGCAATAAGGTATATAATCACATATAATGATTATAAATGGTTTCTTATAAACACACACTATATTTAAAATGCTCACATGCTTTATTATTCTTAATCATTGGATGGAAAATACATTATAAATGAAGGATTTAAAATATTCTGTCTTGCATTTTTCTTCACTTGAAACAGCACATTTCAGCTATAAAATATGTAACAGTGTCTGTATTAGCCAAAAAAAAGAAAATCCCACCTTTTGGAGCTATAAAATATATAGAATTGAAAGTTGACACCTAATATATTTTTCATTAGATACAGATGTTTGGAATAAAATTGTTCCTTCAAGTATTCACAAAAACAGGTAAATTAAATTGTCAAAGCATAATATATAAATTAAAACAACTAGTGAATTTTTAATATAACCTGTTTTCTTTTAAAAATTTATAGTTCTTTGGAGTTTATTATAATTATATTTACAATCATTGATCTTCTCATATAGTCTATAATTCTTTTTTGCTTGACATATTTTGTCATTCAAAAGTACCATAAAAATTAATAAAGTAAGAATATATGAAGTTTGCTCCATGTACAGATAGAGTACCAATTTATAAAAAAATCACTCAGTAATTTTGCATAAAGTTGCATTATTTATCTTGATATTTATACATGTTTCAAGAATGTTGCTTTTCAAAGTGCTTTTTAACATTTGTTTTTCTTGTGCCTATTGGTGAAATACCTTTCTTATTATTGATAAAATTGCAGGACAACATGATGCATATAAAACACAAATTCTGCTACACTGGCTCTCAAGACCATTCTCCTTTTCTTAGTTGAGCTTTACTGCATATGACTTTGAAATGACAGTACTTCTGCACGGACATTCTGTGTGATGAGCACTTGGAACTGCTAATGTCTTCCAACTTGCAGAAGTCATTATCTTAACTGAGGCCTAACATGTGTACTATCCAGGAGGGAACCACGAGCACAGAACAAACAAACATTGCTTTTTCTCACTCTATCTACAATCTAGAGACAAAGAATCATCTCAAGCAGATGTTTCTCAAAATGTCACTATATTAGGTGTGGCAAGTTTATCATTAAGCAAATAGTTGGTTGGTCCAGTATGATACATTTTAAAGAGTCATGGAATCGAGTTGCCTGGACTCAGAGTATCTGCATATAAAACTTGCCTTTTGTTTTGTGTTCATTGGTGTGTATGTGCTTTCTTTTTATGCTTTTGACTTAAAAATATATATTCAAATATATATTCTTTCAAATATATATTTCAAATATATATTCTAACTTTCAAATATATATTCTAATATATATATATTAGACTTTCAAATATATATTCTAACTTAGCACCCATTGGACACATTTACTCTGGGGAACATAATGCTTGCCAATGTTACAAGAATATTATAGGAAACAGATCTATGTCACAGTATATTCAAGAAAAAAAGACTATGCAAAACATGCTACCAGTGACAGAAGCAAATGTTTGCTAATTGCCAAAATAAGAGCCACCTTGAGTCCAGTTGTACAGAAAAGAGACCATTTTAGATGGGGAGAATTACTTTTTCAAACTTAGATTTTAAGACACAAAGGAAAGAATTTGGCCAGGCAGATAGTAGTTGGGAGAGCATTGTAATCAGAGACCATGACAGAAACTGAAGCAGGGCAGTAGAAATGGTTCAGAGGTGCTGGAGGAAGGCTGAGCAGAGTGATAGCAGTGTCATGTGAGGAAGTTATTTCAGGAAGTAGAGTAGATGTATATGGGGAGCTTTAGTAGGTTATAGTGGATAGATTACATTTTTTAGATAGAGAGATGTTAGAAACTTGGTGTGAAAGGCTTCTGGGTGGATGCTGACCCAAAGAGGGTAGCATTGAAAAAACAGTATCCCACTGTCACAAAGTCAACATAGCATCCCCATTTCTATAGGATAGAATAAAACTGTTCCTTGGGGTTTCTGAGACAGGAAAACATGATGAGAACAGAACAGACAGCTCTATCTAGGTATCTCTTGTGCAGCAGTGGGTGGATTTGAACCATGGATTTGTAGTTAGCAGTTCACTGTTTAGCCCACAGCACCATCAAGACTCCTTAGGACAGTGATTGGGAATATTGATTTTAGCAGTAATTGGGGTACAGTTTGAAAACAGGTGGGGGTGGTGGGAGAGCAATGCCCAATATTCCTACGGCTAAGGTTTAGCTACCAGGCAGTGACAATTATGGCATCAAAACAGGATACCTGAATCTATAATACATAAATCCATAGGAAATAAAGAAAATGAAACATTCTATGACTTCAGCAATTCGAAGAAAAGAGAGAACTTTGGAAGATTTTAGAATTTTTTTTTGTTTTTGGGGGTATGCAAATTGGGGCTGATGGAATAAGTCTTCCAAATAGAATAAGGCTTCTGAAGGGCGGGGGGTGGCGGGGTGAAGGAGTGATGGCATCAAGGGGTTAATGTAGAAAAAATGTCCAGAAATGGATTGTGGTAGCAAATGTACAATTCTGCTGGACATGATTGAACTGTGGAATGGTTTGATATATGTATTAATGCCTTTTTTTTGGGGGGGGGCATCACTACCTCTGGTGGTTGTGGGCGCTACCCAGTGCTGCTCATGAGAGCCACCGCTGGATTTGAACTGCCAAGCCTGCGGCCCGCAGTCCCAAATTCAACCACTTACTCCACTGGAGCTCAGCCCCAATGCCTATTATTAAAAGAAAACAAAGAAAGCAATTTTTCCCTGGGTGGGGGAGATATAATGGCAGTTAAAAACTATGGGTTCTTCTTTTTGATGTGATGAAAATGCCACAAAGTCAGCTGCATTGATGGCAGCCCAGCTCTGAACATATTAAATTTCATTGAGTGATACACTTTAAATGGGTGCATTATGTGGTATGTGAATGATATATAAAACTGTCAGAAGCAAAAGAAAGGGAACGGCAAGATAAGGAGATTAAAGGGGGGTGGGGGAAGGAACACTAATTTGGGGAAGGATGTTTTAGAAAAAAAGAAAAGGCTTGTTTTCTGGGAAGCAGTTAAAAGTGCGGGATCGGTCATTGTGAATCACATTCTTGAGAGTGGTGGTTGATGCTCTGAGGATAGTTTGGTGAAACAAAGAACAGAAAAGGGAACCTGAGAACTTCATATATTTCAAGAAATATTGTAGGAAGAGGAATGATTAGAGAATAGTGCTTTCTACAGAGACTTTGTCATGTGCATTCTTGACACCAGTTCCACTTGGTGCCCTTCTCTGCTCGTCAAGGGGGTCCTGGGGCTAGTAGTGCGTTGTTGGGCTGCGAACCTGAAGGCCAGTGGTTGGAAACCCCCAGTAGCTCCTCCCGAGAAAGACTGGGCTGACGATCATAAAGTTAGTATCTTGGAAACTCAGGGGCAATTTCTACCCTCGCCTATCAGGCTGCTGGGAGTCAGTGACAGCAGTGAGTTTGGTTTTGGTGTTTGTTGGTCCAAGTAATTGAAAGGGCCACTGAGGATATGGGCATTGTGGAATAAGTATCAGACGGCTAACTGCAAAGGCACGGGTTCAAACCTCCTACCAGCAACTCCAAAGGACAAAAATGAGACTCCCTCCTCCAACAAAGATTTACAGCTGCAGAACCCCTGTGTTTAGAAGGTATGAATTGAATTCCTTCATTGGCTGCTTTGACCTTTATTCCACTGATTGTTAAATCATAGAACTCAGGTACAGGATATAATTTTGCCACTTGTTCCAACAGTGTAAGTGAAATAAAATTTCTATGTAAGACAGAACTATATTATATAAATGTTGATTGTTGGAAATTATCCTTGTTAACAACAGAAAGTATAGAGTTTTGAAGAAAGCATATTCCTTAATTCTTTTACATATTTTTGTTGTTGTTTTCACTTTTGTGGGCCTCATTGCCCTCTGGTGGTCGTGGGAGCCATCCAGTGCCGCTCCTGAGAGCCTCTGCTGGATTTGAACCATCAAGCCCACGGGCCGCAGTCCTGCACTCAACCCACCAGGGCTCAGCCCTCCTTAGTTCTTACACTAGATTCTGAACTCATCTGGCATTTACATTTTAGTGACCAAGGGAAAAAAAGTTCTTAAATATGTTCATTAGCATGAGCCTAACTTTTGTGTTGAAGGAGCCCTGGTGGTGTAATGTTGACACGTTGGGTTGTTATGCACGTGGTTGACAGTCTGAAACCTCTAGCAGGTTCGTGGGAGAGAAGCTGGGCTTTCTCCTCCATAGACGTGGTCAGTCTCAGAAGCCCACAGGCTGTCACTGTGGGCAAGCAATCACTCAATGGCAGCCTATCTGGTTGTAGTTGGTTATTTTGGAGTAACTTTTGTGCTGGAGAACTTTTAACGTTTTCTACTGGTTCTTTTTGTTTTTGCAGGGAAGGAGATTACAGCAGAAACTTTTATGGAAAAGTTGGATAATGGTGCCTTGCTCTGTCAACTTGCTGAAACCATGCAGGAGAAATTCAAGGAAAGCATGGAAGTGAACAAGCCCACAAAGGTAGACAACCCCAAGGCAAAGTCATGGTTAGGAGACAGATACTATCAAGGTTAATTTGAGGATTTGGCTGAGAATAGGTGCATCATGGTCTGCAGTGTAATAGCACAAGCACAGAAGTTTCCTTTGTAAATTAGCTAACTTGCTATTCATACTCCTCTTACATAAATTTCACATTGCTTTAGTAAGTCTAATTAAATCAAAGATTTTGGAACTCGATGGTATTCAAACAACAAAAGTCCTGTGTGTAAATTGGCTAAATCTGATGTATTGATAAAAATTTGGCAGAGAAAGAAATTGAATTTTTAGGTAATGAACATAACCTCATCAAGAAGGATTACCTGAACAATTCTGTATTTAAATATATATATATATACATACACATGTATATACACACATACATATATACATATAATGGCAGATTGTTGTACTAAAATAGAAGATGGAATAACTGAGGGCACAGCATTTTATTTCTGACTGCTCATGTTTTTTCAACATATGAATTTTAATATGTTTTCTTGGCTACAACTTAGTTTTAAAAGTTGTAAATAAGCATAATTATTCCTTATAAATACTTAATAGTCATTTCCAGCAAAAACAAGTATAGTTTTGACATTTATAAAATAGGTATTTGAATCTTAATTCTTGAAAGAGGTTAACAATGCAGCATTGAAATAATGTTGAACAACTTTTAAGAAGGCATTAAATAAAAGGAAAAAGGCATTAAGTGATTCAGTAATTCTAGAAGAAAGATTAAAATGATAATGTCTAGTTTTTATTAAAGATAGTTGAACAAGAAGTCAACCTCCCTAAAACAATGTTTTACTTTTAATTTTGTTTTGGTTTCTTTTTCCATTGTACTATATGTAGGATGGAGTCCATGGAAGTGGGTTTTTGGAGTTTATACTTAGCTTTAAGGAGCCCAGGTGGTGCTGTGGGCTGGGCATTGAGCTGCTGGCATTAAAGTTCAAACCTCTCTGCTCTATTGCAAGAGAATGAGGAGGCTCGCTCACCCCATACAGCCTGACAGTCTCACACATGCTAGGGTCACTGTGAGTCAGAACTGACTCTCAGGCAGCAGTTTGGTGCTTTAGCTTTAAGGCAATATTTTATATCACTCTATGAAGGGTTATAAAATATGCAGATTCCTTCCTAATGTTTTCCATCTGAAAATGATATAAAAGCTCTTTAATGCTATAAAGGCAGTGTGTTCCAAACTCCTGTATAACTTTCCCCATATTTCTGAGCATCTTGGAGGAACAGTTATGACTTGTTTCCCTGCAGACATTTGGACTTGGTCAACCGTGGAGCACAACTTGGGCATTAGAGCTTTTCAACAGCTCTCCAGGTGGGTCTAGTGTTCAGCACAGGATAGGAATCACTAGTGTGTCATTTTCCCCCATAGTTACAGTTTTCAAGTAAATAACACAACATCAACCCATTACAGAGTGGGCGAGCAGGGATTCGATGTGGATATCGTCCTTCCAAGTCTGGTGTCTTTTCGTTTTAGTTGATGAAAGGTAACACAGGCAGGGGAGAACTTCGAAAATGCTGTTTATTAGGCTTCATGTAGCACACCACACCACCCTGCTGTGTTTTCCATTGTCAGAAAACTGGCTTCTGAGATTATTAATGAAAAAACTTAATGCCTAACAGGAGGGCACAGTATATAGAAAGGTTATGAAAAACAAATTAACAGAGAAATACTGTCATGCTCAGACATGACAGTACAGGTCCTGAACACTTGGTATGACTTGTTAGTTTTGAAAGAGTGCTCCATGCCCCCGTATTAAGATCATCGAGATTCTTCAAAGCAATAAAGCATGGACAACTTCCGAGGCTAGTTGACTATTTTCTATGTTTGGTTTAGTTCCACTTTTTTTTCTTTTTTCTTTTTTTTTGCTTTAAAGCAGGATCTAAGTTCTACAAGTAGATTATGAGATTGTCACATACAAATCCAGACCTGAACCCATATTCATTGAGTTGATTCCAATCCATAGTGGCCATGTAGGAAAGGAGAGTCGCTCCACAGGGTTTTCAAGCCTGTTGCTTTTTAAAATGTTTTTAAGGGAAGCAGGTGGCTCCATCTTGCTTGTCGGATGGCTTGTGGAGTTTCATTCACTAACTTTCTGAGCCGAGTGCTCAAGCACTGCACCACCATGATTCTTTTCTTTGTAAAGAACAAGGCAGTCCAAAGCCTGGAGGCGATGGCTCAAAGACTGTGATGTTTTCTGCCAGCGTTCTGGTCTCACTCTTTACTACTTGAAAACATCGGAGCTTTTGATTCCTCGTCTATATGATGGCCTTAGTAATTTGGTATGTATATCAACCACAGAGCTTTAAGCAAGGTAGTATCTCCCTTGTCACCATAAAAGACACCATAGAACTTAAAGTAGAAAAATGAACATTTTGTAAATTCATATCGAACATGGAGGCTATCGGCAAATGTGTATACATTTGCTCCAGATTGCTGCAATTATGAATAATAATGAAACAGCGAGAAGTCAGGATTGCAGTACCTCTCCTATGAACCATTAATTTCATTATATCATTTTGATTATAAAACCATAAAGAAAATGTAAATTCTTTCAACATAAGTAGAATTTCAGCAATGTTTTATTAAATTTGAAATAGATCCTTGATGTCAAGCCCATTTTGTTTAATTAGAGAAATAGCTCACATTCATTCATAATTTGATAGATATATTTGAATGTAAAAACTCCCTATGTCACTGAATAAGTTAAACCTAATTGAACAGGTTTAAAAATACTCAATATGAACTCTGCTTTAATGCTCAAAAAATCAAATTTATCTGAATTAGAAGTTGCCATATGTTAGTGTGATCACTAATTCTCTGGACTGGATTGACTCCTGTGTCCTTGGCAGCATTTCTACATTTCACAACTGAATTCAAATTATATACAGCTTAAATCCAAATAACATGTGCCTTACTACATGGAAAATACAAGGAAGGCTAGTCTGCTCTTTATTTATGAGAAAATTTCCCCCAAATGAGAAGCCAAATGTTTAATATCTTCCAAGTTATTATTGTTCAGAAGGATATAAATATACTCATATCACCAGGACTCAGGATTTCATGCACTGATCTTTAGTCAGGAAAAAGAGATGCCATATTAAACATAAAGCATTTTGTTATCATTAAGCCTAAATTTAAACAAAACTGGATTAAAGAAGACATCCTTCAGAATGGGAGGTTTTCAAGTTGGGGTAGGGTTAGATTTCAAACATGGGAAACCCTTTATGATAAGTTTGCATTTCATCTCTTCATTCTTATAGCAGTATCTTAAGTTTTTCTGATAAATAGTTAACCTGAGGATTATGCAGCCAGGTAAATATTTTAAACAGAAAGTTATGTCTAGTATGTGTGAAGTATATCTTCAAGATCGTTTAAATAATCGTATGTAAAATTAAATGCTAATAAATGGGCAGAATTATGTGTGTTTAACATTTTAGCTGCAAATCTATATACACTTTTTTCTGGTTTGATAAGATAAGTAGGCACATAAATAACACACCATGGCTTATTTTCTTTCCAGGTATCAATCTCACTAGAAAAGTGTCTCTCTGTTAGCTAAGATACACGAATATATTTAGACATTGCATATTGAGCTATTTTCTTAGTTTGGGAAAAATGCAAAGATTTCATAGAATTAAGCAGTAGGTGAATAGATGCATTTGTGATCAGCATGCAATAGTATAATGTAGAGAATGATTTTAATTAGTTGTCATATACCATGAGAATATGATAAATTCCTTAAAACCATGAGTGTTAATATTCCTCAAGTGCAGAATCTTTAGAGGTAAAAATCAAAACAAAACTCATTTTTCCCAATATTATACTGTCAGAATGACAAAAGCCAAACAAATGGCAAGTTCAAGGCTAGATTTTATGCCTTTGATCCTTTAGTTATCTGATTCAAAGTTGGCATGACCAGACAAGACAAGGTCATTGTCATAGTGATGTATGAAGTTTTTCCACTCCTTAGTCCACACAGGTCAACTGTAAGAATCTCCTCCAGTTTTATATATTTTTTATCTCCAGCCACCCAGTAGCTGATTTATTTACATGGGTTTATCAACCATAAGATATGGCTATGGGGCAAGATATTTAAAAGGTTCAATATTTTCTTTCATTTCTCTTATTTTGAAAATCTTCTGCCTCTGCCATTAGAGTGTCTGTGGGTTCCAAGCTTCCTTTGACTTCAAAGAGCTGTAGGTGGTTCAATCAGATCTGAAACACATAAAAAAAAAAAGAACGAACGAATAAGAAAAGTTCTGTTACCTAGTAGAATGCTACATTATGCACCAAGAAAAGAACTGGACATTCGCTGACTTCATTAGAATGGAGCCCTTGTTTTGGGGAAAGAACATACTCATCAGAGAAAGACTTATAGTACATTTTCCCTTCATGGAAACCCGGTGTCCTGAGCTGTACGGTAACGATACTTCAGGGTATGGTGCTATCTGAGAATAAGATATATAGGTTTACCATATTTTCCTCTAAAAATTTCAAGAACATTTTTCTGTTTTATGATTTTTTCCGTTTTTTGAGAGACTTCATTTGATAAGGTATTAATAGTCAACCGGTGCTATTTGCATAGTGTTCTTTATGAAGGGGGCACAGTTGCTTCCTGACCCCTTATTACTGAAATTAGATACTTCACTGAGTTAGGAGATCTGCCCTTCTGGGTTTTCATAGGATATATCTTCCATCCTCTGGGCTGCAGATACCTGATAAAGGCATATAACTTGCACACTACTCCTGCTTTCAATATCAAGCCAGCAAAATCTCAAACTGTCATAGTGACGTTGATACCCCTGTGAGTCTGTGAAATACTTAGGGTTGCAATAGATTATAAAACACAGTTAGAGTTTGCAGTGCTATAAAAGTATTTTGTTATTTCTATGAAGTGCATACAAATGGTTTCCAGAGTTTCATATTCATAGAATGAAGAAAATTTCATTTTTCCAAACAAGTAGAAATAAAAAATGTTAAAAATATCATTACAATTAGTAGTAGGACAACAGATGGGCATTGGACCTTCACTCAAGTATCTCCTTGGTTCAAGAACACTTTGTTCTATTAAATTGGCATTCCAAAATGCTCACCTTTCCGACATGATCACTGAAGACAAATGTGTGCATAAGCAAAGGTGGTGAGGAAGCTGATGGTGCCCGGCTATCAAAAGATGGAGCATGTGGGGACTTAAAGGCTTGAAAGTAAACAAGCAGCCATCTAGCTCAGAAGCAACAAAGCCCACATGGAAGAAGCACACTAGCATGTGGAATCATGAGGTATCAAAGGGATGATATATCAGGCTTCAAGAACTCAAAAGCACAACTTTGCATGCTCACTTTCCTGATATGATCCCTGAGGACAAATGTGTGCATAAGCAAATGTGGTGAAGAAAGCTGATGGTGCCCAGCTACCAAAAGATATAGCGTCCGGGGACTTAAAGGCCTGAGGAAACAAGAGGCCATTCAGCTCAGAAGCAATAAAGTCCACATGGAAGAAGCACACCAGCCTGTGTGATCATGAGGTGGTGAAGGGATCTGGTGTCAGGTATCAATGAGCTAAAATTATTATTAATGAGGGGGAGTACAGATTGGGGACCCAAAGCCCATCAATAGGTGAGGTGACATCCTTTTGCAGAGGAGTTACAAGGAGGACATGAGTCAATTAAGATACAGGGAAGGAGCTATGAAATATGCAACCTTCCTCTAGTTCCCATGCTACCTCCCACCCACTATCATGACCCCAATTCTACCACATAAATCCAGCTAGACCAGGAGATGTACAGTGAAGTTGGAAACATGGGAAACTTAGGATAGATGATACATCAAAACTAGTGATGGGAGTGGTAATACCAGGAGGGTGGAGGGATGGAGGAATGGAGATGGAGAGCCAACTTCAGGGATTTACACGTAGCCTCCTCTCTGGGGCATGGACAACAGGGAAGTAAGTGTTGGGACACATTGGACAGTGTACAGGATGGAAAAATAATTTGTAAATTGCTAAGGGTTCAAGGGGAAGGGGGGGAGGAAGCTGATAATATAGGGAGCTGATAATGGGGGCC
>PVJH01000336.1:0-182581 GCA_004026705.1 Nesogale talazaci
CTTCCTCTAGTTCCCATGCTGCCTCCCACTCACTATCATGACCCCAATTCTACCACATAAATCCAGCTAGACCAGGAGATGTACAGTAAAGTTGGAAACATGGGAAACTTAGGATGGATGATCCATCAAGACTAGTAATGGGAGTGGTAATACCAGGAGGGTGGAGGGATGGAGGAATGGAGAAGGAGAGCCAACTTCAGGCATCTACACGTAGCCTCCTCTCTGGGGCATGGACAACAGGGAAGTGAGTGTTGAGACACATTGTACAGTGTACAGGATGAAAAAATAGTTTGTAAATTACTAAGGGTTCAAGGGGAAGGGGGGGAGGAAGGGTAATATAGGGGGCAGATAATGGGGGCCTAGAGGGAGGGAGAATGTTTTGAGAGTGATGATGGCAATGGGTGTGTAAAAGTGGCCTGAATACAACTGATGTTGTTGGGGATTGTGATGGGAGTTGTAGGGGCCCCCTAATAAAATGATCAATTTTTTTAAAAAGTGGGGGGGAGGGAAAGGGGAGGGTTTTTTTTTAAAAGGGGCTTGTATCAAGGGCTCAGGTGAAAAATATTGGGAAATGTATGTGGAAATATGTGTGCAAATGTGCTTGATACAAATGATGTACTGAATGTTGTAGTAGCTGTAAGAGCCCCCAATAAAATTTAAAAAAAATAAAAAAAAAGAAATCAAAGGATGTGTTTGGTGAATCTGTTGCAAAAGACCTCTTTTAAAGTGTTAAAAGGCAAGGAGCGCACTTTGGGGACTAAGGTGCACCCAATGTGGACCATAATTTTAAAAATCACATCTATCTGAAAGCTGAAAAAAGAATAAGGAAGAATGAAGGAGAATTTATTCATTTGACTTACAGGTTGACAAAAGATATTGACAATATCACTGACTTTGAGAAGAACTAGCAAATGTGTCTTGAAAGCAGTGCTTCTAGAGTGTTCCTTGGAAGTGAAGCTAGGAAGACATTGTCTCACTTGGTCAAACTACCCAGAGAAGCACATCAGACTTGGTAAAGCAAAGGGTCAGTGAAAATCAAAAGATCCTCAATTATGTGAGTTGACACTGTGACGACATAATGGACCAAGGCATTGCAACTATCGTGAGGACGGCTCAGAACCTCAGTGCCACCATAGGGTCATTACTAGTCAGAGAATTGACTGAAAACACATGCAGGCAACAGCAATGTGTTAAGTTGATAACAAGCTGCTCTATTTTATTTCTTGACTAACTATACCATTTTATATTCCCATAACTCATATACAAGATTTTCAATTTTCTTACACCCTCACTAGTTTTAGTGTTCTCTTATTTTGCATTTTAGCCATTCCTCAAGTGTGTAGTATTATCTCATTGTTTTTAATTCATATTTCCTTAATACTTAATGACTTTTGTCATCTTTTCTTGTGCTTATTTGCCCACTGTTTACTCTCTTCAATTAAATTCTTCATTTTCTTAATGACAGTTTTCAAATTATAGTGTTTGTTTTCTTACATTTGAGTTTGGAGAGTCCTTTATATTCTGGATACTGGGCCTGTGCCACAAATATAGGGTTTTTTTTCCAAATGTAGGTTTTAAAATATTTTTCTCAGTCTTTTCTTTTCATCCTCATCATCTGGGCTTCCACGCTGATATTGGAAGAGTTTTCATATAGAGGAGATCTTGTTTCATCAGTTTTTCCTTATATATATCATGCTTTTTGTGTCAACTCTGATGCCGAATAGTTTGTTCTGATTTCTTTTCCCCTAAAAGTTGTGTATTTTCAGTTTTCCATTTAAAGCTGAACTCCATTTTTAGTAAATTTTTTCAAGTTGTAAAATTTATGTTGAGATTCACTTTGGGGGGGAGGGCTATTAATTCTAATAGCCTTTGGGCAAAAAGTCTATCTTTCCTCCATTCGAATGCTGTTGAACCTTTGTCAAGCATCAGTTGGACATATTTGTGTGTGTGTGTTTCTTGATCTCTATTCATTTTTTAAATAATTTTATTGGGGGTTCATTCAACTCCTATCACAATCTGTGCATGCATGCATTGTATTCAAAGCACTTTTGTACACATGTTGCAGTCACCATTCTCAAAACATTTTCTTTCCACTTAAGCCCCTGATATCAGCTCCTTATATTTCCCCTCTCTCCCTGCTCTTCTCTCCCCCCTGAACCCTTGATAATTTATAAATTGTTATTATTTTGTCATATCCTACAGTGTCCAATATCTCCCTTCACCCACTTCCCTATTGTCCATACACCAGGGAGGAAGCCATATGTAGATCCTTGTAATCGCTTCCCCCTTTTAAGGTGACCAACGTCCCGCTTTTTAACAATGTGTCCCACTTCCCGCAGCATTTTAAGATTAAATGAATATATTACAATACCACTTTTGCATTCTATGAACATTTTTTTTGCTCCTAAGACCAAATTTCTAATCAAGAACCCCCCCTCCACCTGGTCAATGGTGATCCGCTTAAATCAGGTCACTTACTGGTCCTGAAGGAATCATCTGTCCTGGATTCCCATGTTTTGTGTTCCTATATGTACCAGTGTGCATTCTCTGATCCAGCCAGATTTGTGAGGTAAGATTGGGATCATGATAATGGTGGTGGGGGGAAAGGGGAGAAGCATTTAAGAACTAGAGGAAAGTTGCATATTTCTCTCGATCTCTATTCTGTTCCATTAATCTGTGTGCATATTCTTCCTCAGACACCATATTGCCTTGATTACAATAGCCATACACACCAAACCAAGATCCTTTGTCATCAAGTCAGTGTGAAGTTGATTCTGCATTTAAGTGTAAATGTCAAGTAGATTAGTTCCTTCCCTTTCATTTTTCCAAATTTTATTTTCAGTTATTCTAGGCCCTGTATCTAGACTGTATTTTTGAAAAATAGTGTCTCTGTCTATCAAATATATGTATATATATGATATATTGTCCATCAAATATATGTGTGTATATGTATGTATGTATGTATGTATATATATATATATAGAGAGAGAGATCGGATAGGAATTGCATTAAATCTAAATGACCCAATTAGGGAAAATAAAAAACTTTCCTATTTTTGAGTTTTCCAGACCATGACCATAGTATGTTTCACTATTTATTTAGGTATTTGATTTCTTTAATCAATGTTTTGCCATTTATGTTAGTCCAGGTAGACTAGAGGAACAAATTTATAGACTCGCATATGGATATAAGGAAAAGGTTTATATACAAGAGGAATGGGACATTGAGAATGCATCCCAGCCCAGTCCAGTTCAAAGTCATAAGTCCAATATTAACCCATATACCTGATATGAGTCTATAGTCTCCTTTCCTTCCGACTCACGAAATCATAAGCCAGTGGGTGCAGAGTCCCGGCACTGGCAGGGGTCCCCTAATGGCTCCTCATTTCCAGGGTTCAGGGTCCATCAACAGCATCCAGTGGTGGTAGAAGCAGCTCATCGCTAGCAGGGGTCTCCCCATGGCTTCTCCAGCTTCAGAGGTCTGGTTCCATCAGGGCAAGGTCGTGTGGCTTCTCCTCGGGCTCCTGCAGCAGCTCGGACACTGCCATCTTGTCTGTAGTTCGTTGTCTCTGAGACTAACTCCCAACGACTAGGGAGATAGCTTCTCATCTCCACGAGGGAAATCTCGCGAGATTTCCCAGAAGTCTCAGGAGAAAGCCATGCCGACACAGAGGCCTCATTGTTTGCTGAATGGCTATCTCCAGATCAATAGGCTAGACTCCACCCCTACATCTCAATCATGAAATTCACATAAGCACAGGACTGCCACACCATTTCTGATATGCAGATCTATATATATATTTTGCTAGTTGCATATCTACATATATCATTTTATTTTCAGCAATTATAAATTTTATTGTTTGAAACTTTTGTTTCGACATGTTCATTGCTAATATAGATGAATGTTTTGAGAGGTAGATGAATCCTGTATGCTGCTGAACACAGTCATTTTTTAATAAATAGCATGAAAGTTAAGGTATTACAGAAAGCTCAATACTGAACAATGTTTTGATGGCACAAATGTTACCTTCTGAAAGTTTCTTGTTCAGATTTAATGTAGAAAATTCAGGTTATTTTACGAAATTTCCAAAATTGGAGGGCATACAAATATTAGTATATTACTAAAAATATTTATTCTAATAAATATTCATTTAGAAAGCAAGAACAATTTCATACAAGCTCACTCACAGTCATTGAGTCAATTCTGACCCATAGTGACTCTACGGGATGAAGTAGAACTGCCTCTGTGGTTTTCCAAGACGATAAATCTTGATGGGAGTAGAAAGCTTACTTTTCTTCCAAGAACAACTGGATTTTCCATTAATTATATATTCAGTTTAATATGTAAAAGCTGAGAACTCGTTTTACGACATTTTTAGGACCTGGTAAGCGATATTTTAACGTGATCTCCTTTTTCACTTACAAGCATTTTGCTTTGTGTATTACAGAATTTTCCATCATCCCTTTATTGAATTTCTCACTGTAGCCATTTCTAAATTGTTCTTAAAAATCAGTTTCCATTTGCGTGATTCACTAAATATTTCCAGCTTTCCATCCCCCCCCATTTTTTTTGGACCCACTGTAGGATGCTACCTCTCTATCCTTTTCTGGAGCAGAGCAGAAAGTCTCTTTTTTTTGCCTACAGACTAGCTGATGGCTTTGAATTGCTAACCTTGCATCGAGCCACACAAAATGTAACCTACTTTGCCATCAGGGGTCCTTGAGTCTAACTGGAGCAACCAATGAATATGGAGCCTTCATGGCGGTGTAGGGCTGCAAGCTGCCAGGTCATAGTCTCAAACCCACCAGCCATTCCACTGGAGAAAAAATGAAGTTATCTGCTCCTGTAAGTCTTTACAGTCACAGAAACCCAATAAAAGGCTATTGTGAGTCGAAATTGGCTTGATGATAGAGGTTGGTGTGTTTTGCTGGCTAACTACCAGTGAAAACAGTTCTGTTCCCTACCACTTTATGAAAACCAGAGACACTCCCAGACAGTGTAACTTATAGAGCAGTGAGAGAAAAATTCACAGAAGTGGGGTTATTTTGTTTGTTTCAGTGTATTCCAGTTAGTTAAGCTGTCATGCTCCATTTATTCCATTAAGCTATTGTAACTATCAAAAATAGGCCAAGACATTTCATTTTTATTTTTGTGTTATAACTAAATAGTATGTTAAGTCATTTTATTGGGAGCTCATGCAACTCTTATTGCAATCAATACATACAGCTATTGTATGCAAAGCACATTTTTACTTTTCCTGCCATTATCATTCTCAAAACATTTTCTTTCTACTTAAGCGCTTGATCTTAGCTCCTCATATTCCCCACTCTCATCGTTACCCCTTCCCTTATGAACCTTTGATAATTGATAGATTATTAGTTTGTAATATCATACACTGTCTGCTTTGTGCCTTAACCAACTTCCCTATTGTGCATACCCCACAGTTCAGGCTCTATGTAGATCCTTATAAAGGTTCCTCCTTTCTACTCTTCCCTCCCTGCACGCTCCTGATATTGCCACTCTTGTCCCTGGTCCTGAGGGATCATCAGTCCTGGATTCCTCATGTTTCCAGTTCCTAACTATACCAGTGTACATCTGCTGGTGTAGCCAGATTTGTAAGGTAGAATTGGGATGATGACAGTGGTGGGACGAAGTATTTAAGATCTAGAGGAAAGTTGCACATTTCAGAGTTGCTACACTTTACCTTGACTGGCTCGTCTCCTTCCTGTGACCTTTCTGTAAGGGGATGTTGTTTCACCTACAGAGTGTATTTGGGTCCCCAATCTATACTCCCCCTCATTTATAATGAAATAATTTTCAGTTCTTTGATGCCTCATACCTGATCCCTTCAACACCTCGTAATCACACAGTCTGGTATACTTCTTCCATGTGAGCTTTCTTGCTTCTGAGCTAGATGGCCATTTGTTTAGCTTCAAGTCTTCAAAACCCCAGATGCTATATCTTTTAATAACTGGGCACCATCAGCTTTCTTCTTCATATTTGATTATGCACACTTTTGTCTTCAGCAATCATATCAGGAAGGTGGTCACACTATATAATTTTTAGTTCTTTGATGCCTCATACCTGAACCCTTCGATACCTCATGGTAACACAGGCTGGTGTGCTTCTTCCATATGGGTTTTGTTGCTTCAGAGCTAGTTGGCTGCTTGTTTACTTTCAAGTCTTTAAGACTCCAGATGCTCTACCTTTTGATAGCTGGACACTAGCAGCTTTCTTCACCACTTTTTCTCATGCACGCATTTATCTTCAGTGACCATGTCAGGAAGGTGAGAATCATGGAATACTAATTTAATAGACCAAAGTATTCTTGCATTGAGGAAATGCTTGAGTGGAGGCCCAATGCCCATGTGCTGTCTTAATGATAACTCTACAATCCAAATTTCCATCAACCAATGAATGAATTAAAAAGCTGTAGTACATACATACACTGGAATATTATGCATTGCTGAAAAGCAGTGATGAATGCATTAAGCATATTGCTGCATGAGAACTGGAGGAAATTATGCTAAGTGAAGTAAGCCAAGTGCAAAAGAACATGTACAACATGAGTCCGCGGAGGTAGGCTTTAAAAATGCAATAGGGACATAGGGGAAAAGCTACTGTACACAGAAATTCTTGGGGGAAGGAGCAGCCCAGTAGTATGGCAGGGGCCAGAACAAATCCAGGGCTACTTATGGTTGCCAAATAAGGGGGGAGGGGAGATGGCAATGTGTAGAGGGAGAATAGGGTACTAACCGACCAAAGGGGAGCATATTATTTATATCTCCACAAGGAAAGAGGGACCAAACTTAAACCTGGGGATCCAGGATGTGAAAGCAGTGTGACGGCATGGAGGGGGGAGCTAGTGGAGGAGCCTGAGGGTCCAACCCCAAACCCAACTACGTGGACAGCACCCTCTACCCTCAGGGGAGTTTGCGTTGGAGGGCAGCACTAAGACTGCAGCTCAGGGAGAGGGTCATGCCTGACCCAGAGCACACAAGAACAAATGAAGGGGGATGAAGGGAGAATGGAGTACATTCTGGTCCACCGAGTCTTGAGGTCGATATCCCCACTCAGAACATTCAATGCATAAAGGGGACCATATGGCTGGCCTCACTATGAAACACGGCATACCTCACGGACCCAAGGCCCTACGGAGACAACAATAGAAAAAAAAGGTAGGATTTTACCTTGTCTGACCCCACCACACCAAGGCATAACACTAAGGGTGACAGCAGAGCAGCAGCGGGGGCGGAGCATGGAGTTCCAGAGGGAGTGCAAAGCACAGACTTTGAGGCCAGGGTGTGGGACCCCATTGAACTCAACCGGGTGGGGGGGCAATCCTGGAGGTCAAAGAACAGACACTGAATGAATTACGGGTTTTTATTTTGTTATTATTACTTTTAATTTTTTACTTATCTATTTATTTTTTCTGAACATTGGGTTTTTTTGTAGTCATTGTCATTTTTTTCTTTTGTCACTTTGTCTTGCTGTGTTTTGTTTTTGTGTGCATGTTATTATCTCTGCAGTTCTATCTAGAGAAGGCAGACTGGATGAACAGTCTGTGGGAGAAAACAATTGGACTGATGATTCCAGGGGATCATGGGAGATGGGGAGGCGGGAGAAAGGAGGTGGTGCTGACCAACCCAGGGACAAGGGAATGAGTGATTCAAAATCAGTGACAAGGTGGGTGTGAGTGACCTGATGGGACTGATCAAGAGTAATGTAACAGAGAGAAATTACTGAAACCCAAATGAAGGCTGAGCAGGATAGTGGGACAAGAGGAAAGTTAAAGGAAATAGAGGCAAGAACTGGGGGGTAAAGGGCATTTATAGAGGTCTGAATACAGACATGTCCATAGGTAAATATATTTATATATGATGAAGGGACAATATATCTACATGCATATACTTATAGGGTTAGTCTTAAGACAGCATATGGGCATTGGACTTCCACTCAAGTACTTCCTCAATGCAACAACACTTTGTTCTATTAAATTAGCTCTCCTTCCAGGCACAATTACTCAAGGCAAAGGTGTGCATAAGCAAAAGTGGTGAAGAAAGCTGATGGAGCCTGGCTATCAAAAGACATAGCATTTGGGGTCTTAAAGGCTTGAAAGTAAACAAGCAGCCATCTAGTTCAGAAGCAACAAAACACACATGCAAGAAGTACATCAGGGAAGCTGGTGAAGGGACACATTGGACAGCATATGATATGACAAAATAATGAAAAATTGTAAATTATCAAGGGTTCATGAGGGAGGAGGAGTCGGGGGTAGGAGTAATATGGAAAGCTGATGTTCAAGAATTATGATGGCAGCAAATGTACAAGTGTGGTCTGCATACAATAGATGTGTGTATTGATTGTGATGAGTTGTATGAGCCCCCGATAAAATGATTTTTAAAGTATATGCACGTTGATCTATTTCCACATCATCATCATCATATATAAATACATTTACCTAACTTAAACTAGCGGGAAGCCAGTGGACGGGTCTAAGGGCTAAGCCCCAATCACAACTACATGGACAATTGAATAGTATATTTATAGAAATTATTTTCCTTTTTAGTGATTTAAGAGAGTTGTGATTGAAGTTTAGGTGATGCTTTTCTCAGAAGAGTTCATCTCTGGATTTATCATAAAGACAATTGAAAATTAAGATTCAGGTTTACTAAAAATTTCAGCTCAGGAACATACATATATGCATATTTTTATTCAAAGTAGGTCCATGGTGTTCAGGGATATATATATAATATATATATATATATATATATATATATATATAGCTGAGAAGTACCTGCTTTGACCCAAACTTTAGTGGGTTCTATGTCATAGTTCCATGCCACAGGTATATAGCGTAAGACCCAGCACTTGTGATTGAAAATTGGTTTTGCATATTTAATTTCATTTTTTAGCAGTATTCCAAAGTTATGTGTGGAAAACTTGTTAACAAAGAGTGTCATGAAGATGAACTGGAGTTATAATGTGTATATGCAACAAAAAATGCAATATAAACAAAGTTGGTGTGGCAGTCACCTAATCTGGTGTCAATTTAAGGTGTAAAAGTGTAAGGTTGGAGTCTAGGCTGTCAATCTGGAGATAGCCAATGAGACCTCTGTGTGGATATGGCCTTCTCCTCTGAGAATTCTGGGAAATGTGGTCATTCCTTCTTGGAGATGGAGACACTATTTCTCTCAGTTCACTCCCTTGGAGACTTACTTCCTGTGAAGCATCCTTGAGGAGAAGCAATATGAACCCACCCTGGTCCTAGAGAAGTCATGAGGAGACTCTTGACAGTGCTGAGATGCTTACAACACCACTAGATTCAAAAGACTTTCTAGCCACTGGCCTGTGGTCATTCTGGATTTGCCATAATTGCATGTGTTTCATGAATCTGAAGGACGTTGGAAGTTGCTTTCATATATATGGGCTAATATCAGACTTATGGACTTGATTTGGACTGGGCTGGGATGCTTTCTTAATGTACAGTTACCCTTTATGTAAAACTCTCATATATGTATGCATGCTTATGGATTGTTTCTCTAGTATACTTGAACTGACATAATTGGCATTAAAGAAACTGCCCCTCTATATTTTCTATTTCTAAACCAAACCAAACCCACTGCCATCAAATTGATTCAATATCATAGTAACCCTATAGGACATAGGATAATGTCCCTTTGAGTTCCTGAGACTGTAAATTTTTACAGAAGTAGACAGCCTCATCTTTCTCCCTCAGAGAAACAAGCGGATTTGAACTGCTGAACTTGTGGTTAGCAGTCCAGCTCATCACTCATCACACAACTAGGTTGCTGCTATAGACTGCTTAATCATCCTTTTGAACTAAATTTCCTTATTCTAAGATCACATACTACCACCAGCTCTCATCCACTGTCATGGAGTTGATTCAGACTTATTGACCCTATTGAATGTCCAAGAAACATCATGCTCTTCCCAGGGTGTTCAGTTTTACCCCAAGGACCAAGTAACAGAACCAACAGAGATAATTATCTTTGACATGACCCCGACTATCTAGTCATCCTCAGGGAGGTGGTGTAATCCACTCAAATAAAGCAGCATTTTGAAGGACAATATGTCATTAGCTAATACTTTGAATCCTAATATACCATAGAAACCTCTCTGCTTCAGTTCCCTGACATGAAAAGCAAAAGATAATAGCAATATTGCTCTGGACATTCAAGATGTGGGTAATGTTTACTAGTGTTTTATTGATTATGCCACGCCATTTGACTATGTGGATCATAAGCCTGGGGAAGAATAGGAATTCCAGAATAGGAAGTTTCAAAGAGGAAGGACCTCAAGAAATGGGCCACAAATGAATATGAACATGGACTGGCAAGCAGTGGCCTCAGACACAGGAACAGTGTGAGCATGGCATAGAACCGGGTAGTGTGTTCTGTTGTGCATAGGGTCGCTATGTGTGGGAATCGACTTGATGGCACCTACCAACAACAGCAATGTACATGGACTGCTTGGCATAACGCATACAAAACTCATTGCCATGGAAATGCTACAGGACAGACTAGCATTGTCCAATGGGATCTCCAAGGTTGTCAATCTCTATAGAAGCTGACTCTCACATATTTCTCCCTGGGACAACCATTGAGTTCCAAGCACCAAACTTGGAAGTTAGCAGTTGAGTGCTTAACCCCCAGGTCACCAGGATTCCTACATGGCTTATCAGAGTGACTTTCTATGACAGAGTAGAACTTCCCACATAGGATTTCCAAGTGTGTCAATCTTTGTGGAGGCTTTTACATCTTTCTCCTGTGTTCGAATGTTGATCTTTCGCAGTCGATCACTTCACCACTGAACACCCAATACTTCTACCTAACATAAAATTTTCAAAAATAAAATATTACAAACTCACTACCAGCAAGTTGACTCCCACTCACAGCAATTCTACAGACCAGGATAGAACTGCCCCTTGTGTGTTTCTGCGACTGTAACTCTTCCAAGAGTAGTCTTTCTCCTGTGAAGCGGCTGGTGATCTTGTGGTTAACATTCCAACACAGAACCAGTACGGCACCTAGCATATAGTAGGTGCTGAGTTTTGTTCTGCCAAGCCCCACTGACTCAGCCCCTGCACAATGGAAAATTCTCTGCAACATCTCAAAAAACACCTAGCATATAGTAGGTGCTTAATAGTTGCTTCACTTTCTGTCTCCCCCGCCCTCTTTCATCCACTCAGTCTGAATATGACAGCTCTTTATTACACATTCAGAAAAGTCCTTCATTAGCTACTCAAGCTTCAGTTTGCCTATCTTTAAAAGAGAGTGGGGATAAAAGCAGGAAGAGGAAACCAATAATTAGCCCAATTTCCACCCTTGTTTTCTAGGCCAGGAGTGAGTTGGGGAGTAGAGTGCCAACATATGCTCAAGTGGAACAGAAAAGAAACTGATTCAAGGTAAGATGTCACTGTCTCCTTGCTCACAGTCCACAAGCACCAAGTATTGTTCTTGTGCCTAAAAAGTATCACAAAGTGTGGGGTGCAAGTTTGGGGCGTGATCTCAAGCTTCATGGCACACACACTAGATAAGGAAACACAAGCCTGGGAAACCACCATGGCAGTTTGAGATACAAATTATTTGCTGTGGGGTAAATAACTTGGTTTGGACCTTTGTCTCTCTTTTCTGAAAATATACCCCAGGTGCCTCTGTTTTTGAAGTTCAGCTGGTGTACAATGAACAAACTTCCATAAGGGAGGGATCGTGATGCCATCATGCATACTCTTGGTTTGAATTATCATAACTATGCACTGAGGCTCTGCATTAAGGGGCCAATGACTAGGGCACCGAGACTTGGGAGTGCTGTCTTTGGAGCTTGATGAGAAAGCTCACGCATGGAAGAGGCTGCAGCGCATCCCTGGGGATAATAGGATCTTGGAAGTCTGGGGGCTGAGACCTCTCACTGACCTTACTGGATGCATTTCTTCACTTGTGTCAATTCTGGCTGTAATAAAGAAGCACAGATAAGTATCACAAGAAGGGTCCCCATGAATTTCGTGAACTGTCTCAGAAAATGAACAAATATGCAGGATTGACGGTACAGTGTTGCTATGTGTGGGGCCAGCTCTGGAGGGCTGGATGATAAAGACTCCTCACTCCCCAAACCAAACTCACTGCCATCAAGTCTATTCTACTGCAGAGCAAATCCAGAGGACAAGGTGGAACTGCCTTTGTGGGTTTCCGACACTGTTATTCTCGCCGTCCTTGTTGTTACTAGATGCCCTCAAGTCATTTCTCACCCATAGCAACCCTATGCACAGCAGAAGCGAACAACGGCTGGTCCTGCACCATCCTCACAATTGTTCCTGTATCTGAGTCCATGGTGGCAAGCGCTCTGTCAAAACGTCTCACTGAGGGGCGTCCTCATTTGTGCTGCTTCTCCACGTTACCAGGCATGCTATCCTTCTCCAGGGACTGTTCTCTCCCGAGAACATGGCCAAAGTATGTCCCTCTTTCCTGAAGTAAAGAGCCCTGCCTTTCTCCTGAAAGGTGACTAGTGTCTTTAAACCTGACCCTTAGCACCCCAATGTGTAACCAGTGAACCACCAGGAATCCTACTTTGTGACCTTCTCAAGGGAACTTGAGAGAAGGAGGGAGCTGGGGGAAGGAGGGCAGCCGGTCCGAAGTCCAGAGAGTGGCAGATGCCAGAGGTGCCCTAGATACCAGGGCATGCGGTCTGAACTAATTCTGGAGATTTGAGAGAGGAATGAGCACTGAAGTGCGGGAAATGTGGGAGGTTGAGGTCTGGACCCACATACCGCTATGAATTGGATTTGTGCTGATCCTTGATAAGCAGTTAGTGAGCAATGTCAGGTTCGACCACCTTGCCCCTTTTTGTTTGTAATGTGGACTCCTCACACTTGTTCTCCCAATCCTGAAAAAGGAATGTTTGTTTCAGATTAGGAATAATGCTAGCATCTCATCATTGGAGATAGCTATAAGCCAGAGCATCATAGCAGGGAGCAGAGCATCCAGGAAGAAAAGAGAACAAAAGGCTTAAGAGGGTTGGCTCAAGGTTTCGCCAGACATGAACAGGAATTTTCTTGCAACATTTGAATGAATTCAAAACAATCTTTAAATTTTCTTCTTAGGAGAATTCCCATATAAACTTTTATTTCTAATTTCTTTGGAAAACTCGGCAATTCTAAGAAGACTGGGCCAAGGGCTCTGCATAGTAACACAGGCCAGAACATCATAGTCCCAGAAACCTTCAGACAGCATTAGTGCTTCTACTTTTCACAGGTCCCATCACTCTCGTGTGTGTCCCGTGGTCACCCTCAGGTTTGTTTTACTCTTTCACGATACCTACACAACCCCTAGAGGCATTTGAGTCTAAACCAGTAGTATACTTATAACTGCTCAGCTGGGTGCTCGCCCTCGCACAGAGGGAATTAAAGTCCTGATCTGTAGCAGTTGCCCATTTCTGTGGTGTAAATAACTCCAAAAAGGTTGATTTCAAGCTACTAATGTGGTCTCTTTTACCATAGAGAGTTCTTCAAAGATCATGCTACCCAGTTGATGTGAGCTGTTTCAGAACATCGCTGGTTTGAACCCAGTGCCACACATACACCCCCAAAAGAACCTCAGCAAAGAAAGTAAGATGATCAGAGGCTTGATTCAAGAGATCTTTTTCATAAGTCATGGTTCAGAAATCAAGCAGAAAGGGTCAGATTTTATACCTGACATAGAACCCATTATTAAAGCCACCCTGTTTTTTTTTTTTGTTCTCTACCTCTTTTTCAAAATATTAGGGAAATTATTCAGTCTTTGGGCACAGATCATCCAGGAAGGACGTGTGGTTGGATGGAGCATGGGTCTTAGTTTGATAAAGTCAGAAGACAAAGCAAAGGAGAGGCCCTTACAGGACAGCTGAATTCTTCCTGTCAAATGAATGCTGAACTGGCTTTCTACTGAGGAGACAGAGCTTATGGGAGGAGACCTGGTGGATCAGTAAACTTTCCATGGAGAAACTAAGTTTGAAGAGAGATGGAAACAGACTGAATTCCAACCCATAACCTTTTCTCACAATAGAGCTGTGTGACTGCTGAAGTTATATGCAGATGGCAATGGTCACAATCAGGGATCTCCTTCTCTCCCACACCATACTGCAATGAATTGAGACCCTAAAAACCACAACAAACCCATGGACACTGAATGGATGCTGAATCAAAATGATTCTATAGGACAGAGTAGAATTGCCCCCGTGGGTTTCTGAGACTGTAACTGCTTATGGAAGCAGAAAGCCTTATCTTTCACCTCCCCCAGAAGAGTTGTTTATTTCAAACTGGTGAACTTGTGTTTAGGAGTCCAACTTGTAACCCACTAGAAACTGAAAGCTCAAAGGCACATTAAAGACAATTTAGATCGTGTCCACCTTCAAAACAAAACAAAAAACACACATCCTTCTCCTGAACCCTGAGTTGTAGAGATGAAGGGAAAATTGAGGCCCAGAGATGGGAAGGAAGTGGCACAATCTCGTCTGGAAGCCAAGTTTTTCTGACAGCCAGCCTGAAGTCTGCTTTTTGTTTGTTTGTTTGTTTGTTTTTTCTCTGCTTCTATCTTACAAGGCCTTGAAAGGAGTTAAAAAGTGAAAGATTCAGTCTACCAACTAGTTGGGCTGCCAAGACAGCAACATGATTTTTTTAACTGAATCAACTGTCTGTTTAGACATTGCGTAGATACAATCAGGCACTCATCTCCAATTTTCTCTGTGTTTGAAAGATGTGAAAACCTAGCAGAGAAGCTGCATGTCCAGGGAACTTCACCAGGAAAGTCTTAAAAAAATTTAAACAGCCACTCTCACATTGACCGTGTAACCAAGTGTCCAAGTTTTTTTTATTTTTTTACCATTTTCACATTAGAGAAGCATATGTATGTATGTATGTATACACACACACACACACACACATATATATATATATATATATATATATATATATATAATGTTCTTGCCACAACAGAAGAAGCATCAGAACTCATACATTCTTAAACAAATAATTTGGGTTCTAGGTTGTAGTCATTTCTCTCTTCAACAAGTGTCACAGTCTACCCCTCCAGCTACCTGTGGGCATCAGTTTCTCCATATGTAAAATGTAGGCATTGAACTCCCTGGTCTTTCCATTTTCATTACTATACAGCAGTCTTTGAGTTGAGAATCATATGTCCAGTGCACATCCCCTCTGTTGAATGGCTTATGACTCTCTGGCTATAGAACATTCTGGAACCCAAGGGCCAGAGACTTGCTATGCTGCCAAAAGTCTGCAAGACTTACTAGTTGGTGTTGTTCTCCATAGCAGCTGGTGTATACTGGAGGCCCCAAATATCTGTTCTCATTGGATACCCCTCCTCCCCATACCTATGAATGTTCCTTGTAACTTCTCCATCATTATCACCAGCCAACATAGAAAATAAAAATTTCAAAGAATCCTATCTTTCAAAATAAAAAGCCAAAACCTAAATGAACCTTTTACTAGATTATGGGCTCCAGTGCTTTTTCCTCAAGGGACTCTTGTGAAATTGGATACAAAACTTGAGAACATTCAGACAAAGAGAAATGTCAAACTAAAGGTTTGGGTTTACTTCATAGTATTGTTTTCAAATCTATCCTGAGGTTTGGTTGGGGAGTGGGGGTTGGGTAGACCTAAAACACTCCCAGCAACAAAGTTCATGTGCTAACCCATGTTTTTTCTGTCACTTAGCATTCAGCTTTCCTCAATATTAATGGAACTTAAGCAAAACAAGAGTTCCTTGTATGCTTTCTCCCCCAGCTCCATGCCTGCTAAGTCCTGTGCAAACTTGCAGGAGTTTCCAAGCACACGGCAGTGAAATTATCAGGACTGGACTCATGCCAGTACAAACCAATTTATTGGGGTCCTGAAATTAAATAAAACCTAGAAAGCTTGATTAATTGTGGCACAGCACAGCAGGGTGGGATGGGGGGGGGTGAATTGGACAAGGGTGGGAGGAATGAAGCCTGAATTTACTCCGGGACTCTGTTCTACATCCTGATTTACAGCACATGGAAAGAAGAGTTGCTTCTGTGGACAGAACTGCATAGCTCTTACTACTTATTAGTCCATAACAAAAATGTAGCTTTCTAGTCCAGCAAGGAAAATGGTAGTTAGTGGGTCTTAGCTTACCTATGTAATCAGCCAATCCCATAATAGTAGTTCTTGGGATTAATTTTGTTTAATTTAATTATCATCTTTATGCAGCCCATTTGACAAGCTCTCCTTTTTTGCAAAACAACATTGGCTAAATATGCCTTTTGGAGAGACATTGTTGAGATTCAGTATGTCTGTGGTTTCTGGGAACAACTTACCACATGAGATAACAGAAAGGAAAGTGACTGTATGGCAAACTGTTATGATTCAGTATTGCATTTGTGTCCCTACCCCTATAGGCCAAGGTCTTTCTCTTCAGAGTATGTTTAACACAATACATGATCAAACAGTTACCCAAAAGACACCTCATCCAAAGGTATTATGTCTAAAGACACCTGAATTGTTTGTGATTGCCTTTGCAGATATAATCAATAAGAAGATATTCTCACCCACTTCCTTTCCCCCAGAGTCCTCCTCTCCCATGTCCCCTCAAAACTGTTGGATACAACAAGTGATGCAGATTTGACTGCAAAGAAGGTGTAGGAAGCCTTGTAGGGCTTAATCAAGGGCAATGTAACTGAGAGATATTACTGATACCCAAATGAAGGCTGAGCATGAGAGTGTTACTCAAAGAAAGTAAAAGGAAATAGAGGAAAGAACTAGGGAGCAAGGGGCATTTATAGAGTTCTAAATATAGGTAGGTACACATACAGATATATTTATATATGATGATGGGAAAATAGATCTATGTGCATATATTTATAGGTTTAGTATTGAATTAGCAGATGGGCACTGGGCCTCTACTCAAATACTCCCTCAATGCAGGAACACTTTAGTCTAATAACCCAGCATTCTGTGATGCTCACCTTCTTGATATGATCACTGGAGACAAAATGGGTACATAAGCAAATGTGAAAAAGAAAGCAGACGGTGCCCAGCTATCAATAGATATAGCATCTGGTCTTTTAAAGTCTTGAAGTCACCATCAAGCTGAGAAGCAACAAAGCCCACATAGAAGAAGCACACCAGTCTGTGTGATCACCAGGTGGTAATAGGATCAGTATCAGGCATCAAAGAACAAAAATCACATTGGGAATGTCGGGAAGTACAGAGTGGATATGCTAAGCGTATCTTTAGGCAACTGGTCAGCCCCTTACAGAAGGGTCTCGGGGTGGAGACGAGCCACTCAGTACACAGTTTAGCACTGATAAATCATACAACTTTCCTCTAGTTCTTGAATGCTCCCCCACTCCCCACCCACACACTATCATGATCCTAATTCTACCTTTCAAATATGACTAGACTAGAGGATATACACTGATACAGATAAGAGCTGGAAACACAAGGACTTCGGGACAGAAAAAAAACTCAGGACCATTAATGAGATTATTAATGCCAGGAGGGGAAGATGAGGGAGATAGGGGAAACCAGTCACAATGATCTATATATAACCCCCTCCCTGGGGGACAGATAATAGAAAAGTGGGTGAAGTAAGTTGGACAGTGTAAGACATGAAAAAAATTTTGTAAATTATCAAGGGTTCATGAGGGATGGAGCAGGGAATGAAGGGGAAAATGATGAACTGATACCAAGGGCTCAAATAGAGAGAAAATGTTTCGAGAATGATAATGGCCACAAATGTACAAATGTGCTTTGCATACAATAGATGTATGTGCTGCTTGCGATAAGAGTTGTATGAGACCACAATAAAATGATTTTTCAAAGAAAGCTAAAACAAAAAAAGAAAGAAAGAGGAAGAAGACGTTCTCAATCTTGGTAATAAGGTGATTCTATTCAGTACTCACTTGTCAGCAGATGAAAGTTTCATCATTCTGCCCACTTGTCTTAGCACTTAGACCATGTGAGAGAGTTGTCTAACGTGAGCTTCTAGAGTGCCAGCTTCAGTTTTGGCTGGTTCTCTTGGTCAGCATCAATCCCAACTTAAACATATGCAGGGCTCACATTCTTTACTAAAAGTTTTCTTGTGAATTGGGTGGAAGTTTACAGAGAAAACCAGTTTTGCTTTCAACACTCCACAGGCCTTTTGTTTCATGTCATTGATTGGAATCCTCACATTGTAACATACAGGAAAAAAGGATGAATTGATAGATGAGATAAAGTCCATACACCAAAGTGAAATACCAGAGCTTAAAAACAAGATAGCAAAAACCAACAGCAGACTCAGAGACTTCATGAATCAGCTGGAGGAAGCTGAAAACCACACCAGTGACCTAGAGGATATCCAAGCAGACTTTAACAAACACGAACAAAAATCTAATAATATCATCAGAGAAACTGAAGAAAATGTAAGCACTATTTCTCATGCTATGACGAGGAACAAGATCAGAATTACTGGACTACCAAAAGAAGACACAACAAAGAAGTCATCAGCAATAATAGAGAATTCTTGGAGGAAAACTTTCCTAGTTTAATGAATGAAAATCAAGCAAACATTCAGGAGGCTGAAAGAACGCCAGCTAGACTGAATCCCAAGAAGTCACCAAGAAACATAAAAATTAAACTATCCAACTTTGAGGAAAAGGAGAGAATAATGAGAGCAAGTTAGGGAAAAACAAACAATCACATATAAAGGTTCCCAAATAAGAATATGCTCAGACCTATGAGTGGACACTATAAAAGAGAGGAGAGAGTGGAGTAATGTATTCTAAAAAATTGAAGGAAAATAATGCAAATCCAAGAATACTCTACCCAGCCAAATTACCTATCAACATAGATGGAGAAGTTAGAGCTTTCCCAGACAAGGAAAAACTCAAAGAATACATTAGAAGAAACCCAGACCCACAAAAGATCCATGCTGAATCAGTAAGGGCAGAAGAACAACACTCATCCAGTATAAATAAGAGAATGTCACATAGAACAACTTCACCCAGAGGGCAACAAAGAGAAAACAGCCCTGAAAATAGGAATGGCTTAAGGGTGGAAATAAATCAAGAATGGTCAACCCTCTCACACACACATGCACAGCACACTGAAAAGAAGGAGGGTAGGGAAACACCCACCAAAAAGGTATAAGATGACATTGCATATTCCACAAATGAAGATAATAATGCTAAGTATCAATAGACTGAGCTCAGGAGTTAAAAGATTGGCTTATAAAACACAACCCATCAATCTGCTGCCTAAAGGAGACAGATCTCATGACTACAAACAAAAGTAGGCTAAGAATCAAAGGCTGGAGAAAGCCATAACAAGTTAATAACAATTTTTAAAAAGCAAGGGTAGCAATGCTAAGCTTGGATAAAATTGACTTCAAAGTGTAATCTATAAAAAGTGATAAGGAGGGACACTATATAATGCTCAAGGGAATGATAGACAACGAACCAATAAGCGTTTTAAGCATATATTCCCTGAGTGAGAGACTCACTGAATATGTAAACTAAATCAAGTGAGAGACCCACTGAATATGTAAACTAAACATGCCAAAAGATGAAAAAAGAAATCACAGTCTCAGCAATTATATTGGGTGACTTCAATACACTCTCTGAGAAAGATCCAGGGAAAGAAACTCAACAAGGAGGCTAGAGACCTAAACACTACAATTAGAAATTTTGACTTGATAGATATCTACAGAACTTTTCATTCAAATACCAAAACATATCACTTTCTTTTTCAAGCCCACATAGCACATATTCAAAGATATACCACATTGCTGGGCATAAAGTGAATCTACATAAATTTAAGCACAATGATACCATACAGAACTTTCTCTCTGACCACTATGCCATAAGACTGAAGATCAACAAAAGGGAGATGGAGAAAATAAGAACACATAATTGGAGGAAAAATAACTCTCTATTGCAAAAGAAGTGCATACTGGCCCAGATCAAAGATGAAACTAGGAAATTTCTAGAAACCAATGAGAATGAAAACAGGACATTCCAAAACTTAATGAACACAGCAAAGACATTTATCAGAGAAAGTTTCATAGCAATACATGCACACCTGAAAAAGGAAGAGCGTTTCAGAACTGATATGCTGACACAAAGTTTACAACAACTAGAGCAGAGTCAGCAGGACAATCTTACTAATAACAAAAGAAAAGCAATTTTATAAATCAGGGCTGAGATTCAGGAGAGGGAAGATAAAAGAACAATGGAAAAATCAATGCTGCTAAAAGTTGGTTCTTTAAAAGGGCTAACAAAATAAAAAAATTGCTGGCATACTTAACCGAAGAAAAGAGGGGGAAATTTCAATAGCAAGAATGAGGGACGAAAAAGGAGACATTACAACTGACCCTAATGAAATAAAAAGAATAATTGCACAGTACTCTAAAGGAGTACTCCAATGACTCCAATGACTTCACAACCTGGAAGACATGGACAAATTCTTGGAAAAACAGTACCTTCCTAGACTTTCTCCGATGGACATCAAGAATCTCAGCAGACCCATTGCAATAGAAGAAATAGACAAGCTTATCAAGGGAGTGCCAACAAAAAAATCCCCTGGACCAGATGGCTTTACAGGAGAATTCTACAAAGCATTCCAGGAAGAACTGACACCAATTTTACACAAACTCTTCCAAAACATTGATAAAGATGACAAACTTCCAAATTCCTTCTATGAAGCTATGTAACACTGGTACAGAACCCGAACAAGGATCCCACAAGAATTGGGAGCTACAGACCAATATCCTTAATAAACAATGACACAAAAATCCTTAATAAAGTACCGGCCAATAGAATACAAATTTATATAAAACAAATAATTCATCATGACCAAGTGGGGTTCATACCCACGATACAGGGGTTGTTGAACATAGGAAACATGATTAGTATCATTCACCACATTGACATGGAAAACTATAAGACCCACATGTTAATATCTATAGATGTGGAAAAAAGCATTCAACAACATGCAACACCAATTCCTGTTTAAGACACTCAAGAAGATAGGACTGGAAGGAAAGTTCCTCAAGATAATAAAAGCTATGTATGAAAAACCAACAACCAGCTTGATATCAATGGAGAAAAAAATGAACACAGTCCCAATGAAAAAGGAGACCAGACAAGGATGTCCTTTGTCCCCACTCTTATTCAATATTGTACTAGAGGCTTTAGTTAGCAGTTTAAGGCAGAGAAAAGACATCAAAGGTATTAGCCTGGGGAAGGAAGAGGTGAAACTATCGTTATTTGCAGTTAATAGGATTTTAGATATGGAAAATCCCAAAAAACTCCATAAGGGAGTACTAGAAGCAATAGAGGAGCATGGCAGAGTGACTTGATACAAGATCAACTATCAGAAGTCTATAGGAATGCTCTGCACATCGGATAGGGCCACATAAGAGGAGATTAAAATAAAGTCATACTCTTCAAAATAGCCAAGCACAAATTGAAGTATCTAGGGATATGCATGACTAAAATAACAAAAGATCCATATAAGAAAAATTACAAAACACCATTACAAGAAACCAAGAGTAACCTCAACAAATGGAGGAATATCCCATGCTTGTGGATCAGAAGACTCAATATAGTATAGATTCAGTTATACTCAAGGCACTATATGTTTCATGCAATTTTGGTACAATTAACCTCCTCTTTCTTCAAAGAAATGGAAAAAATGATTACCAACTTCATATCGAAAGGAAAGAAGTCCAGACTTAGCAAGAACGCCTCAAGAAGGACACAGTGGGAGGGTTTGCTTTACCTGACTTTAGCACATATTATGGAGCCACAGTAGTCAAAATATTATGCTACTGGCATATTGATAGATATTTAGACCAATGGAAAAGAACTGAAAAACCAGAAATAAAATCATCGTATACAGACAAGTGATTTTTCATAAGGACCCCAAATATATCAGATGACTTCTTCAACAAGTGGTGCTGGAAAAAATGGATATCTACCAGTAGAAAAATTAAGCAAGACTCTTACCTCACTCCATGCATATGAATATACTCAAGGTGGATCAAAGTCCTCAAAGTAAAACCCCAAAATATTAAGGCCATCAAAGAGGGAATTGGGACCAACCTGAGAACTTTGGCAAGGGGAATACACAGGGAAGGGCACAAAAGCAGAGGAGACCCAAGTTGGCAAGTGGTAAATACTCAAGATAAAACACATGTATAAATTGAAAGAATTCACCAAGAGTGTTATAAGAGAGCTCTCAGAGTGGGAAAACATCTTTAGCAATGAAAAATAAGATAAAGGCCTTATTTCTAAAATCTACAATACCCTGATAAGTTCCAAGAAGAACGAAACTTACTGCCCACTGAGGAGGTGGGCAAAGAAACTTAACTGAAGTTTCACAGAGCTAGAAATCTGAATGGCCAACAAACATATGAGAAAATGTTCCTGATCAATAGCCATAAAAGAAATGTATATCAAAACGAGATACCACCTAACACTCTCAAGGATAACCCAATTCAGAAAACCAGAAGCATCAAGTATTGGAGCGGCTGTGGGGAGACAGGAACCCTCATCCACTCCTGGTGGACCTGTATGTATGTACAGACACTATGGAAATAAATTTGGTGATATCTAAAACAGATGGAAATTTAGGTAGCATAAAATCCAACAGTCTCCTGACTGGGTTTGTACCAGAAGAGGAAAGAAATAAACCACAGACAAACATCTGTGCCTCAATGTTCATCGCAGCACAGTTCACATTTGCAAGAAGTTGGAAATAATCCAAATTTCCATCAACTGATGAATGGATTAAAAAGCGGTGGTACATACCTACAATTGAGTACTATGCATCGCTGAAAAGCTGTGATGAACACATGAAACACATTGCCGCATGAGAAGAACTGGAGGAAATTATGTTAAGTGAAGTAAGGCAAACACAAAAGGACATATTCATCATGAGTCCATTGAGGTAAGCGTTAAAAAATGCAAAAGGAGCATAGGGAAAAAGTTATTGTGTACAGAAATTCCTGGGGGAAGGTCCAGGTAGTATGGCAGGGACCAGAACAAATCCAGGGTAGCAAAATGTGCGTGTGGTGGGGGGGAGAGATGGCGAGATGTATGAGAGGGTGTGAAGTACTAATACACCCAAGGGGAGTGTATTGTTTATATTTCCACAGGGAAAGAGGGATCAAATTTAAACTCTATGTTCCAGAATGTGAATGCTGTGTGATGGCATGGAGTGGAGAGCCAGTGGAGGGGTCTGAGGGCCCAATCTCAATCCCAACTACATGGAAAGCCACCCCTCCCCCAATGGGGATTTGCTTTGGAGGAAAGCACTGAAACTGCAGCTTGGGGAGTGGGACATGCCTGACCATAGCACATGACAAAAACTGAAGGAATAGAAAGAGAAAGTGGAGTGCATCCTAGCCCACCAAAACTTGATGATATCCCCATTCAGAACAACCAATGTACAGAGAGGACCATATGGCCACCCCGCTATGAGACATGGTTCCCTTTGCTGACCAAGGCCCTATGGGGAAAATAATGGAGAAGCAGGGTTAAGATTATACCCTGTCTGACCCCACCATACCATGGTAAATCACTAAAGGTGTGCAGCAGAGCAGTGTGGAGAGCAGAGCATGGAGTTCCCGAGGGAATGCCAAGCATATATTTGGGGGCGAAGGTGTGGCACCACATTAAATTCAACCGGGGCATACTCCTGAAGGTCAACAAACAGACTATGAATGATTTACAAGTTTTTATTTTATTATTATTTTAAATTTTGGCTTATCTATATATAATTTTAGACTGGTGTTTTTTGTTGTCGTCATTGCTTTATATTCTGTGGTTGCTTCTTCTTAGGATGCCTTTTTTTGGTACATATTGTTATCTCTGCAGGTCTGTCTAGATAAGTTAGGCTGGATGAACAGTCTGAAGGAGAAAACAATGGGACTCTCTGAAGGAGAAAACAATGGGACTGATGGTTCCCAAGGGACATAGGAGATGGGGAGGTAGGAGAAAGGAGGTGGTGTTAACCAATCTAGGGATAAGGGAATGACAAGTGGTTCAGAATCAGTGACAAGGTGGGTGTGAGAGGCCTGATAGGAATTGATCAAGAGTATTATAATGGAGAGAAATTACTAAAACCCAAATGAAGGCTGAGCATGAAAGTGGGACAAGAGGAAAGTTAAAGAAAATAGAGGAATGTATTTGGGGAGGAGGGAAGGGGATTTATAGAGGTTTAAATTCAGGCATGCACATAGGTGAATATATTTATATAAGACAATGGGGAAGAAAATCTATGTGCATATAGTTATAGGGTTAGTATTAAGACAGCAGATAGGCATTGGGCCTCCACTCAAGTGCATCCTCAATGCGAGAACACTTTACTCTATTAAATTGGCATTCCATGACACTCACCTTCCCAATACGATCACTGAAGACAAATGTGTGCACAAGCAAAACTGGTGAGGAAAGATGATGGTGCCTGGCTATCAAAAGATGTAGCATCTGGGGTCTTAAAGTACACTAGCTTGTAGGACCTTGTGCCTCCTCTCAAGCACTCTCTCAATGCAAGAACACTTTGTTCTAATAACCCAGCATTCTGTGATGCTCGCCTCTTTAATATCATCACTAAAGGCAAAATGGGTACCTAAGTGTATGTGGTGAAGAAATCTGATGGTGCCCTGTTTTCAAAAGATATAGAATCAGAGGTCTTAAAAACTTAAAAATAAACAATCTGCCATCTAACTGAGAAGCAACAAATCCCACATGGAGGTAGCACACCAAGGCTGTGTGATCACAAGGTGTCCTTGGGATCAGGTATCAGGCATCAAGACACACACCAAAAAATCATGTCAATGTGAATGAGGAGAAGGTTGGAGTGGAGACCCAAATCCCATCTGTAGACAATTAGACATTTCCTTACAGAGGGGTCACAAGGAAGAGACAAGCCAGTGAGGGTGCAGTATAGCACCGAAAAAGCATACAACTTTCCTTCAGTTTCTTAATGTCTCCCCCTCCCCTACTATCATGAACCCAATCCTAGAAGTATTTCATTTTATATTTAGATCCTGAAATTTTATAAATTTGATATGATTAGTTTTCACCCGCTTAATATTTTCACAAGGCTATATGGTAGCAAAATTATTGAATTATTATGTTCTGTTAACTTGGTATAAATGACATAGACTAAGTGTGTTACTCAAGGTAGACTAGAGAAATAAATCCATTTGAAACTCATATTGCTGAAGAGAGAGTTTTAAAGGGTAGTTGTACATTAAGAAAGCATTGTAAGCATCTCAGCACAGGAAGGGATCTCCACTTGACTTCTCCAGTATCCAGGGCACAGGGTTTATCAGTGTAGTGCCATAACTCTTGAGAGTAAAGCATCTTCTCAGCAAGTAAGTAATGAGAGAGTCGCTCTTGCCTCCAAAGAGGAAATCTAGGAATATGTCAAGGAAGGTCATGTCCACACAGGTGTATCATTAGCTATTATATATAATATGTATATGTACATACATATTCTTAGTTGACAAGTCAGACTACCCCTTTACTCTTAAAACTCTCAAGTTCCAAATTGACACCAGATTATATAACTCCTACACTAAGTATATGTATGTGTAATGACTTATGTATAAAATGTGACTCCACTGCTAAGGGGTGATTGTGGGTGGCTTAATCCTGAGCATATGTGAAGTTAATCCCATGATGATTTTTGATAAGAGTTGTTGTCGATAGGGCTGAGCCCCGGTGGTGTAGTGGTTGTGCGCGGGACAGCGGCCCACTGGGATAGAAGTTCAATTCCAGCTCCATGGAGCAAAGGCTGGGCCTCCTACTCCCACCACCTGAGGGCAGTGATGCTCCCCCCCAAAAAAAACAAAAAAAAATAGTTGTTGTCGATGTGGTACCCTCTTTTGAATGCAAAACTGGTGTAAAGAGCAGTCCTCCCTCTTGGTTCAATACTAAAAACAAAGAAACAAACAACACAAAATAGTGCTCTGTAGCCATGCCACACTGTAGCTTGAATCACGATGGTATTCATATTCTTCCTATGTGTCCCTATTCATCTTGTTATATTAGGTTGCTCTACAGTAGCTTCTTGGGTAGACTGCTCAAATGTAGTGGTTCTACAATGAGCACTACTCTAAAATTGGCAGACCATTGAAGACTTCACTGATAAAATACTGTAAGATACCCTACCATAGAGGCCATGTTTCTCTGTCTTGCTTTAATGCCATGAGATAATGCCTTGTAACTGTTCTTTGATGGTGGTGGTCATAATGAATGCATTAATGTAAAAGTTAATATACTTGTTAGTTTGGGGAATCCAAAGCTCAGTAGAGGATTTGTATATATTTTCTCCTTTCTTCTTTCTGCTTTGAGAGACTAATTTCTAGTGCAGCTCATAACCTGTGTTCAGCTACTGTCTCCTCTAAAGGAGGGCAGATGACTTTTCTTAGTATTTTTTTTGGTAGATCAAAGAGGAATGGGAACTTGGGATTTGTATTCAGGTGCACAGATTCTACATAAGTGCTCCCTCTTGTGTACAGGATTATCTGATACTAGAAGAAGAGAAGATCCATTTAAGTTTAATTTGTCAGTATTTCCTAAGAAAACTTAAAGCCATATAAGCATTGGTCAAATTAATTTGAAAACTGAAGACTATTTAAATACATTAATTTTGTTAAGAATTTCTATATACATCAAAGAAATTTTTAAAAAATAAACAAAAACCTTTCTTTTTGAGAGCTGCATCAGGTGTGAGTAACTTCTTTTATCTTTAACAATTCTTTTTGTTATAACAAAATTGTTATAACAATTCTTTTTTAATCATTTTATTGGGGGCTCATGCAACCGTTATCACAATCTGTGCATACATTCATGTTATGCAAAGCACATTTGTAGCCCTCATCCTTCTCAAAGAATATTCTTTCCACTTAAGCTCTTGGTATTAGCTCCTCCTTTTATCCACTCCCTCCCTATGCTCTCCTCCATCATGAATGCTTTGCAATTTATAAATTATTATTATTTTGTCATAATGTAGACTGTTCAATGTTTCCCTTCACCCACCTCCTTGTTTTCCCTACCCCATAGAAGAGGTTATATCTGATCCTTTTCATCAGTTCCCCCTTTCTACTCCACCTTCCCTCCACTCTCCTGGAATTGCCCCTCTCACCACAGGTCCTAAAGGATCAGCTGTCCTGGATTCCCCATGTTTCTGGTTCTTCTCTGTACCCAGGTACCTCCTCTCATCTAACCGGTTTCATAAAGTAGAATTCAGATCATGATTGTGAGAGGAGAGTTGCATATTTCTTCATTGCTACACAGTACCCTGACTTGCTCCTCTCCTCCCCATGACCCTTTTGTAAGGGGATGTTGCTTCCCTGTAGGTGGACTTTGGGTACCCAATCTGTACTCCGCCTCATTTACAATGATATAATTTTTAGTTCTTTGATGCAGGATACCTGATCCCTTTGAAGTCTTGTGGTCACACAGGCTAATGTGCTTCTTCCATGTGAGATTTGTTGCTTCAGGGCTAGATGCCCACTTATTTACCTTCAAGCCTTTAAGATGCCAGATGTTATATCTTTTGATAGCTGGGCACCATCAGCTTTCTTCACCACATTTGCTTATGCACATCTTTGTCATCAGAGATCATATCAGGAAGGTTGGCACACAGTGATATGATTTATGTGCTTTCATGACTGCTAACTGATTCCATTAACCCCTCGTGGTAATACAGACTGGTGTGCTTCTTCCATGTGGACTTTGTTGCTTCTGAGCTAGATGGTCACTTGTTTACTTTCAAATCTTTAAGATCACAGATGCTATAACTTATGGTAGCCAGGCATCATCAGCTTTCTTTGCCACTTTTGCTTGTGCACACATTTGTCTTCAGTGATTGCGCCAGGAAGGTAAACATCAAGGAATGTCTACTTAATAGGACAAAGTGTTCTTGCATTAAGGAAGTAGTTGAGTGGAGGTCCAATGTCCATCAGGTGCCTTAATACTAACCCTATAAGCATATGCACATAGAACTATTTCCCCATCATCATATATAAATACATTCATTTATGTTTGTGCCTGTATTTAGACCATTGTAGATGCCCTTTGCTCCCAATTCCTTCCTCTATTTCCTTTTACTTTCTTCTTGTCCCACTGTCATGCTCAACCTTTATTTGGGTTTCAGTAATTTCTGTCTGTGACCTTGCTCTTGATCACTCCCTATCAGGCCTCTAACACCCAACTTGCCACTGATTTTGGATCACTTGTTGTTCCCTTATCTCTGGAATGGACAAAACCACCTCCATTCCACCCCCTCCCCATCTCCCATATCCCCCTGGAACCTTTAGTCCTATTGTTTTCTCCTCCAGGTTGTTCATCCAGCCTATCTTATCTAAATAGACTTGCAGAGATAATAATACATAGAGAAAAACAAGACATCACAAGTTGAAGCAACAAAAGAAAACAAAACAATGACAAAAAAACAATATCCAGAAAAATATGTGAACACGTTAAAAAATAAAAATAACAAAAGAAAAACCTGTCAATAATTCAAGGTCGTTCATTGACCTCCAGGGGTGTCCCCTGGTTGAATTCAATGGGGTGCCACATCCTGGCCCCAAAGTATATCCTTGGCACTCCCTTGGGAACTCCATGCTCTGTTCCTCCTGCTGCTCTGCTCCACACCCTAGTCTCAATGTGGTGGGGTCAGACCTGGTGCACTCCAGACACTGCTTCTCCAGTGTTGTCCCTGTAGGTCTTTGGGTCAGCGATGGACACTGTCCTTCACAGTGGGGCTGGCCATATGGTCCTCTCTGTGCAATGGCTGTTCTGAGTGAGGAGACCATCCTCCAGGCTCAATGGGCCAGAATGTATTCCACTCTCTATTCCTCCCTCTTCATTTCCTCTCACGTGCTCTGCTCAGAAATGTCCCTTCCCACAAGTTACAGGCTCTGTGCTGACCTCCAAAACAAACTCCTCTGGAAGCAGGATGGCTCTCCAAGTAGTTAGCATTGGTTGTGCGCTCAGACTCCTCCACGGGATCTCCGCTCCATGCCATCATGCTGCATTCACATGCTGGAACATTGGATTTAAGTGTGGTTCCTCTTACCCTGTGGAGATATAAACAATATGTCACCCTTGAGTGGGTTAGTGCCCTATTCCCTCACTACATACCATCATCCCCACCCCACCCCTGTCCCCCCACTCCAGTTGACTACTATATGTAAGTCTGAATTTGGTCTGACCCCTGCCATTCTACCTGGGCCTCCCCCCAGGAATTTCTGTATATAGTAGCCTTTTCCAAATACCCCTTTTATGCCCCCTTTGTGTTTTTTGCTTTTGGGGATTTTTTTAAGCTTACCTCAGTGGACTCATTTTGCACTTGTGATTTTGTGCTTGGCTTACTTCACTTAACATGATTTCCTCCAATTCTTCCCATACAACATTATCCTTCATGCATTCATCACTGCTTTTCAGTGATGCTTAGTACTCCATCGTATATATGTACCACAGCTTTTTAAACCATTTGTCAATTGATGGAAATTTGGGTTGTTTCCAACTCCTTGCAACTGTGAACTGGGCTGCGTTAGCATTGGAGCACAGGTGTCTGGCCGTGAACTGTTTCTTGCCTCTTCTAGTTATATGCCCAGTTTACCTTTAATAAATCTGTGATGAAAATTAAAAAGGTACTTTGGGACTTTGAGTCAAGGTCTTTTTGATGTTCCATGCCTACTAATAATTTGCAGTGAATCTCATTAAAGGTCCAGAATCATTGCATCTCCATTACCTCACTTCTAATTTGACAGCACTACCTACTTCACCAGGATGCTGTGAGAATTTAAATGAGATTTAATGTATTTTGAAAGCACTTTGTAAATTGCAAATTGTAGCACAAAAGTTATTCATTTTTGCTGCTGTTGTATCTGAGATGTCTTCAACTTTTTTTCTTCACAAATAACCTAATAAATCATAAAGGTTATTTTGTTAAACTATATTATTTAGTAGAACTTAGAATTACCTGTTTATGTCAATAAAATAAAAAGTAATCTAAAAGAATGTCAACATTTCAAGAAAGTCAAATAATTATATGGGATAGTATCAAGAAGAGTTTACCTGTGACCAGGAATCTAAATCAGGACGACAACAAAATCACAGAGAAAAATATTTTAAGTTGTTTGAAGAAAAATTTCTTAATATGCTGAAAGACAAAAAGATAAGCATTGAAGAAGATGAGTAAACCACACATAAGAGAGTTTCTAAAAGAAAACCACCAAGATACATCATAATTAAATTTGCCAAAACTAAAGACTGGAAAATAATCTTCAGAGTACCTCAGGAAAAGCAGAAAATTACCTACAAATGGGAAGTTATAAGATTAACTTCTGCAGAAACAATGTGAACAAGAAGGCAATATTCATATATACTGATATAGATATACCATGTGTCTATATATAGAAGAAAACAAATGAGAACCATATACTCAACAATATTGACCCTCAAATGCAATCATGAAATTAGGGAATTTCTAAATAAATAGAACTTAAAAGAATTTATAAAAGTCAAATCAGGGCTGAGCCCCAGTGGTGTAGTGGTTGTGCGCAGGACTGCGGCCCACTGGGATTGAGGTTCAATTCTAGCTCCATAGGAGCAAAGGCTGGGTCTCCTACTCCCACCACCAGAGTGCAGTGATGCCCCCCCCCAAAAAAAAGTCAAATCAACCAACAACCGCCAAAAGCAACTTAAAATGAACATACATGACAGCCACCCAGAAGTCAACCTAATTGTAGAAGTACCTGAAGTAAAACAGAAGCCAAAAAATAGGGATCCACAAATATCAAGTTGTAATGAAGACAGTTATGAATTATAAAGGAGAATTGTGTAGTTACAGGACTTCCAATTGGAGAAGTCAAATAAATTCCAAGAACTTGTGTCAAAGGGAACATACCATACACACTTGTGCATAAGCCAATTTTCAGCATATTTTAATGCTTTTTGTGGCAAAATTAAGTGCCTCAGCTTCATAGTAGGGTCGACTTATACTTGGGTATATACGGTAATATACAATAAGAGGGAAGATGGCAAAAAATAAATTGCGACTTGAGCCACTGGCATCAGCTCCTCATTTTTCACCCTCAAGTAGATAGAAAATATTTGGAAAAGATGATGACAACATATGTACAGATGTGTTTGACAAAATGGATATATGTCTGCATTATGATAAGATCTGTAAGTGCCCCCAATAACATAAAATTGTAACATATATATGTGCATATGTGTGTCTGTATGTGTGTAGTGATAGAAGTATACAGTGGCAGAAATGCAAGAGTTAAAGACAACATAAACAAAGGGTGTTATATACACAATCCTGCAATAATAATGATTTCTGAATAGATACACTCAGAAACCATTTATCTATGCAAACTAAGCAGGCTGAATGGGTTTGAGAGGGAGAGTGGGTATAACCCACATATGTTTGAAAAAGATATTTATACATAGGTATTTAGCTTTGTTACAAATATACCATTATGAATGTGGTGAAATATAAGGGGCCATTTTCATGAAACTTTTTAGACACCAGAGACAATTGGTTTAACAATCAACAGTAACAGTGTCTGACATCCAATATTATTAGTGAGTGGAGACTGAAAAGCTTGTGAGCAGACATCTAAGTTGCAATTCTTGGTCTCTCTCTGTCCAGAGGCAAGAAGAGTGATGCAAATTGAAGTTGCATGGAAACAATTACTTTAATGGACTAATACATCATGTGGACATTGGTCTCTATTTCTCTGAGATCAGAGGAAATAAATGATGCCTACTACCAACTAGACCTCTGAAAAGGATTGCTTTAACAGATTCTGGATAAAGTGGGAGTGGAGTGACTGTGTAATCAAATTCAGAATCATGAAAGAAACCAAGTCTACTGGTCAGATGGAGAGTGATGAAACCACCTGAAAATATAGCTCTTGGTCCCCCTGTGGGTCTGGGATAGAATTTTCTCTCTTGATTCAATTTTCAGCTTGAGAGCAATCTTCCATTTGGGATCATGGGAGCAGCATTGACTCAAAGTTGAGAAGGGCTAGGAAGTAAGGAAAAATGGAAACTAAAAATCAGAGAGGAGGTGGGATAGATGATGCTATATTGAGCAGATGACAACGAATGAGATGAAACAATGTATATGAATCATTGAATGTAAAACGGATGAACTGCTCTGTAAATTTTCGTTCAATTCACAATAAATATATATAAAATAAATGTACTTAAATTTTCAAAAGGGAAGAAAATTCATTGGTGCTCCTTAGTATTCATGCTCCACTTTCTATTTGGTAAAATAACCCCAAATTTCCAGGGCATGGAACCATATTGGACTCGACCAGAGATCACTCCTAGAGGTCAACAGTGCTTGAGCTATTTACAGGTTTTTCTTTTTCTTTTTCTTTATCTATATATTTTTGTAGACATTGTTTTTTTTTTCTTGTTGTAGTTGTCAGTATGCCTTCTTTTGAAGCTTCATTTTGCTACGTCTTGTTTTTTGCACATATTATTATCTCTGCAGGTCTATATACATAAGATAGGTTGGATGTCAGTTTGGAGGAGAAAATGATGGGACTGATGGTTCTGGGCGGATATGAGAGAGGAGAAGGTTGGGGGAAACAGGTGGTGTTGACCAACTCAGGGACAAGGGAACAAGTGATCCAAAGCCAGTGGCAAGGAGGGTGTCAGAGGCCTGGTAGAGATTGATCAAGGGTAGGATAACAAAGAGAAATTACTGAACTGCAAATGAAGGCTTAACGTGACAGTTGGACAAAAGGAAAGTAAAAGAAAATAGAGGAAAGAAATAGGAAGCAAAGGACATTTATAGAGGTCTAAATATAGGCATAAGCATAGGTAATTATATTTGTATATGATGATGGAGAAATACATTTATAGGCTAAGTATTAAGGCAGCAAACTGGCATTCCATGATGCTCACATTCCTGACATGATCACTGAATACGAATGTGTACATAAACAAATTTGATGGTGCCCGTCTAGCTCACAAACAATAAAGCCCAATGGAAGAAGCACCATGGGGTGTCTAAGCAATTAGAGATCAGGCATCAAATAGCTAAAAATTTAAATGAGGGAAAGTACAGGCTGGGGACTGAAAGCCCATTTGTAGGTAGCACACTTCCAATTAAAGGGGAGAAGCAAGGGAGAGACGGACCAGTTAATGCTTCTTCCTCTCCACTATCATGATCCCAATTCTACCTTACAAATCTGGCTCGACCAGAGAATAGACACAGGTACATACAGGAACAGGAAACATGGTGAATCCAGGACAATTGTTCCCTTCAGAACCAGTGGTGGGAGTGGTGATACCTGGAGGGTGGAAGGAAGAAGGTGGAATAGAAAGGGGAATTGATTATCAGGATCTACAGATAGTTTCTTCCATGGGGAATGGACAAGAGAAAAGTGGGTGAAGGGAGACGTCGGAGAGTGTAAGATATGGCAAAGTAACAATAATTTATAAATTATCAAGGGTTCATGATGGAGTGGGGAGCGAGGGGAAAAATGAGGAGCCAGTACCAAGGGCTTAAATAGAAAGCAAATATTTTAAGAATGATGGGATTCACAGATGTACAAATATGCTTGACAATAAATGAATGGATATATGGATTGTGAGAAGAGTTGTATGAGCCCCCAATAGAATGATTAATAATAATAAAAAAGAAGCACTGAAAAATGAAGGAAAAAATAACCCCAAATTTTGGCTGGACACTTGCTGAGCTATTTTAAAAATATATGTTTCGCAGATAAATTTGGCCTTGTGAAGAAATTTGCCATAAATAGAAAAAGTAGAGGGGCATTGGACCTGCCACTTTTCCCTTGAATTTTACTATGCTTTATCCTATAACATGAATGCCATCATTTAATTTTTATTTTTAAATCAAATGCTTTTATTTGGGGGCTCTTATCATCTCTTATTGCAATCCATACACTCCTCCACTGTGTTAAGCACATTTGCACGTATGCTGTCATCCTCATTTTTAAAGCATTCTCTTTCTACTTGGGTCCCTGATATCAGCTATCCATTTCTTCCCTCTTCCTTCATAGACCGCCCTCCCTCACAAACTCTTGATAAGTTATAGATTATTATTTTCATATATTACATCTTGCTCCATTGCCCCCATCCAACTTTTCCATTGCTCATCTCACTGAGAGGGAGTTCTAGACTAATCCTTGTGATTGGTTCCACCTTCCTCCCCCCTTTCTCCCCTAACCCTCATGGTATCTCTATTCTCATTGTTGGTCCTGGGAGGTTTATATATCCTGGATTCCCTGTGTTTGGGGCTTTGTTTGTAGCAGTGGGCATGTTCTGGTCTGATCCAATTTGTAAGGTAGAACTGAGGTCACGATAGGGATGGGAAAGGAAGCACCAAGGAACTAGAGGAAAGTTGTGGGTTTCATCAATGTTATACTGCACCCTAACTGGCTTATTTCTTCCCTTTGACCCCTCTGTGAGAGGATGTCTATTTGTCTACAGATGGGCATTGGATCTCCACTCAATGTCCCACCCATCCACCTTTGTTCTGGGTCATAGATAACTTGATCCCTGATCTCATCAATACTTCATGATAACACAGGCTGATGTGCTTCCTCCATGTGGGCTTTATTGCTTCTCAGCTAGATGACCACTTGTTTATCTTCAAGTATTTAATACCTAATGTTATATCTTTGGATAGCAGGGCACAGTCAGCTTTCTTCACCACATTCACTTATGCACCCATTTTGTTTTCAGTGATTGTGTCAGGTAGGTGAGCATCACAGAATGCCAGATTGTTAGAACAAAGTGTTCTTGTTTTGAGAGAATACTTGAGTCAAGACCCAATGTTCATCTGCAACCTTAAATTTTAACATATAGATATGAGTACATAGTTCTATTCTCCTTTTGTTTGATATATCTATATATAGACATATATTTACTTATGTATGTGTCAGTATTTAGACCTCTATAAATGTCCTTTGCCTCCTTGTACTTTCCTCTATTTGTTTTTATTTTCCTTTAGTCCCACAATCATGTTCCACCTTCATTTGGGTTTAGTTATTTCTCGCTGCTTCATTGCCCCTGATTAAGCCCCACTAGGCATCCTACACCCTTCTCACCAATGATTTTCATTCACTTGTTGTTCCCTAGTCCCTGGGTTGGTTCCACCCCTTCTTACTTTCTCCCCCCCCCCCAAAAAAAACCCCATGTTTTCTATCTCCAAATTTTTATCCCACCTATCTTATCTAGATAGACATGTAGATACATTAATAAGCACAAAAACCCAGCCAAACAACAACAGCAACACAAAGAAAGCCACCGATGCAAATGGAAAGGCCTATAAATAGTTGATGGTCTGTTTGTTAGTCTTTATGAATGTTTTCCAGTCGAGTCTGATGGGGTATCACACTCTGTCTCCAAAGTCTAATTTTGGTATTCCCCCGGGATTTTATCACTTTGCTCCCCTTGATAATCTGTTGCATGCACTTAGTGTTTTGTCCCAATATGATGTGATCACATTGTGTACAATGCCCTCACTGTATGTCCAATAGTGTCCCCTGCAGCTCTAAGGTTTAGTGAAGGAAGTCATGCCTCATGGTGGGGCTTGACCTATAGTCCCCTCTGTGTGTTGTCTGCTCTGATGGTGAGTATCATCCTTGGGGCTTGGTGGGCCGGGATGTCCCCCTTCCTTATCCATCCCTTTTTGTTTCTTCTCCATGCTCTAATCAGCCTCTCCCAAGCTGTAGCCCCAGTTCTGCCCTCTGAAATTGATCCCTCTGAGGGGGGCAGAGGGGTTGTCCACATAGTTGGGATTGGGGCCGGCCCCACAGACCTTTCTATTGGTTCCCTGGTACATGCTGGTATATTGTATTCATATCAATAAATTGAAACCTGATCTCTCTCTCCCTCTCCTGTGATCATCATTTTATTTTTAACAGTTTCATTGGTATATAATTCACAAAAAAATCAATAGTTTAACCATAATAAGAAGAGTTGTAAAATTATCACCATAATCAATTTTGGAACATTCCCTTTTTTTCATGGACTCATCATTGTAAACCCATTTACTCCGAACTTTCGCTGTCATACCTCTAAGGAACCATTAATTCAACTGTTGTCTCTATAGAATGACTTCCATGGATTTCTTATGCAGAAAAATCATTTTTAAAGAAAAGAAAAACTCTAACAATAACAATATAGAACCAAGAAAATCCTCAATTGAAAAGGAACCAGAACAGTGGTTCTCAACCTTCCTAATGCTGCAACCCTTCAATACAGTTCCTCATGTTGTGATGACCCCAAACCATAAAATTATTTTTGTTGCTTCTTCATAGCTGTAATTTTGCTACATTATGAACCAGACAGCACCTGTGAAAAGGTTTTTCAACCTCAAAAGGGGTCGTGACCCACTGTTCAGGCAGAGAACTACTGAACTAGAAAATATTAAAAACTAGAGAAAGTTTAAAATGGGTCAAAAGGTAGATATAAACTTAACAGTTTTAAATTTTAGCCAAAGTGCATCTCCAGTAATCTACTTTCAACTGAATGCTGTATTATAACAAAACTACTCACATCCCTGGCCTCTGGTTAAAGGGGATTTACTGGAGATTTAATCCATGTACATTTCCCCTTCACTTTAAAAGAAAACTGAAACAAATTACAAATTGGTCAAAAGGAAGATGATAAGATATCACATTTTAACCTAACTATATTTGTCATAATCACCTTTACAATGTTTTTTGTCTGATTCACATCCCTCAACTTTGGTTGCAGAGGATTCACTGGAGGATTAATTCATGTGTGGCCCCTCTAAATGGATTTTGAGCTTCCACTTTTACCCATATCCTTCTGCAAGTGATGTATTCACAATGTAAGCTCTGATATCATTCCATTCTTTCGTTTCAATCTTTTTATTTGCAATGCTTGGATCACATAGGTTGGTGTGCTTCTTCCATGTTGATGCCTCACTTAGATAGCTACATTTTTTAAGACAAGTCTTTAAGACCTCAGACATTATTCCTTCTGTGATAGGTGGGCACAGTTTAGTTTATTTATTTATTTTTATTTTCTTTTTTTGAGATTTCCAAAAAAAAATTTAATGAATCATTTTATTGGGGACTCATACAACTCCCATCACAATCCATCCATACATAAATTATATGCAGGCCACATTTACACACTTATGCCATCATCACTCTCAAAACATCCTCCCTCCATCTAGGCCCCCAGTACCAGCTCCCTATATTTCCCTTCCTCCCCCTCCCCCTTGAATCCTTAGTAATTTACACATTGTTATCATTTTCATACTGTACACTGTCCAATGTGTCCCAATACTTTCCCTGTTGCCCATGTCCCAGAAAGGAGGCTACATGTAGATCCCTGAAATTGGTTCTCCCATTCTATTCCACAATCCCTCCATCTTCCTAGTATTACCACTCCATTCCTAGTCTTGATGGGTCATCTATCCTATGTTTCCCATGTTTCCAACTTCACTGTACATTTCCTGGTCTATCTGGATTTATGTGGTAGAATTGGGATCATGATAGTGAGTGGGAGGCAGCATTTGGGAACTAGAGGAAGGTTGCATACTTCATTGCTACTGCACTATATCTTAACTGGCTCATCTCCTCCTTGCAACCCCTCTGCAAAAGGATGTCGCTTCACCTATTGATAGGCTTTGGGTCTCCAATCTGTACTCCCCCTCATCAATAATGATATAATTTTAGTTCTTTGATGCCTGACACCGGATCCCTTCACCACCTCATGATCACACAGGCTGGTGTACTTCTTCCCTATGGGCTTTGTTGCTTCTGAGATGAATGACCGCTTGTTTACTCAAGCCTTTAAGACTCCAGACACTATATCTCTTGATAGCCGGGCACCATGCACTTTCTTCACATTACCTTATGCACACATTTGTCTTCAGCGATCATATCAGGAAAGTGAGCATGCAAAGTTATGCTCTTTAGTTCTTGAAACCTGATATCTAATCCCTTTGACACCTCGTGATCCCACCAGCTGGTGTGCTTCTTCCATGTGGGCTTTGTTGCTTCTGAGCTAGATGGCTGCTTTTTACTTTCAAGCCTTTAAGATTCCAGACTACCACTTTTGATAGTCGGGCACCATCAGCTTTCTTCACCACCTTTGTTTATGCACACCTTTGTCTTCAGTGATGGTGTCGGAAAGGTGAGCAGCTTGGAATGCCAATTTAATTGAACAAAGTGTTTTTACACTGAGGAAGTATTTGAGTAGAGGTCCAGTGCCCATCTGTTGTCCTACAACTAACCCTATAGGTATGCATGCTGATCTATTTCCCCATCATCACTTATAAATATATGCACCTATGTACATACCTGTATTTGAACCTCCATAAATGCCCATTGTCCCCCAGTTCCTTCCTCTATTTCTATTTGCGTCTATACTGTATTCATTATGTTAAAGATCTCTTCATTCATATCACCTATAGATCATTTTTTCCACTGCTCCATTTGGCAGCAAGTTTTTGTCACTTCAGTGATGGTGAGGTGGATACCTTTTCTTGGGATAAGAGAAATCCCCCATTTATTAACTTTTCCAAAAATGAAAATGTTGGAAAGCTGGTGGCAAAACTATTGCCCTTGCCATCATTCACATGAGTCATATCAAAAAATCCAATATATCTCTCTTCACTGAGGATTACACCACCTCTTCCAAGATTAGTACTTCCCATCATGATACATATGCTACCAGTGCCGAACTTGGTGGAATCAGTAATTTTTCTAGTTTCCAGATCAATCTGCATGGTGTCCTTTGCTTTGATGAGGAGGATCTGGATAGCAGATGGTGGGATTCCTTTTGTGCCCACAAAGATCTTACTTTCCACAACTTGTACTTCTCTCTGCTTGGTGGGCCAGGATGTGTTCCACTCTTTCTCCTTTCCTCATCATTTGTTCCTGTGCCTTTCCATCATTCATTTTTTTCCCTCTTGTCACTGCCCTGGTGGGATTAGGAAGCCCAGCCTTATGAATACGCTAATGGAATGTCTTCTGGAGAGCTGCTGCTGGATTTAAGCTGTCAACCCTGTGGGCCGCAGTCCCACACACAACCACTGCGCTACCGGGGCTCAGCTCCATCATTCTTAATGAACCAATGCATGCAACTTAAAAAATTTCTTCTCCTATCAGAGCACACTTAAATGTATTTCTTAAGAAAATGATCAGTAGGAGACATTCTCTCTCAGCTTGTGGTGAACAATGGAAGCAGCAAACACGCCATTCATTTTGTCCAGCCACCAAAGCTTTAGAGCAGATATCTTAGATGTTCCTTGGGCTGAGGAGCCATAACTGCAATGAGTAGCCTATCTAATCTAGTTTTATCATACTCTGTTATAGCTCTCATCTCTTCGATAGTTTCTTCATAAACGTGGTTTTCAGACAGGGCCATGTCATAAAAACTAATTGTTCTTAGATTGGACTAGAATTAAATGCAAACCAAAAATGCTTTCAAATATCTATGAAATATATGCCTTTTATTCCTCTTAGAGACATCATTGTCATTTGATGTTATAGAACATTATCAATGAACCCCTGGGGCTAAAGGTAATTGTGTTGATAGTGTTATTAATTTATTCAATGGTATAAAATTTAATCCAATGTTGAGAAAATGAATTTATATGAATATAGGCCAGCTATGAACCACAATACATGAATTGTTGATTTGTATGTATAGCTTAACCTCTTAAGTGACTTGACACTGGTTACACAAACATTGGGAATTCATGATAAGGCAAAACTTTCAATAATATTCATTCACTCAGAAAAACCACATCTTCCCAATTAGTACACATCTTAATAAAGCAAGGATGACATGAAAACAGCAAGTCTCTGGTAGTCGCAGGCTATCATTCATTGCACACCCTCAAGGCAAGAGACCCAAGCCAAGTTTCAAAGTCCACCAATTCTATGTCACTGATCTAGAAGTCATCTGTTTCTTCTTATACTAGGGAGTTTCAGCCATAGGTCCAAGAGCTACAAGTGACTGTGAGGTAAAACTCAGTTATTTGGTGGCCTTTCTACCTCAAGTGCTTCTGATATAACCTATGAAGGGTATTGTGTGTCTCAAAAGAACAGGGTCTAAATGTCTCAGCAAAAGAAAACAGCCTGGATCACCTAGGTCTACCTAGAAACTAGGTCAGACGTTTCCAATTAGGAACATCTTATCAAGAGTATTCTCCTAGGCTCTATTTAAATATTGTTAAGCATTTCTTCGTCATGAGAGATTGCTCTTCCATATTTACCCTCCAGCAGAAATGACATTTTCTTATCCAAGACATATATGTCATCCTCCCCAGCATCTTGATTTGAATTTCCAGTAAGGTATCCTTATCATTGTGGTAGGAGTGTCTTTTGGTTTGGGGCGACCTTAGTACAATTTTGTATGGCAAGTGTTAGTCCGGGTAGACTACAGAAACAAATTCATAGACATGCATATGGATATAAGGGAAAGGTTTATATACAAGAGGAATGGAACCTTGAGAAAGCATCCCAACCCAGTCTAGTTCAAAGTCATAAGTTTGATATTAGCCCATATGTCTGATACCACTCTATAAAGTCTCCTTCCAACTCACAAAGTCACAGGCCAGTGGGCACAGAGTCCTGGCTCTGTCAGGGGTCCCCTCATGGCTCCTAATCTCCAGCACTCACGGTCCATTAGCGGTATCCATTGGTGATTGAAACATATCAATGCTGACGGGGGTCTCTCTGTGGCTTTTCCCACTTCAGAGGTCTGGTTCCATCAGGGTAAGGCCGTGTGGCTTCTCTTCCGACACTTCAGGTTCCTCAGACGCTGCCATCTTGTCTTGTCAGTTGAGAGACTCCCAACAACTGGGGAGATGGTCTCTCATCTCCATCAGGGAAATACCATGAGACTTCCCAGAATTCTCTGGAGAAAGCCATGCCCACATAGGCTTGGCTACTCATTGGCTCTCTCCTGATTGACAGGCTAGACTCCACCCCTACATCCGAATCATGAAATTGACATCAAGTACATGAGCACCACAGGCAGCAACTGAATGGTCTCCTTCCCATCTCTTGAAATACTGACCCCAGCTGAGGTGAGGTCTCCTCTGTTGAAGTAGTTTTGAAGATGTACATATAGAGTGGGTAATAAATGTTTCATGGATGCTAAGCAGACCCTCTATTTTGTTAGATGGGCATCTGGATTAAATGATTTACATGTCCTGGAAGCAAATATCTGCCTTAATTTTGGCATTTACCTTATAGTAGTGGACTCATAAAATATTTTTCCTTATGTAATTGACCAACTCCACCCAGCTTAATGGTTGTCAAGTCCCTCCATGTCATGAACTATGTCATGGTTTCATCACTATTTTTTAGGGATGCATAGTGTTCCATTGTGTGTATGTACCAGTTTCTTTAGTCATTCTCTTACTGCTGGACATTTGGGCTATTTCTAGCTTCTTGCTATTGTAGCCTGTGCTACAGTAAATATGAAAAAGCATACATCCATTCTTGTTATTGCTTTTATTTATTTGGGGTATGTGCCCACCTGAGGTGTTGCAGGGTCATATAGTAAGACAGTTGTTTTAGATATCACCAGATTGACTTCCACAATGGTTGTACATATTTACAAACCCACCAACTGTGTATAAGAGTTCAATCTCCCTACACCCTCTCCAGCATGTGTTGTTCCCTGATTGGTTTTGTTTTGTTTTATTTCCATGAGCTACCATTGTGGGTGTAACATGATATTTCATTGTTCTTTTGATTTGCATCTCCCAGTTGGCTAGTGATTGTGACCATTTCTTCATGTTAGCCATTTGAGTGTCATCCTTTGTGAATTGTCTATTTACATACTTTGCCAATCTTTTAACTGGACTATTTGCCTTTTGTGTGTTTTTTATTTTCAAGGTGTCACAGAATTTTACAGATTTTGATAATTAGTCCCTTATCTCTTGTGTCATTGCTAGACATTTTTTTCTAAATCCATGGGGTCTCAAAAGACTCTTGATGAAGTCTTTTAATGTTCATACATGTTTTATTTTTTAATATACTCTAGTCATATATTTTTGTCTTCTATAGTGTATGCTTCTATTATTATTTTCAGTAGCATTTGTATGTCCTGTAATGGGACCTTTAAGTTTGTCCCAATTTTCTCACTGATGTCTACATAACTCTGAGGTCTACATTTCTTGAGCTCATTTTTGTACATGGGGTGAGGTATAAGCCCTGGCTCATTCTCTGCATACGCATATCCAATTTTTCAAGCACTATTTGTTGAAAAGAATATATTTTCCCACTTAATGTTTTATTATTCTTTGCCAAAAGTCAGTTGTCTGTTACTTGATGCTTTTATTTCTGGGTTTTCTATTCTATTCCACTGGCCTATGCTTCTATCATTATACCAATATCAGGCTGTTTTGACTACTGTAACTAACTGTGTGATAGATTTTGAGGTTGGGAGTACAAGACCTTCTACTTTGCTCTCATTGAGAAGTTATTTGCTTATCCGAGAAGAGACCCTGGGTCTCTTCCCTCTGCATATGATATTGATAATGAGTTTTTCCATTTCTTTAAAAAATGACATTGGGATTTGGATCATAATTCCATTGTATTTGTAGATTTTCACAATATGAAGTCTTCCAATCCATGGTCATAGGATATACTTCCATGATTATATTCTTAAAATCATGTTGAGTAGTTCTCTTTGCATAGGTTTTTTGTTTATTTGGTTAAGTTTATTCCTAGGTATTTCATTTTTCATGTGGCTATTGTAGATGGTAATCTACAATAAAGATGATTTTTTTTTTGGAGCTCTTATCACTTGTATGTAGGAATCCAATTTTGGCCAACTCCCTCAGTTGTTTCCAACCGTCGTTTTATGGAGCCCTTGGAATTTTCTCTATTTAAAATTGTATTGACTGCAAATAGTAAGATGAATGACACCATTTTAGACCATGAATCCAAGGTTACTTGTTACCATATAATAAGAAGTAATGTAGAAAGAGTCTGGGTTCCTGGTATCGAAGAGTTCCCAGGACTAAGACTTTAATATATGAAACAGAAATAAACTGCTATCATGTTAATAATAATAATAATAATAATAATAATAATAGATTTTCCATAGATATTTTTCTCACTCCCTTATCATTATATTGTTTACATATGGTGTTTTGTGGTTAATAGGTTCTGTGTCATTGAAAAGGTCAGCAGTTGGATCCCACTAGTCACTCAGTGGCATTGTTTGGATTGGAATGTCACAAAGAAGTATGTTTGTGTTAAAGGTCATAATTCTATATTTAAAAACTCCAATTTTAAATGAGGATAATGCTAGAAATGGAACATCACATCTTAGAAAATTGGATTTACTTTCAGTTATTTACACAAGCTTTCTAAATTGCATCAATTAATATTGTTGTGCATTCCTTTTGATGGCTGCATTAAACATCATCATGTGAAAATATTAGCTAATGTATCAAGTTCACATTCCAAACTCAACAATTTATTCCTTCCTTTCTGTCTTTCTCCCATTATTTCAGCTGTGATGTCCCTGTTCTAAAGCAAGAGATTACTTAGGGTGAATCTGCCTGAATAGAAGGGTAATGGGGTAACAGGAAACACCTGGAAGGAAAACACATGCTGACTAATATATCAAAGAATCATCCAAATACAAATTCAAAGACTTTTACCTAATCAACCTGTAAACATGACATCCACTGGTCAAAAGAGATGCTGTGTTGAAAAAGAAGAGTGGGGATGGCTCTGTGTCACAGAGTGTAGATACTAAACCATCATCTCCATGAACAGGTTTTGGAGAAGCATCGTCTTTGTAGCAAAAATACAGTATATCACTTAGCCTGTTTGCTCCCTCCTTCTCCCTGGTAATTTTGCGCAGAAAACAGGATAGGTGGGGTGGGGAAAGTTAAAGAAAGAATGTGGTTCCTGGCTCAGTATCACCATTAACATCCTTTAGTCATGTTTTAGATTATCTTCTCATTTACTAAAGAACATTGACTCGGCTAAAGTTACACCATCATTAGTGCCAATGCAATTGGAATCTAACTTTGCTAACATATTTCCCTCTCTGTGTCGCAATTGAGTGTCTCACACTCCTACTGACAAGTGCCACTTAGAAGCAAAATTTGGGGAGTGAAGAATTTTACTGGAGATTCTGGGTGTGAAATATATTTATAAGAAAGGATGTGGTTATACGGTTTACCAAATTATTTAAAGATGGGATTTGCTTTGAGGATCCACTTTCCTTTCAATTCCCTAGTTTATAGCTTATGGCATTCTTTGATTTAAGGAATAGATCAGTCAGTTTGTTGGGGAGGAAGAGCAGAGAAAAGCATTTGCTGATTTATCTTTCTAAGCAAGCTGCTTTCTACCCCTTTAATTTAACACTTAGCCTTCCAATGTAAAAAAAAAAAAGCTTTTTTCCACTGACATCATTTGCTGGAAACTGAAATTGTTTCAAAGGAGAAAGAGGAGGTAAAACTATTTTTTTGGAAAAAAATTTATTCACCCTCATAACAATAACATTGAAATTTATACACAAACAAAGCAATTATATATTTTAGATGAGTTATTGTGCCAATTCACTTCAAAATTACTATATCTTGCAATTATATTCTTAATAAGCATTCTTAATAAAATTATTTTGGAATAATTTTAGATCTACAGAAAAATTATGATGACAGTACAGTTTCCTGAAGTGTTCACTTCTTGCATAAGCTGTTTCTTTGTCAAAATTAAGATGTGAGGATGGGTAGATTACTACTAATTAATCTACAGTCTTTAATTGCATTTTGCCAATTTTTCTACTAACATTCCTTTTTTTTGCAGTATCTGATGCATGATGCCACAATGCATTTAGGATACTTTACCTTAAGTGAGAAGAATCAGCAAATTTGAAAACTAATTAAGACAAAATCCTTAATACCTATAGCAAATGATACATTAGATTTTGTAGTTGCGTTTAGAGGGAGAGATCTGGAGGTAATGAGAGTAGGGTGGGAAAAGGGATAGAAGATTTGAAAAAAGAATGAACTTTAACTGAAGGGGTTTTTTTTTTAAGAAGGACTTTTAATGATTAAGATATTTTGAATAGCTTCATTTGAAGAATCTGTCCTTTTCCTAAGGATCACCATGATGGACAAGTTCAAGAAAATGTGTAGAGCAGTCATACCATAAAGAGACATGGATGATGTGGAAGAACTGTTGGGGCAGCAGTAAGGAAACTTGGGTTCTATCACTTGACAACTGTGATTTTCTAAAATCCACTAAGCAGATCTTGGCCAAAGTTTTTTCATCTATAAAAGGGGAGCCAAGTTTTCTTACTTTCTCCATCTCAAAGAATTGTTTTAAGGAGCAAATGGAATCAAGTATATGGATAGTCTATTGAGTAAAAGAGAACATAGGGCTATTCATATGCAAAAATCAAAATGTGATTGCGTGTGGATCAAAATTGGTTGATTCCCCATTAGGAATTATTCTCAAAACTTTCATGCCTTTCAGAAAGTCAATTTTGCTTTTTGTTTTTGTTTTTGTCAGAATTTCTTGTGCTCTGGTGACAAATGAGTCACAGCCAATCAAAGTTTAGCTACTCCCACTTCCAAAAGCAAAGGATTGGACAACAATAGTAATCAAAGATCATGGAGCTATGTCAGTTTGTCACCCAAAGAACTGCTGAAAAGTGAAAACCGATATCCACTCTATACAGCACTGAACTAATACCACAGAAGTTGATGATTCAAAGTCATCCAGAAATAGCTTGGGAGACAAATCTGGTGATCTGCTTCTAAAAGGTCACTGCCTCGAAAACCATATGGAGCAGTTCTGTTCTGAGTATTTGAGATTTTTTTTGAGTTGGAATTGCATGAACAACAACCACGAAACCAGTCAAGCAAAAGTTCGATGTGACTTTTTCAATCTATGAAGTAGATCTTCTGTTCATTGGGGCATCCAAGACATGATGGTTGATGGTATGAGTTAACGTGGCTAGGCCATGATTCCCAGTGGTTTGGCAGACATTGGGCTGGTTGCTCTTCCATAATGTAATCAATTTCATGATTAGAGCTAATATAATACATTCAACTCCAGGGTGAGAAGTGATGTGAGCAGCCATGTAGTTGAAAGGAGAGTTTCCTTATGAGTATGGCCTACCTCAAGAATATACGTAAATGGATATTTCAGCAAGGCTCATTTTGTCCTTGGTTCCTGCAGCTCACAGCTCCTCCTCTAACCTCCAGCAGCCTGCAGACTGACCAACCCATTTAGGGATTTGTCAGCCCCTGCAAGCACATGACTCAAGAGAAGGCTCCCGCCAGATGCCTGACCCACAGTTTTAAGAATTACCAGCCTCGACAATCACCACTTGTGTTTCACTTGTTCATATTATGGTGGCTTGTGTGTTGCTCTGATGGTTGTGTGTTACTCTGTCACTGGTATTTCATAACAGCAGAGTCTCTGAAAAGGAACAAGTTTCTGCAAAGCTTCCAGACTAGGAACAATCTATGAAGAAGAAATAGGCTGCCCACCTCGGTGGAATTAGCTACTGAGATTATGGATAACATGAAAAATTCTCAGATACTGAAAATGTCATGGACAGAATTGAAATCCTGTCAGACGCAATGCCAGACTGTGAACCCCTCAGATCAGAAGGCACTCAAAATATGGATGTAATGAGTCTAAAGAAGGGTCCCTGGGCTAACATCAAACCTATAGGCTTGAGTTGAACTGCATTATAACACTTTTTTAAACAGAAATTGCATTTACACAACAAGGTGCTTTACTTAAAGGGAAAATTATCTAAGTGTCATTTCTTTATTAATTTGCCTCTACTTAAAGGCATATGATCCTACATGTAACAGCTACTTACAAAAGGATAAAATTGTCGTTGGGTTTACAATGCTAAATGAAAAATATTCAAGTATTTTTTATGTTGGTGTTTTTTGTTTTGCTTTTGTTTTGTTAAACAGTAAGAGCAAAATAAATTACTAGACTATAGAGAGAAGAGGTGAACGAGCATACTACTAATGGAGGAGAGATTTTCTCCAGCCAATCTCCACTTGATGGGAATCCAAACATGCCATTGGCCATTTGTTTCAAAATAAACAACCGGAAAAATGTAGTATGTTTGTGCACATGCACCAGTTACCTTATGTGCAATAAAGGAATTGGGAAGGGGAAATTAAAGAATGGAAAAAAAACTACAGTTGTCAGGATATGGTGGATGAGCAGAGATGCTGGATGATATGACGAAGAATGAGGCAACAGGATTGGGGAAAGACACAGCAACAACCTATAATATGCAGATGGCACAATTTTACTTGCTGAATATGAGAAGGCTTGAAGTACTTATTGATAGTGATCAAGGATTTCAACCTTCACTAGGGATTACAACTCAGTGTAAAGCAAACAAAGATCCTCACAAGTGGACCAATAGATAATATCAAGATAAATTGAGAACAAACTGAAGTTGTCAAGAAACCACAATTGCATGGATCTACAATCAATTCTGATACAAGTAGCAGTCAAGTGATCAAAGAACACATTGCATTGGATAAGTATGATGCACAGACCTCTTGAAAGTGTTGAAAAGCAAGAGTGTCACTTTTGAGGAATAAGGAGCGCCTGACCCAAGGCATGATATATTCAATAAAAGCACATGTAGGTGAAAGTTGGAAATTAAATTAAAAAGAAGACCAGAGAAAAATTGATGCAATTGAATTATGGTGCTGGCAAAGAATACTTAAAGTTGCAGGGGCTGACAAAAGGACGAACAAATACTGTATGTCTCTGAATAAGTACAGACAGAATGCTACTTAGAGACAAGGATGCCGAGACATGCAATTTGGACATGTTGCATGCTGTCACAAGAGACTAATCCCTGGAAAAAGCCATCATGCCTTGTAAAGTAGATGGTCAGGGCAAAAGAGGAAGGCCTTTAACCAGATGAACTGAGACAGTGACTGTAACAATATGCTCAAAGACAAGAACAATTACGAGGATGTTGCACAATGAAGTGTTCTGGAATCCCCATTCTTGTCAAGGCTATCTTGTGGTTTGTAATCCTCCACACAGTGCAGTGACTTTGTACAGTGAGTAAAACCTAAATAAAAATATTTTTGATATTTCCTGTTCTTTGCCAAAATTCATGTGACATGAACAAGGATACCCTTCATTTTATGTCTTTCAAATACAGCTTAAATTTCTGACAGTTTCCTGTCAATGAACTGCTGCAACGGTTTTTTAATTATCTTTAGCAAAGTTTTACTTACATGTGATATGGTTTTATCATTTCCACATTCTGTTGGATAACGTTTCTTTGGAATGAGCACAAATACAGAGCTCTTCTGGATGGTTTTCCAGATTTTCCAAGTAGCTCTCTTGGAATTAGACTAATGAGTGTTACCTCAGTTTGTTCAAACATTTCCATTGCTATTTTATGCATTCCAGGAACTTGTTTAATGCAAATTCTTTCAATGAAGCTTGAACTTGGTTCTTGATTATATGCTACCTCAAGAAATGTTTGAACATAGTGCAATTCTTCTTAGTACAGTATTACTTCCATGGATGCAATACTTGGATCAAACATGAAAACAACTGTGAGGATAAATGACATAATTTACAAATCCAAGAAGCTCAACAAACTACAAACATGATAAACCCAAAGAGATCCACACCAAAAATATTATAATGGAAATTTCTATTATAAAATTTTAAAAGACAGAGCAGTGATTAAATATATATACACATTGAACAACAGAGTCTCTTTATCTCGTTGTGTTCATGCGACAGCAATTTAATTTGAAAGATGTTGGGGAAAATGGAATTTTGCATGCAAATCACTGAAGATGAGGGAAATTGATAAATAACTTTAGAAATATTCATCGGACTCCATTTGTATGTAATCTCTGAATTCTAAGTTGCATATGGATAAAATTAAACTTCAAGAGGCAGTGCCAACACAGGCAAGGAGTTATAAATGGACTATTTTCCAGAATTCTCAGAGAGCTGAAAGATGCGTTATTTCTTAACAACCAGAGTAGAGAGACTGTCTTTATTGAGCACCCATGATGACCAGTAGAGATCCCAAAGAAATACTCCTTAGTAATGGGGCTAAAAGGAATCTTGGTGGCCCTGTGAGTTAGGCATTACGTTGCTAACCACAGGGTCAACAATTTAAACCCACGAGCCAAACGTCTCCATGGGTGAAATATGAGGTTGCCTGCTTCCATAAATATTTACATTCTCAGAAAAGCTATATATATTGGAATTTTATGAAGTTGAATAAATTTGATAGCAATGGGTTTAGAGAGGGGGGCTAATTAAAAGTTATCATAGAAACCCCTCAAGTTCTTCCCCCCAAAAAAGTTTATAAAAATGCTTGAATGGATCAAGCTGATGTGCCAGTTACCTATCTGCTTACCAAAACAAAAGTCAACACTTTTAGCCACATAACATTAATCATATTCAGTATCTAGTTGAAAATACTAGCTTTGCCACACAGAAGGAAAATGTGAGCCATGATGAGGAGAAAATCAGTAAATAGAAAGAGACTGAAATTAAAAAGAGAAAAATCCAAGATTATTGCTAACAAATCATTTTTAATGAGTGCAATTCCTATATTACAGAGTAGAACTGAGTTTTGTAGGGTTTTCTTGGCTCTAATCTTTACAAAAGCAGAAGCAGAGAATGGGTCTTTTTTTCTGGGACTCCACTTGATGAATTAGCACAAACTTTTGGTTAGTAGCTGAGCCTAAATCATGAAATAATAATATGAATAAACTTGGAATTTAATGTAGCTATCATATACACAGGATAAGTTTAAAATATTGGGACTAAATAGCAATCATCAGGAAGGAAGAACTACAATGATTTTAATTTCCATATGACATATATATTTACACAGAAAATCCTATGTAATCTATAAAATAACTAGTGAAACTGGTGAGTCAATTTAGTAAAGTCACAAGATGCAGTGATATTTTAATTTTTCAACAGTTTTATTGGCATATAATTTAAATATTACACAATGATATTCTTTTTTTTCATGGGCGTCACTTCCTCTGGCGGTCATAGGCCCTACCCAGTGCTGCTCCTGAGAGCCGCCGCTGGATTTGAACCGCCAAGCCGCAGACATCAGTTCCGCACTCAACCACTTATGCCACCGGGGCTTAGCCCTAGAATTATATTCTTAAGCATAAAGTTAACAAAAAATTGTGCTAAGGAAGACTTCTGGGAAGATGATGATGTGACAGTCACCAGAGGGAATTAGCAGGAGACTGGCCTGAGGAAAGGGTCTAAAAGAGAAATTCAGCAGTGCTGGAACGTTGAAGGATCTTCATAAAGATAATTAGGCACAGATTCTCGGGGTTTTGAGGGTCTTGGGGTTTTGGTCTTGCCACAGTGAAGACTGGCTGGGGTTTGATCCTAACCGAGCTATTGTCTCTGCTGGAGCCGATGCCAGAATGGTTAGAGCCAGCAGAGGGGAATTGTCTCCTCGGAGTCGTGGCTTGCCACTGGTGAGGGGCAGAGATTGAACCCCTGCTGCCCTGCACTCAGAAATCAGGGATCAGCTATGTGGCTGCTTTGGGTTCTATCGCTTCTCTCTTTCCCCCCCCGCAGTTCACACAAACTTGATCTCTTGGTGTTAACTCCTGGTATCTTCCAGTTTGATTCACATGCCAGACCACTCCACTTACAGTAGGGCAATTACGCCTGCTACACCCAGCTGAGAGAGCCCTACACTGTGTAGAGAAGCACGAGGCTAGCGAAGCTCACCTACACTCCACCTGGGCCTTTTCCACCCAATTTCCTACAGGGGAATTCCAGCCTGTGTGATTGGGGAGAGCTTTTACATATCCTCTGGGGGTCCATCTGACTCAGGAATCTTCCTCTTGCTGGCCTTGTTCCTCGCACGGCCCAGAACAGTTCCAAAAGTGCTGGCCTGAATTCCGAGCTGTTGAAAGAACCACTGTCCAACCTCTGCAGTGATCTGCCTGATGGGGTGGTTCCACCCACTATTCGCGGTGCTCTACTCAGGAGTGGGTAGCCCACCAGCCTTCCGTGGCGCTCCCTTTGCAGTGTGCACGCCCATGCACACCCTGCAGTGCTCAAGGCTGCCATGGGATGCACCATCCCACCATCCTTGTGGGTCCACAACAATCCAACCAGTGGTCCCTGGGAGTAACACCCAATTTGCCCTCCAGATAAGGGAACACTGCTTCACTAGGGAAAGAGTGAGGTCACAAGAGGATAGAGTGTTAGGTTAATTCCATAGCAAAATTAGTAACAGGAAGTTCCAAGGCACATTTCCTTAAGTCTCCCAGAGAGAGTCAGTGCTCTTCAACTCCATGGAAAATGTCACCTGGTTCCTCGAAAACAATGCAATGCAAAACAGCAATCAGCCCCAACAACCTCAATGAAAAATTAGGAGAAACAAAAGGTAATGACAGAAGATGTCCTGAACCTAAGGGCATGCATAGAAGTAGCAGGTATTGATATGCCGCAAAAAGAAATTTTCAGAATGATGCTTGGAGTCATACAAGATATGAGAGAAACAGTACAGGAAAAGGATGAAATGATAGATGAGATAAAGTTCATGCACCAAAGGGAAATACAGGAGCTTAGGGATGACATAACAAAAACCAACAGCAGACTCACAGACTTTGCAAATCAACTGGAGGAAGCTGAAAATCGCATCAGTGACCTAGAGGAGGATCAAGTGCAATTTAACACATGCAAACAAAAATCTAATAAGTTTATCAGAGAAACTGAAGAAAATGCAACATCTATGTCTGATGCTATAAGGCGAAATAACATCAGAATTATTGGTCTACTGGAGGAAGTCACAACAAAGAAGACATCTGCAACAATAGTCAGAGAGTTCTTGGAGGAAAACTTTCCTAGCTTAATGAAATGAAAACTAGGCAACCATTCAAGAGGCTGAAAGAGCACCAGCTATACTGAATCGCATGAAGAAGTCACCAAGACAGATAACAGTTAAACTATCCAACTTTGAGGAAAAGGAGAAAGTCACAAGAGCAGTTAGGGGGGAAAAAGCAATCACATATAATGGTTCCCAAATAAGAATATGCTCAGATCTATCAGCAGACACTATGAAGAAGAGGAGAGAAGTAGAACAATATATTTCAAAAATTGAAGGAAAATAGCACAAACCCAAGAATACTCTATCCAGCCAAATTATTTATCAAGATAGATGGAGAAATAAGAGTTTTTCCATACAAGGAACAACTCAAAGAACACATTAGAAGAAACCCAGCCCTACAAAAGATCCCTGCTGACCCAGTAAGGGCAGAAGAATAGCACTCATCAAGCATAAATAAGAGAACATCACATAGAACAACCTCACCCAAAGGGCATCGAAGAGAAAATAGCCCTGAAAATAGGAATGGCATAAGGTTGAAATAAATCACAAATGATCAACCCTCATACACAAATGCAAAAGAAAGAGGTAGGTAAACACCGAAAACAAAAGGTATAAGATGAAATCACATATTCCACAGTTGGAGATAATAGCCCTAAATATCAATGGACTGAACTCAGGCATCAAAAGACTGAGGCCAGCAGACTGGCTTAGAAAACACAACCCATCGATTTGCTGCCTACAGGAGACACATCTCAAGACTATAGACAAAAATAGGCTGAGAATCAAAGGCTGGAGAAAGGCATACCACGCAAACAACAATTCAAAAAAAGGGGGGGTAGCAATCCTAATCTCAGAGTAAATTGACTTCAAAGAGCAAAACATAAAAAGAGATAAGGAGGGACACTATATTATAATGTTCAAGGGAAGAGTAAACAATGAACCAATAAGCATTTTAAGCATATATTCCCTGAATGAGAGACCTGCTGACTACGTAAACCAAACACTCAAAAACATGAAAAAAGAAACCATAGCCTCAACAATTAATATCAATACACCACTCTCTGAGAAAGACAGATCACAGGGAAAGAAACTAAACAAAGAGGCTTAAACACTGCATTTAGACAATTTGACTTGATAGATATCTACAGAGCTTTTTCTCCAAATACAAAAGAATTCACATTCTTTTCAAGCCCACAAGGCACGTATTTGAAGATGGACCACATGCTGGGGCATAAGACAGATCTACATAAATTTAAGCACATTGATAACATTCAGACCTCTCTCTCAGACCACTGTGCTGTAAGCTTGGAAATCAATAAAAAGAAGAGGAAGAAAACAAGAGCAAATAATTGGAGAATGAATAACTATTGCAAAAGGAGTGTATGCTGGCCCAGATCAGAGATGAAATTAGGAAATTTCTTGAAACCAATGAGAATGAAAACACGACATATCAAAACTTATGGGACAGAGCAAAGGCAGTCATCAGAGGAAGTGTCATAGCAACACATGCACACTTGGAAAAAGAAGAACCTCTCATAATTGATAATGTTGGTACAGAACTTACAACGTAAGTTCTGAGAGCACAGTCATCAGAACACTCCCACTAATAGCAAAAGAAAAGAAATAATAAAAATAAGGGCTAAATTCAGGAGAGGGAAAATTTAAAAATAATGGAAAACTTAATGCTGCTAAAAGTTGGTTCTTTAAAAGGGCTAACAAAATCAACAAACCGCTGGCAGACTTAAGCAAAGAAAGGAGGGAAAAAATTTCAATAGCAAGAATAAGGGATGAAAGAGGGTACATCACAACTCACCCCAATGGAATCGAAAGTATAATTACACAGTACTACAAAGGACTGTACGCCAATGACTTCAATAACTTTGAAGATGTAGACAAATTATTTGAAAAACAGTTACTTCCTAGACCATCCGCAATGGATGTCAAGATTCTCAACAGATCCATAACAATAGAAGAAATAGACAAGGATATCAAGGGAATACCAACAAAAAAATCACCTGGCCCAGATGGCTTTACAGTTGAATTCTACCAAAAATTCCAAGAAGAACTGACACCAACCCTACACAAGCTCTTTCAAAGCATAGAAAAAGATGGCAAGCTTCCAAACTACTTCTATGAAGCTAGTGTAACACTGATACCAAAACCAGGCAAGGATCCCACAAGAATTGAGAACTAATCCCTAATGAATATTGATGCAAAAATACTTAATAAAATATTGGCCAGTAGAATGCAAAAGTATAAAAACAAATAATTCACCATGACAAAGTGGGGTTCATACCCAGGGTGTGGGGGTGGTTCAGTATATGAAAGACCATTAGGATCATTTGCCATATTGACACGAAAAGCTATAAGAATCACATGATTATATCCATAGATGCTGAAAAAGCATTCAACAATATCCAACACCAGTTCCTGTTTAAGACACCCAAGAAGATGGGACTGGAAGGAAAGTTCCTCAAGACAAAACAAGCTATGTATGAAAAACCAACAGCCAACGTGATAGTCAATGGAGAAAAGATTAACACAATCCCACTGAAAAAGAGGACCAAACAAGGTTTGCCCCTTGTCCCCATTCTTATTTAATTTCGTACTAGAGGTTTCGGCTAACAGCTTAAGGCAAAGAAAAGACTGGGGAAGGAAGAGGTGAAATTATCGTTATTTACAGTTCATAGGATTTTATATATGGAAAACCCCAAAAGCTTCACCAGGGGAGTACTGGACGAAATAGAGGAGTATGGCAGAGTGGCAGAATACAAGATCAACAATCAGAAGTCTGTTGGACTGCTATACACATTAGATAGGACCACAGAAGAGGAGATAAAAAAAGAGGTACCCTTCACAATAGCCAAGCACAAATTGAAATATCTAGGAATATACCTGATTAAAAGAATAAAAGACAAAAATTACAGAGCACAATTACAAGAAACCAAGAGTGACTTCAACAAATGGAAGTATATCCCATGCTCCTGGGTTGGAAGACTCAATATAGAAAAGATGCCAGTTCTACCCAAGACACTGTATAAGTTTAATGCAGTTCTGATACAATTACCCTCATCTTTCTTCAAAGAAATGGAAAGGAATTATTACCAACTTCATATGGAGTGGGAAGAAGTTTAGAATTAGCAGAAAACTCCTCCAGAAGGACAGAAGATGGAAGGGCTTGCTTTACCTGACTTTAGCACATATTGCTCAAGCCACAGTGGTCAAAACAGCAGGGTAGTGGCATATTGACAGCTACTTAGAACAATGGAAAAGAACTGAAAATTCAGAAATAAAAACATCCGCATACAGACAACTGATCTTTGATAAGGGCTCCAAAAATATCAAATGGGAAGCAGATGCCCTTTTCAACAAGTGGTGCTGGAAAAAATGGATATCTACCTATAGAAAAATGAAGCAAGTCCCTTACCTCAAGGTGAATCACAGATCTCGAAGTAAAATCCCAAACTATTAAAGCCATCAATGAGGGAATTGGGACCAACCTGAGAATACTGGCACAGAAATTACGTAGGCTAAAAACATAGGGAAAGACACAAACACAGAGGAGTGACAAATAGACAAGTGGTATACACTGAAGATAAACCACCTGTGTATGTTGAAAGAATTCACCAAGAGAGTAATAAGAGAGCCCATGGACTGGGAAAATATCTTTAACAATGGCAAATCAGATAAAGGCTTTATTGCAAAAATCTACAATACCTTGATAGCTTCCAAAAAGAGAAAAACAAACTGCCCACTGAGGCGGTGGGCAAAGGACCTGAACAGAAGTTTCACAGAGGCAGAAATCTGAATGGCCAATAAACATATGAGAAAATGTTCCTTATCATTAGCCCTAAGAGAAATGCAAATCAAAACAACAATGATAGCACCCTCAAGGACAGTCCAATTCAAAAAATCAGAATGCAACAAGTTTTGGAGAGGTTGTGGGCAGATAGGAACTCTTAATCACTGCTGGTGGACCTGTAAGTATGTACAGCTACTATGGAAATTGATATGGCAATGTCTAAAAGAGATGGGAATTGAGTTACCATATGACTCAGCAATTCCCCTACTGGGCATGTACCCAGAAGAGGCAAGCAACAAACCAAGGGCAGATATCTGTGCTCCAATGTTCATCACAGCACAGTTCACAATTGCAAGGAATTGGAAGTGGCCTAAATTTCCATCAATTGGCAAAAGGATTAAAAAGTGGTGGTACATATGCACAGTGGAGTACTATGCATACTATGAACGCATGAAGCATATCACCTCATGGGAAGAACTGATGGAAATTATGCTAAGTGAAGTTAGCCAAGCCAAAAAGGACAGGTACAACATAAGTCTGCTGAGGGAAGGTAAATTTTAAAATAAATGCAAAAAGGGCATCGGGTAAAAGCTACTCTATACAGAAATGCCTGGGGTGAGGCCAAGGTAGTATGGCAGGGACAGACCAAATCCAGGGCTACATGTGGTAGCCAACTAGAGTGGGGATCCGGGAGAGGTGTGTGTGTGAGAGGTGGATTGTGATGTGTAGAGAGGGAATGGGGTAATAACCCACTCAAGGGGAGCATATTGTTTATACCTCCACAGGGAAAGAGGGACAAAATTTAAACCTGTTGCCCCAGGATGTGAATACACCATGAAGGTATGGAGCGGGGAAGCAGTGGAGGGGTCTGAGTATGCAACCCCAATCCCAACTATGGGGGCAGTCACCTCTCCCCCCAGGGGAGTTTACTTTGGAGGTCAGCACTGAAGCTGCAGCTTGGGGAGTGAGATATGCCTGACCAGAGCACAAGAGAACAAATGAAGGGGGAGGAAGAGAGAATGGAGTACATTCTGGCCCAGTGAGCCTTCAGGACGATATTCCTACTCAGAATAGCTGATGTACAGAGAGGATCATATCGCTGGTCCCACTATGAAATACGGCTACCCTTGTTGACCCAAGGTCCTTTGGGGTCAACAGTTGAGAAACAGAGGCAGGATTATACCTTGTCTGACCCAACCCCACCATGGCAAAACACTAAGGGTGTGCAACAGAACATGGAGTTCCCGATGGAGTGTCAAGGATATACTTTGGGGCCAGGATTTGGGACCCCATCCGACTCAACCAGGGGACACTCCTGGAGGTCAACGAACAGACCTTGACCTATTTAGAGGTTTTTATTTTGTTATTATTTTTAATATATCTTTTATTCTTTTATATCTTTTATTTTTAATATATATGACATTGCAGTTTTTTGTTTTTATTATTTTATTTTCTTTGATTGCTTCATCTTAGGATGCCTGCTTTTTGTACATATTGTTATCTCTGCAGTGTATCTAGATAAGATAGGCTGGATGAACAGTCTGGAGGTAAAAGTGATGGGACTGATGGTTCTGGGGAGGACATGAGAGATGGGCATGAGGGGGAAAGTAGGTGGTCTTGACTGGCCCAGCTATAAGGGAACAACAAGGGATTCAAAATTAATGACAAGGTGGGTGTGAGAGGTCCAATAGGGATTGATCAAGAGTAATGTAACAGAGAGAAAAGACTGAGAATGATAGTGGGACAAGAGGAAAGTAAAAGGAAATAGAAGCAAGAACTAGGGGGTAAAGGGCATTTATAAAGATCTAAAAACAGTCATGTACATAGATTAATAAATGTATACATGACCACGGAGAAACAGATCAAAGTGCATATACATATAGGGTTAGTATTAGAACAGCAGATAGGCATTGGACCTCCAATTAAGTAGTTCCTCAATTCAAGAACATTTTGTTCTATTAAATTGGCATTCCATGATGCTCACCTTCCCTACACAATCACTGAAGACAAATGTATGAATAAGCAATGGTGGTGAAGAAAGCTGATGGTGCTCAGCTATCAGCAGATGTAGTGTCTGGAGTCTTAAAGGCTTGAAATTAAACAATCAGCCATCTACCTCAGAAGCAGCAAAGCCTACCTGGAAGAAGTACATCAGCTTATGGGACCACGAGGTGTCAAAGTTATCAGTCTTCAAGAACTAAAAATCATAATATTGCGTGCTCACCTTCCTGATATAATAGCTGATGACAAATGTGTGCATAAGCAAATGCGGTGAAGAAAGCTGAGGGTGCGCGGCTATCAAAAGATATAGAGTCTTTGGTCTTAAAGGCTTGAAAGTAAACAAGCAGCCATTCATCTCAAAAGCAACAAAGCCCACATGAACGAAGCACACCAGTCTGTGTGACCAGGAGGTGTTGAAGGGATCTGGTATAAGGCACCAAAGAACTGAAAATTATATCATTATAAATGAGGGGGACTACAGATTTGGGATCCAAAGCCCCTCAATAGTTGAAAGGACATTCCCTTACAGAGGGATTGCAAGGAGGAGATGAGCCAGTCAAGGTATAGCATAGTAACAATGAAATATGCAACTTTCCTCTAGTTCTTAAATGTTTCCTCCCACCTATTATCATGATCCCAATTCTAATTTACAAATTCAGCTAGATCAGGGGATGTACACTGGAGTCAGAAACATGAGGAATTTAGGATAGATTATCCCTTCAGGACCAATGGTGGGAATTGTGATACCAGGAGGATGGAGTGATGGCAGAATAGAAAGGGGGAACCAATTGCAGGACTCTACATATAGCTTCTTCTCTGAGGTATGGACAACAGGAGAGTGAGTGAAGGGGCACATTGGACAGTGTATGATATGAAAAAGTAATGGAAATTTGTAAATTATTAAGGGTTTATGATGGAAGGGGAGGGGAGAAGGAGGGGAAATGTGGGGAGCTGGTATTGGGGGCCTAAGTAGAGGGAGAATGTTTTGAGGGTGACAATGGCAACAAGTGTGCAAATGTGGTCTGCATACAATTGATGTATGTACTGATTGTGATGGGAATTGCATGAGCTCCCAATAAAATGATTTATCAATATGTATATACTAAAAATTGTGCTATGATCTTTAATCCCAAAGTACAAAATATTGAGAAAAATTTAAATATCAAAATAAATGGAAAAATAGAGATACATTGTTCATGGCTTATACTACTTATCTTAATAAATCAATTCTCTAATTGATATAAAATATCAATAATATCCCACATATAATTCCATCTAGTTTTTAAAAACATATTCTTGAAATGAAAATCACATAGATATAAAAAGCAATATTGAGAAAAGAGCAAAGCCAATGTACCTGACTTCAATGCTATCTGCATAACTACCTTGAAAAAGATCCGACAATATTGACATAAGGATTTATGAATAGAGCAATAAAACAGAATCAAAATTCCAGGAAGAGAATTGCATTATACAGTCACTTGGCTTTTAACAAAGATATCAAAACTGTCTAATGGTGAAACTTGGGTCTTTTAAAAACTGGTGCTTCAAAACTAGTCATCTAAATACAAATAAGTAAATAAGCCTTGATGCCTACCTTGATCCATACATCAAAAAATGATTTGCTATAGATCATATTCCTAAATGTAAAACTTAATAGCATAAAATAGATGAAATCTTTCTTATGATATAGAAAATAAGATTTATAAAATATAAATTCAACTTCATGAAATGAAACTCCTTATCAAACGAAACTTCTAAAAATGAATGGATTCTACATGTATGCCTAATCTTGTCACTTTGTAACAGTGAGATCATATAGGATTTGACACCTTTGTAATCTCCTTATTTCACTCAGCATAATGTCTTCAAGGTTTACATGTGTAGCACTATCAGAGCTTCACTTATTTTTCTGGTGGGGTGGAACAAGTTCCACTGTGTGAAAATCAGTGAGTTTTTGTTTGTGTCAATGGTATTGTTTGAACAACCAATTAATATGATATGTATCATTAAACTATACCTCTTCAAAATACGAAAATTAAAATACAAAGTGTTGTATTACAGATTTACACACAAACACATTAAAGAATAACGACTAAGCTGCTGATGTTCAACAAAATACCTTGCGGGATTTGTTTTCTTGGTGTGGGGGTATAGGGTCATGATTTCATGAGACATGTCAGTCACTGTTTTTCATTACTTGTATTCTAACTCATCATCCATTGTATAATGCCTTGGGTTTTAGAAGTTTGCAAATGCTTATCCAAGCTACAACACTGGATCCCCAGAGAAAAGAGAATTGGAAATTGCAGAAGGAAACATTAGCTACATTAACCCCTGCTTCCTATGCCTTGAGATCATAAGAGTGGGATGGTGCCTGACTATCATTAAATATTTCTTTCCATGGATTCAAAACTTCTGCAGCTATTGGAGCTGGATGAACATTTGAAAATATTTCCAGTGATAATCTTTTAACCTTAAATATTAAACCAAAACAAGTCCCTATAGTCTACTTTGAATTAAACTTTCCTTTCCCATTGAAACAGTGTATTTCAATCACCAACCATTTAGTTAGCAGTTAAGCACTTAATCATTCTGTCACCAGGGCTCTTTAATTAGTAAAGGGTATTTGCCTTGCATATTTCGTTTTCAAGAATTATCCCTATGGGATAAAATTGGCAATAGCATCGTAAAAGCTTAAATGAAAAGCATAGGGGGTGGTACGTTTATGTTAACAATGGTGGAATTATTTGGAAAAATACTGAGAATAGTTGCACAGCAAGAAGAATGCTAACAATGGTTCTGAATTGCACATGCAGAATATGTTGAGATTATGTACTCTTTACTATGAATGTTTTCAACAAAATAAAATCAATTTAAAAAGAGAGAAGACACATTAGGAGAACATATTCACAAATTGCATATCAGATAAAATTTTTATCTAGGGTCTATAAAGACAAATAACCAAATGAAAATGGTCAAAAGCATTGAAATCTTCACAAAAGATCTATGAATGACCACTAAGCTCCTGAATATCATTAGTAATAAAAGAAGTTCAAAGCAGAGCCACAATGAGATACTGCCACACTTTGGTATTATAAGACCTAACATTTCATGTCTGTTTTGCCACCTTTGAGACTTCAGGTCCCCGAAGGCTAAACATGAGTTTCTTTGCTCTTGCCAGATATGCACCTCCACCCATCTATCAACTGGACTAATGGTACCACATGAAGTTGTCAACTAATAGATTTCACCTCCCTGTCAGCCCATAAAATTAGTCAAACAGACCAATGACAAACTCCTGTGGAAACCAGGGAGAACCCTACTATCCTTTTACTACAAAGCCTAATTCCCATAGTCCCTGTGGATTCACTCTATTCCTAAACACAATAAAATACTGCCAATCACATTTCCCCAGTTTCAAGTGTCCTGTGTTAGGTCATCTGCTACTAGTTAGGGTGGGGATACCATCTACATTAACAGGATGAATAAGAAAGGATCTGTATATCAATAAGAATGTTTAAATAGATTGACAATACCAATGTTGATGACTAGATGAAGCAACTGAAGCTTATACATATTTTTGGTTTACAATGACTTTGGAAAGATATCTGACAATCTTTTAGAAAATGAAGTGCTACAAAATGATGGAGGTATATCATTGGAAATGAACTCAATGTTACTAAATTGTTCATTTTAACAACTTTATTGGCAAATAATTCACCTATTATGCAATTCAATAATTTGAGCACATCAAGAAGAGTTGTATAATCATCACCACAATCTGTTTTAGAACATTTTCTTTGTTCTGTTAGTAATGGCTGTTAGCTCCCCATTTACCCCCCAACCTTCCCTGCCATACGCAAAATGAACTCTCCAGCCACTGAAGATTTTCCTATCTTGGATTTCATATACAGAGAAACATTAAAACAAAACAAACAAAAACTAACAACAATAACCATATAAAACAAATAAAAATGTTAACAGAAAAGAAGTCAGAAAATGTTAAAAACTAGAACAAATTTAAAATAGATCTAAAGGAAGATCAAATTATAAAGCGTTTAATTTTGACCTAACTACGTCTGCAATATTCCACTTTCCAGTGCATTCTGCATGATAGCAAGGGTACTTATACCTGGGCTATTTTCCAAAGTAATTCCCAAGAGACTTAATCCATTTGTACTTCCCTTAGATTTTTCAACTAAAACAATTTAAAAATGGGCCCAAAAGGAGATAAACTGATAGGCTATTACATTTTAGCCTAAATATACCTACCATAATCAACTTTACAATTTTCTCTATCTGATATAACAAGGCTATTCACATCTCTCACCTATGATCAGAAGGAATTCCCCAGAGGCTTAGTTCATGTGTGCACCCTGAAAATGAATTTTGGCCTTCCACTGTCTTTCATAGCATTCTGCAAGCCAAGTGTTCAAATCTGAGTTCTGATACAGTCACTCCATCTGATTTGGATTTTTATTATTTACATTAAAATATATTATTTAAACCAATTATTTACATAATAAAGTTTAAAATAATGTAAACAATAATTTTATTCTATTTAATATTATTTGGATTATTATTTACTATCCTTGATTCACACAGACTGTAGATGGTTATTTTATTTTAAGACATGCCTGTAAGACTCCAGATTGTTCCTTCTGATAGCCAGGAGCAATCTAATTTCTTCTGTGAGAGACTCAAATATACATGAGTATAAGCATAAAGCAAGACCATGTAATCAGAACTACAATTGGGCCTAGAATTAAGTGAAGTATCAAAATTCATTCATACATCTTTTGTTTATATATTTCTCTGGCCTATCTTAGAGATATCGTTGTGCTTTCATGTTACGTAATGTTATCGTCCAATCCTCTGGCCATCACTACCACTGGCATCAAGTCAATGTTGACTCATAGCTATCATATAGGACAGAATAGAGTTTCTTCTGTGAGTTTCCAAAACTGTAAATCTTTACAGGAGAGAAAACCTCATCTTCCCCTCTTGGAGATGGCTGGTGGTTTCAAACTTCTGACCTTAATACCAGACACTTTTTCCTCTTGAGTTCTATGTAAGTTTTGCTAAGTAGTTTTGTTTTGCTTTTCTGAAGGGAGGTTGTTGCTCCCCATTCTCTTTCCAACAGAACTCTAATCACCGTGCCACCCTCCCCACCATCTTGACTTGAATTTCCATTAAGGTTTCTTTATCACTCTGGTAGGAGTGTCTGCTGGTTTGGGGCAACCTTAGCATAATTTTGTATGGCAACAACTGAAGAGTCTTATCCCTTGCCCCATGTCTTGAAAAACTCACCCCAGCTAAGGTGAGGTATAGCAAGAGTGAGATATGTTTCATGGACACTAGGCAGGCTTTCTATTTTGTTGCATGGAAATCATGATTGTAAGGTTTACATGCCCTGGGAACAGAGGCTTGCCTTCATCTTGGTATTTATCTTATAGTAATAGACTCATACAATATCTGTTCTTTTGCAATTGATAAATTTCACTCGGTATAATGGTTTCCAGGTACCTCTATGACATGAAATGTTTCCAGGTTTCATCACTATTTCCCCCCAACCCACACACACACAAATGTGTAGTGTTCCTTTGTGTGTCTGTACCAGGATCTCTTTATCCATTCTTCTACTGGTGGGCATTTGGGATCTTACCAGCTTCTTTGCTATTGTGAACTGTTATGGAGTGAATATAGGAAAGAATAACATCTCTTCATGTTCTGTGTGATAAGATAGTGTGGCAGTCGTGTGTCAATTTCATGTAGGGATGGAGTCTAGCCTGTCAATCTGGAGATAGCCAATGAAACGTCTGTGTGCGCATGTTGTTCTGAGAATTGTGGGAAGTCTCATGGTATTTCTTAATTGGAGGAGAAAGACTTGAGTCAGTCTCTGGGAGTCGGGCTACCAACAAGATAAGATGAGATGAGAGGATGCTGATTCCTAGAGAATGGAGGAGCCAGAGGAGAAGTCATATAGGCTTGACCTGATGGAACCAGACCTCTGGGGCTGGAGAAACCACAGAGACCCCTGCCAGCACTGAGGTGCTTCTACTGCCAATGGATGTTACTGATGGATCCTGAGCCGTGGAAATGAGGAGTCATGGGGAGACCTCTGCCTGCTCCAGGATGCTTCTATTGCACGTGCTTTGTAACTCAGAAGGAGACTTTATAGACTGGTGTTGGACATATGGGCTAATATTGGACTTATAACTTTGGACTGGACTGGGTTAGGATGCTTTCTAATTGTTTCATTTCCTTTATATATAAACCTTTCCCTTATATCCATATGCATGTCTATGAATTTGTTTCTCTAGTTTACCTGGACTAACACAGGTCAGTTTATTGTGCCAACATGGCCAAAGAAATAGTCCATGTTGTGACAACATGACCAATGAACACACATGAGATCTATTGAAAGGCAGAGATATAAATGGCCCTTGCTCTCTTGCTCTTGGATCTTCGGACCAGCTGCCTTGTTTGTCCTGTGCCTCGATCTCCAAGCTTTTGCAATTTAATGTTTTTAGGTCCTTTGGCAAAAATCAGTTCTCTGTAGCCAGATGCTTTTATTTCTGTTTTTTTTGTCCTATTCCACTGGCCTATGCATCTATCATTATACCAATACAAGGATGCTTTGAATACCATGACTGTGTAGTAGATTTTGATGCTGTGTAATGCAAGACCTCCTACTTTATTCTTTTTGAGAAGGTATTTGCTTACCTAGGTCTCTTCCCTCTCCATAAGAGGTTGACAATGAGTTTTTCCATTTCTTTAAAGAATTACTTTGGGATTTTGAATCAGAAATGCATGGTATCTATAGCTTGGCATCTGTAGTATTGGCATTTTCACAATATTAAATGTTCCTATCCATGATCACAAGATATTTCCATTTGTGTACATTTCTTTGGGTTTCTTTTAAATAATATTTTGTAGTTTTCTTTGTATAAGTCTTTTGTTTCTTTTGTGCGATAGGTAGCTTTGTTATGCCAACATGGCCAAAGAAGATGGGTTTGTTATTACAACATGACCAATGAACACGTGAGATTGATTGAAGGGCAGAGATATAAATGGCTCAGCGAGCCCCACCTTGCTCTCTTGCTCTTGGATCTTAGGACCAGTTGAATGCCTTGTTTGTCCTGTGCCTCAATCTGCAAGCTACACTATCCGTGGAACACCTAATCCATGGACTGTCTCACTGTGAGTTGAGGTTCCCTCAAGCCCTGCTTCGCCACACTCCTGGAATATACATCTCTTGCGCTGGGGACTGTCGGACCCTGTCATCAGGCTGACTGTTGGTGACCTGCCTTACTGTTTGCTGCTTGTGGACAGATATCCTGAATTGCCCTGCAGAGACCTACTCAGTGACTCTCAAGACTCAGACTGCCAGTGTGCTAGCTGTCTCATGCAAGTGAGTTACACTGAGCCATTTGTACTGCTCTATAGATTAGTTAATCTATAGATTAGATTCTTATGTTAGACATATTTCCACCTACATAAATATAGAGAAAAGTATTAGTGTCCTGGTTTTGTTTCTCTAGAGAACCCTTTCTAACACATCTGATTTGGTCTATTCCTGTGTATTTCATCTTTTGTGTGTAAACAATACTGATTTATTGATATTGTTTTCAGAGCACTCAGTGCTGGTATATACAAATCCAATTGATTGCTGCTTTCTGATCTTGAATTGCTCCCTTTAAAGTAGTTAATTGAAAAAGATAAATTGCATAGTGTATTTAATTTAGTGACAGTTTTATTGAGATATGATCCATACATCATAAAATGCAATAGTTCAACATATCAATAATTTTGTAATTTTTGAGTTTCACCTCAATGAAAATGTAACTAAATAAATGTATGAAAGGGATCCAAAAATTTCATGGAAAATGAAATTAAAAGATAATGGAAATTTCCCCTGAGTCTTTTAAAGTCCTCTGTTACAGCCTCCCTATAACCTAAGAAGTTTTGATAATGCAGTTAATTGTATTGGACTACTACCTAAAAGGTGGGTGGTCTGTACCCACCAACCACTCTCAAGGAGAAAAATTGAAGGAACCTCAGAAACCCTACAGATCAGTTCTGTTGTTTCCTCTAGGGTCATTGTGAGTCAGAATTGACTCTATGACAGTGAGTGTGAGTTTGGCTATGACTGAAAACTGTACTTCCTTGGGGGTGTAGAGATATTATCCTATGACAGTCCACTTAATAAACCTACTATTCAAATTTAAATACCAACAACCAAATCTAGTGAGGAAGAGATTTTAAGAATTCTGCCAACTTCTTCAGCTTGAAGTTCATCAAATATGCAATCAAAATGAATTGATAATTATTGGCTATAGTAAGGCAAAAGCTGGACATAGAAAGGGACAGTAGTTGGAAAATCAGGCCTTGGTGGCAGAAAAGGAACTGGACATCACTTGATAGAATTTTGCAAGATCAATAGCTTCTTCATCACAAATAACTTCTCTGAGCAAAATAAACAAGGACTTCAACAGATGGAAATCACAGGAATCAAATTGATTACACCTATCCAAAGGGACAATGGAGAAGTTCAATATTATTATCAAAATCAGGAGTGAACTGTGGAACAGGCCATTATTCACTCATGTGTAAGTTCAGGATGAAGTTGAAAAAATTAAAACAGGTCCATGAGCATCAAAATAAGACTAAAAGTATATCCGCACTGAATTTCTATACCACTTCAAGGACAGATTTGATTCCTTCAGTATAATAACAAAAGACTTAACAGAAGCTGTGAGATGGCAGCAAGAATGTCATGCACCCAAATTCCCATCGTCATTGTAAACAGAGCTCAATCATTTGAGGTCCATTTGTCCAAATTAACAACTCAGGATTTTGTTTCAAAGCTGGGCTATACTTGCATAACTTCCTCTTCTCAACACTATTTAAAACTATATACCATTGGATAAGTTAATGATGCTGTCAATAGTATTGCCTTCTGCTCTAGGGGCTTGATTGATAAGAATCTTTGCCAGAAAATGATGATATTTCTAAAGTATACCAGAGACATCTCTAAACCATAAATCTATGAATTGTAGTTTCCCACTTAATACTAACCCCGATCCAAGATCATTTAGCTCTTATGACCTAGCCATGTGTGATGCTCACCCTTGTGAACAAAACATGATAGATATTGGTGGCACAAGGTGTGATAAAGATGGTGCCAATTAAAAAAATACAGTCTTGTATTCAAACAAGCAGCCATCTAAGTGAAACATCAACTGTGTTCACATGGAAGAAGCACAGCAACCTATGTGATTCGGAGATGATAAGTAACAAATCCAAATATTAGGAAGGATAGGTATCAGAGCTTAAGTTGTGAACACCTAATTTTCAGAAGACTATGGATGACAATGGGAGTCCAAAGTCCATCTGTAATCCCTACGTGGATTAAGCCCCTGATGGACTCGCTCTGGCCACAGTCAAATTGCACAAATAGCATTGCTAGTGGACATGGACTATTGTAAACTTGATTAAGATGGATGGAACTAGGCTATAATATGTAACTGATCATTTGATCTCCCTCTTGACCCATTTTGGATTTGTTCTACTTTTAAGTATTTCTTGTTTTTTTCTTGACAGAGGTTGTTTTTCTCTCTATTTTATTATTGCCAGTGTTTTTTTTTCTTTCTTTGTCTCTCTGTTTAAAAAATATATTTACAGTTTTCATGTTTGTCTATTTGCTTCTTATTTATGTTTTATGTTTCCCAGTTTATGAAGCACAGGAGGAGCAGATGTATTGAGATCATAATTGATATAATGTCTTCTCAGAAATGTGGAAGATATAGATTGAAGGGAAATGGGAAGCAAATAATGAATACAGGAGCTGTATCACTGATTATAGTGATATATGCACAACTCTCTATGACTAAAATATGAAGTGTATGATATGTGGATTTTATCTTAGTAAAATTATTGTACAAAAAATATTGCACAAAGAAATCCAAAAGCAATTTAAAAGACAAGTAGGGTAGAAAATAGCAAAGCAGAAATCAGAAGAGTCTTTTAAACTTTCTCTTGAAGGATGATAAAGTAAAAGAGTTTAGCAAAGCGTTTCATATGGCAGCTCCAAAAACAAAAGAAAGCATTTTAATGAAATGTATTCTCAGAAACTCAGTGCCATTGAATTGATTTTGATTCAAAGTGACCTGATAGGGCAGGGTAGAACAACCCTCATGGGTTTCCAAGACTATAACTATTTATGAAATTAAACAGCCTCATCTTTCTCTAGCAGAGGGGGCTGGCGGTTTCAAACTACTGGTCTTATAGTTAACGGTTCAAAGCATATCTATGCCAATAGAGCTTCTTAATGAAATGTCTTAGAAAGTAAAAAAGGAAGAATACATTCAACATATCTCAAGTTGACAGAAATGAAAAAAATAACCCAACACTTGAGCTACAATAATGAATGATTCTATGTGCCAAATACTGAACAATGCAAGAATCATTTGAAGAAGAAGGAAGAAATACACAGAATTGTGGAACCAAAAAGTATTGGCCCACATTGATCACTTCAAGTGGGAGCATAGGATCAAAGATCTATAGTGTTGAAGAAAAAAGTCCAAAAGACACTAAATATATTAGAAAAACAAGGTTCCATGATTAGTTAGAATGCCAACTGAAATATTTCAGCAAGCTGATTGTGTTAGTCTGAGTAGGCTAGAGAAACAAATTCATAGAAACATGTATATAAGAATGAGATTTATATACAAGAGCAATTGAATATAGATAAAACATCTCAGCCCAATGAGATCAAGTTCATAAGTCCAATATTAACCCATATATTCTATACCAATCTATAAAGTCCTCTTCAGTCTCAAGAAACACATGCAATGACTTCAAATACAGAAAGATCACAGACCAGTGTGTGGAAAGACTTGTTGATCCCGTAGCGTTGTAGCATCTCAGTGTTGGCAGAGGTCTCTAAGTGACACCAGTGTAGCTCCATGTGTCTTCTCAGCTGGAATGTCTCCCAGGAGTCAGTGAGTGTCCCGTGTCTAGTGAGCTATTTAACTCCTTTGTGACTCTAAGTGAGGTCATCAAGCTGCTATCTGATCGACAGACTTTCAATAGTCTCAAATTGACAGCAGATTATTTAACTTCTACTCTGAGAAAGCACTCGAAGCACTCACTCAACTATGAGAAGAAATTTAAAAGATAGCTACCTGGCCAAGAGAATGAAAGAGAAAAATACCAAAGTTTTCAAACAATATTATTAATATTTCATGATTGCAAAATTTATCTGAAGATAATCTAACAACAATTTTAGGAGTACACTGAGAGGTTGCTGATAGAAATCAAGCTAGATTCAGAAGAGAACATGAAATGGTTCCGAATATCAGTGCTGGTTGAATTTACTTTTTCACACACATTTATTTGTGTTTTGTTGATTTTGAAAACACCTTCCAAAATGTAGACCAAAACATACTATGGATTTCTTTGAAAAGAATGGGAATTCCAGAACATTGCTCTTGTGAAACTAGTAATGGACCAGATGTAGTTTTGGGGACAGAACAAACTAATACTACATAGTTTAGAATCAAGAAAAATATGCGACCAGGAGCAAAAAAAAGAAAGATATGCATCAGGGTGATACCAGCACACCATACTTATTCAGTCTGTATAAAGCGCCAATATTCAGAGATATTGGACTATATGAAGAAAAATACAGCATCATGACTGGAGAAAGGCTTGTTAAAAACATGCAATATGCAGATGACACAACCTGGCTTGCTGAGAGTCAGGCAAGACTTGCAGCATCTGATGATGAAGATTGGGGAATATAGCTTTCTATATGGATTACAACTCATTGTAAATAAAACCCAACCCCCTACAACTAGATCAGCAGGTGACATCTTGATAAATGAAGAAAAACCTTTAAGTTGTTGAGAATTTCATCTTACTTGGATCCATCATAAATGCTCATAGAAGCAGCAGTCAAGAAATCAAAGGACATATTGCATTAGGTAAATTTACTGCACAATATCTCTTTAATAGTAATGAAGAGTAAGGGTGTCACTTGCAGACTAAAGCCAGCCTGACCCAAGCCATGGGGTTTTCAATTGCCTGTGATATATGCATGTGAAAATTGCACATTGAATAAAGAAGATCAGAGAAGAATTGATGCATTTAAACTATGGTACTGGTGAAGAATATTGAAAACACCAAGGACTGCCAGAAAAACAAACAAATCTGTCTCAGAAGGAATACAGCCAGAATACTCCTCAGAGGTGATGATAACTATATGATGTCCCAGGAAACAGACATATATCTTGACAAAGTGTAATAAACAAACTCAAAATCACTGTCATCGAGTCCAGTTTGATTCAAGCTAACCCTAGAGGGTAGAACTGCCCATGCGGGTTTCTGAAACCCTAACTCTTTACATAAGTAGCTTCATCTTTCTCCCATAGAGCAGCTGGACATTTTGGACTGCTGGCTTTTCATTTCACAGTCCAGTGGATAACCACTCTGTTACCAGGGCAGTGTCCCTTAAGGAGATGAATTGACACAATGGCTGCAACAATGGACTCAAACATAACAGCAGTTGGGAGGAGGCATAGACAGTGATTCATTTTGTTGTCGCTGTGAATCGGAATGATCTCAAAGGTACCTAACAGCAGTTGCCCTCACCTAGTTTGTGTGGTGCTTATGCTTTGTCCTGCTAACCAACATCTCAGCACTTTGAAATCGCCAGTCATTCTGCAGGAGAAAGATGAAGCTTTCAACTCCTGTAAAAAGTTACAGTCTCAGAAACCCACAGAGGCAGTTCTCCCCTGTCCTATAGGGTCACCATGAGCCAGAATCAAATTGATAGCATTTGTCCTCAAACAAGAGGCTGAAACATAGTAACAATTGTAAAGACGATAGAAGACTGGGCTGTGTTTTATTGTGTTGTACATAGCAACACCTTGAGTCATAAGTAATTCGACAGAACCTTACAAAAATAGTGTGCCCTCCAGGTTATAGTTTGTCTTCTCACGCCTTTCACTCCCCATATATACTATACTCCCTACTTCCATGTAGTAGTTATATAATCGTGTGTCAACTTGAGAATAAAAAGAATTAGTGAGGCGAAGTCTAGCCTGTCAGTCAGGTCACAACCTGATGATGACTCTTTGGCCTAACCTTCTCATGAGAATTCTAGGAAGTTGCTCTTTCTCCCTGGAGAAGGGTCCAAGTATCGAAAGATAAAGTGTCTGGGGTCTTAAAGGTCTGAAGTTGAACAAGTAGCTATCTATCAGAGAAGCAACAAACCCACATGGAAGAAGCACAACAGCCTGTGTGACCACAAGATGTCAAAGGGATCAGGAATCAGGCAGTAGAATACCCAAAACAAACAAGCAAACAAACAAACAGAAATCATATTGTTGAGATTGAGGGGGCTCAGAGTAGAAACCCAAAACCCATCTGTAGACATTGGGACTTCTGAGTCAACCAGGGCATGGTATAGAACCAATGGAACACACAACATTCCTCTGGTTCCTTGAGGTTTCCTCACCCCCCCACTATCATGACCTCAGTCCTGCCTTTCACTGTGAGCTAGATTATGTGTACATGTATGTACAGATAATAAATAAGTCAGTGTAGACTATGAAAATAATAATAATGATAAATTCAAATTCATGAAAGAGTCATGAGGGGGGAGTCATGAGGGGGGAGGGAAGAAAGGAGGAAAAAAAGAGGAGCTGATACCAAGGGCTCAATTAAAAAGTAAATATTTAGAAAAAATGATGGCTACATATGCACAAGTATGATACAATTGATATGTGGATTGTTTTAAGCGTTTTAAGAGCTCCCAGTAAAATGATCTTTTAAATAAAAATACATATACATTTACATATACATTTAGTTTGCTTTGGGGATCAAGTATATATCAGAATGAGGTACTAAATCAATAGTGTGTTTTACCATAAAGAATAATCAATACCTACATTTTGAAAATGAATTGTTATAGAATCCAATTCTATCTGAGCCATTTCTAATCAATATGCTTAGACCTGTAGCAGGGAAATGCTTTTAATTAAACAGATAATTGCAAATAAAGAGTTCTCTGTCCTAGAAAAAAGAGAGACTAGCAAGAAGACAACCAAATAACAGAAACACAACTCAAAAATTCATCATGTAAACGAAAAACTGTAGCACTATAAAAAACTAATAAAATGACATCAAGAAAACCATATTTTTGAATAATAGCACTCAATGTAAACAGACTAAATTCATCAGTTAAAAGAGAACTACTAATGAATGGATTTAAAAATGAACCCTTCATGTGATGCTTTAAAAATACATCTTAGATATTTTTAAAAAAATTAAAAATCAAAGGGTAGAAAATACACCCTCGTGTGGGAAGCAGAGAGAGAAGGACCAAGTGATGGAGACTTGTTACTTCTGCTCTAGGAAACTTCTTCTGGCATTTGTGGGGTCCTCATCCGGGGTGGTGCCAAGCGGTCCTGCTCTGTGCTGACTTGCTAGTGGCAGTAAAAAGAAAGCTGGAGTAGAAATATTAATCTCATACAAAATAGACATCAATGCTAATGACACAGTGAGGGGCAAGAAAGGTCACTATACCATTATGAAAGCTCTAATTGAGCAAAAAAACCACAACCATAATCAATATATACACAAAAATGAAAGAATATTGAAAGTATCTTGGACTGTTAAAAGTACAAATCAACCTGTGTTGGAAGAAGTATGGTCAGAACACTCCTTAGAGGCAAGGATGGCAAGGCTTTGCCTTACTTACTTTAGGTGTATTTTCAGGATATTGTCAGGGGAGACCATCCTTGGAGAAAGGCATCATGTTTGGTAAAGTGAAGGACAGATGAAAAAAGAACTCTTCGATTAGGTGGATTGACACAGTGGCTGAATCAATGGGATCAGGCTGGGGCCGCTTTTGAGGACAGCGCAGCACCGTGCAGTGTTTTGTTCTGTCGTGCATAGGGTTGCTATGAGTCGGAGCCACCTTGATGGCACCTAGCAACAAATGGAAGACCATTAGGATACATTGATAAGATTCTTAGGGATATGAAGAGACAAATGGGATCATAATACAATAATATGAGGCAAATGTAATGCATCTGTTTCAACTAAATATTGATCAACTAGAAAGACAATGAACAAAGACAGAACAATATTAATAACAATCAATTGCATCTCATAAATACATATATAAAATACTTCACTGAATATTCATTTTGTTTCCTTTTCTAGTGCCTACTGAAGCTACTCTACAATAGATCACATTTTATGTCATAAAGCAAACATCAATGAATTAAAAAGCACTTGAGATAATACAAACCATCATTTCAGGTTATACAACTGTAAATTAAGAAACCAGCCAATGAATGATGAACTCCCCAAACCAAATATTTTATTCAAGAACCACTGGGTAATTGAAGAAACAAATAACACTAACACAACCAAGTCTCCTTGAAACAAATGAGAATGCAAATATAATATATCAAAACCTTTGGAATACAGTAAAAGCAATACACAGAAGGTAATTTATATCAGTGTCTACACACATCAATAGGGTGGAAAGAATGAGAACAAGCTCTTTAACACCGGAACTATAACAATTGGGAAAATATGTGCAGCAAAGCAAACTATCAAAAACTATATGAAAAGAAAAGAGGGCAGAAAATCATCAGAAATTTTTTTAAAACTTTAGAAAAAAATCCTCAGGCAAGAATTTGATTTCTTAGTAGGCAAGGGGCATTTACAGGCATATGCATATGTAAATATATTAATCTGTGACAATGGGGAAATAGATCTATATGCATATATTTATAGGGTTAGTATTAAGGTAGCAGATGGACATCGGGCTTCTACTAAAGTTCTCCCGCAATGCAAGAATACTTTGTTCTATTAAACTTGCACTCTGGAATGCTCACCTTCCCAACATGATCTCTGAAGACAAAGTGGATACATAAGCAAAAATAGTGATAAAAGCTGATGGTGCTTGGCTATCAAAAGAAAAAGCGTCTGAGGTCTTAAAGGCATGAAGCTTAAAAACAGCTATCTAGCTGTATAACACTGAGGAACCATACAACTAGTTGTTCTTTAATGCTTCTTCCTCCCTACTATCACAATCCCAATTCTACCTTACAAATCCAGCTAGACCAGAGCATGTTCACAGGTACAGATCAGAGCTGGAAACAGGGAATCCAGGGCAGATAACCCCCTCCAGACCAATAATGAGATTAGCGATGCCAGAAGGTTAAGGGAAAAGTAGGGGAGGAAGGGGGAACCGATCACAATGATCTACATATAACCCCCTCCCTGGGGGATGGAAAACAGAAAAGTGGGTGAAAGGAGACATCAGACATTGCAAAACATGACAAAATATTAATTTATAAATTACCAAGTGCTTGTGAGAGAGGGAGGGTAGGGGATGGAGGGGAAAAAATAGGAGCTGATACTAAGAGCTCAAGTAAAAAGAAAATATTTTGAGAAGGATGATGGTAACAAATGTACAAATGCACTTGACATGTTGGATGTATGCATGGACAGTGCTTATAGTTGTACAAGCCCTCAATAAAATGATGAAAAAGAAAAAGAAAGAAAATGATGATGGCAACATAGATACAAAGGTGCTTGACACAAGGGATGTATGTATGGATTTTGATAATAGCTGTAAGATTCCCTGATAAAAATGATTTTAAAAACAATAATAAGCTGAGCCCTGGTTTCCTAGTGGTTGTGTACCGGACTGCAGCCCACAGGGTTGACAGTTCAAATCCAGCAGCAGCTCTCCAGGAGCAAGGCTGGGCTTCCTACTCCCACCAGCGCAGTGATGCCACAAAAAAACCAATAATAACAAGAGTTTTTATTAAGCAATTTACCAGAGTTGTCATATACGTGGCCTTCAACCATATGGAGAAATATTTGAGATCTTCCACAATGAGAAAAATACAAATTAAAAGAAAAGTGGATATCACCTTACATTGCCACTTTTGACAAAATTCAATAAAACAGAAATAGTTAATACTGGAGAGGATGTGGAGAGTTAAGAATGATTTTATGTGTTGCTGGCGGGATTGTAGAATTGTACAATCATTATGGAAATCAGTATGGCAGTACCATACACAACTGCAAATACAAAAAAAAATTGCAAATACAAGTACCATATGATATATCAATTTCCCTATTGGGGACATGAACAGACATATGCACACATATGTTTAATGCAGCAATTTCCATAAAAGCAAAAACATAAAAATAACCCAAACACACAAATATAGAGGAATGAATAAGCAAGCTCTGGTACATTAATATCATGGAATCTTATACATCAATAAAAAAATAATGATAACTCTTAAACACTGCAAGACATGGACAAAACTAGAGAACATTATGCCAAATCAGTAAAACTTACAAAGATAAATGTTTAATATCCTCAATATTGTAAGCAAAAATAAAAAGAGAAATGTGATTTATACACCAAAAGACAATATTTGATGACTACAAGGTGACCAGGCTATGTAAAGGAAGAGAGAAAGGATGGAGAGGGGGCAAAAACTAGATCGTTTAACAGGAATACATATTTACACAAATAAATTTAAATTGTTTCATGAAAAAAAACCCTCATTAATCCTTACCCCACAGATGTAAATATTGATTTGGGTGGTTTAAAAAAAAGGAAAAGGAAAATTGATCTTGACTTGGAGTTTTCAGAGACATGCAGTTTCATTTCAAACAAACCAGAAAAAGAACAATTGAAAATAAAATAAGAGTCTAGTCTCTAGAATATATCAAAAACTCTTGACAATGCAACAGTGAAAAAACAACACAATTTTAAAAATGTAATCTGTCAGAGTTTGAATAGATAGTTATCTAACAAAGATATACAAATGGCCAATAAATACATGAAGAGATGCAACATCATTAGCTATTAGGGAAATGAAAAATCAAAATTATAATCAGACTCCACTTCACATCTATCATAACAGCTATAATTTTTCAAAGCTTGAATATGGAAAATTGGGAACCCTCACACATTGCTACTAGGAATATAAGATGTGCATCAATGTAGAATGCAATTTGACAGTTTCTCAGTAAGTTAAAATTGGTATTTGTTATTAACTGCTTCCAAGTCGATTCCAACTTGTAGTGATCCATGTGTAGAGCAGTACTGCTTTGTGGGATTTTCAAAGCAGGTCACTGGTTCTATGTTCAGAGATGCTTCTGTGTGGATTCAAATTACCAACCTGTTTTGCTAGCAGTCATATGCTTAACTGTGACACCCAGGTAGGTGCCTAGAGTTAACTAGGATTGATGACAACATTACATTCAGCAAAATGAAATGTTGACCAGTCTTGCAACATTACCACAATTGTCAGAACATTTGAGTCCATCTTTGTAGCTATTGTGCCAAATCGTTTTTGTTAGTCTGAGTTGACTGGAGAAACAAATCCAAAGAGACCCATTTGTGTATAAGAAACTCATTTTGCATACAAAAGCAATTGAATATTGAGAAAACATCCCAACCCAATCCAGATCAAGTCCATGAGTCTGATTTCCGATACCAATCTATACATTTCTCTTCAGACTCATGAAACACATGCAATTAAACCAGATGCAAGAAGATCACAGGTCAGTGGGTAGAAAGTCTTGTGGATCTAGTGATGGTGCAAGCATCTCAGCGCTGGCAGGGATCTCCATGTGGCTTCTCCATCTCTAGGACTCTAGTAAAGCTCCATGTGCTTTGCCAACAGGAATTTCTAGCAGGGAGAGTGAGTGTATCTGGCCTCCAGTGAACTATTTATCTCAATAGCACCTCAAAATGAGATCACCAAGCTGCTATTTGATTGACAAGCCAGATTCCACCCCTCCACAAGTTGACACCAGATTCTATAACTACCACACTGTCTCACAGTGTGTTTTCTTCAGCCTCGCTGGCCCTCAACATTACCAAACATGCCTTTTCCCACAAATTTATTTTATCCCTTCTGAGGATTTATTCAAGGAAAATTAGTTGCACAGTATTTTGTTGACTAATTTACTGTGTTAGTTCAGGTAGACAAGAGAAACTAATTCATAAACACGCATACGGATATAAGGGAAAGGTTTATATACAACAGGAATGGAACATTGAGAAAACATCCCAACCTAGCCCAGTCCAAGGTCACAAGTCCAATATTAGCCCATATGCCTGATATCAGTTAATAAAGTCTCCTCCCGACTTAAGAAGCACATGCAATGACACCAGGACAACCACAGGCTAGTGGCTGCAGAGTCTTGTGTGTTCAGTGGCAGTAGAAACAGTAGAAGCATCTCAATGCTGGCAGGGGTCTCTCCGTGGCCTCACAAGCATCTCAGCACTGGCAGGAGTCTCTATGTGACTTTTCCAGCCCCAGATGTTTGGCTCCATCAAGGCAAGCCCACATAGCCTTTCCTCTTACTCCTCCATTCTCCAGGAATCGGGATTGATCAGCATGCTGTCATCTTGTCTTGTCAGTTGTTCGTCATCTCTGAGACTCAATCAAGTCTCTCTCCTCCAATTGGGAAATACCATGAGACTTTCCAGAATTCTCAGGAGAAAGTCATGCCCACACAGAGGACTCATTGACTATCTCCAGAATGACAGACTAGACTCCATCCCTAGACTCCCAATCATGAAATTGCCACATTTATTGACTAATTTTCAGGAGTAAATCACTAGATCTTTCTTCCTAGTCTGTCTTAGTCTGGCAGATCTGCTAAAAACTATCCCCCATGGATAAACCTGTGAGTATTCAAAATAGGTATGTCGTAGCTTTCAGCATCATATTAACACACAAGCTAAAACAGTATAAAAAAATAGTAGATAGATGCTGGAAATTTAACCCAGGATTTTCATGTGACCCAGAAATCTCACTTTCAGGTACATAACAAAATAAATTGACACCCTGAGTGCAACAATGGATTCAATAATAGTAACACTTGTGAGGATGGGGCAGGACTGTACAGTTTTTTGTTCTGCTGTGCCTGGGGTCGCTCAGGGCCAGAACCAACTCAGTGACACCTAATGACAGCACTCAAAAGAGTGGAAAATAGGTGTCCAAACAAAAACCTGTACACAGATATTCATAGGAGCAATACTCACTATAGCCAAAAGGTTGAAACAACCCAAAGATCCCTCAATTGATAAATGAAATGCTGTACATTTATACAATGAAATATTATTCAGCCATAAAAAGGAAACAAGTACAGATGCATGTAACTATGCTAATGAACCTGGAGTATAGTCTGCTTAGTAATGAAGCCAGATGCACAAAGCAAGATATTGTATGATGCCATTTTGAAATATTGAGTTGGTAAATCTAAATAGACATTTAAAAGTCATTCCATGGTTGCCAGGAAGTGATCAGAGTGGGGAATGGAGACTGAATGATTAATGAATATGAGTTTTTCTTTTGTGATGATGGAAATATTCTGGGGTAAGGCAGTGGGGATGGTCCCTCAACATTTTGAATGTACTCAATGTCAACAACGATCAGTTTATGTAATGTGTATTTTACCATTAAAAAGCTATTTTAAAAATAAAAGGAAATACAGCTTTACAATGCCGGAATATCTGGTTCCATAGTTCTCACCCTTGGTTACCCAATAAAAGTATTCTGATACACACTTGTCTCAAGGGTTCCCAAACGATGTTTATGTGAAGCTGTAGAAGGAGGATAAAGCAGGCAGAATACACTGGAAGGGACATAACAGTTGCCAAAATATCAGAGAAGGTCAGAGCAGCTGCTAAATGCTCTGAGATCCTACTGCCCATACATCCTACTGGAGATCTTGTCATCTCCACCGAGGGTACCCTGGGCTTCCTGAAAAGCAATAATGAAAAAGTGTATGCCTGGACCAGCAAAAATCCTCTAGAATCTCCTTGTTTTAATGGCTAGTCTTCATTCAGTTTGGCCAGTGTCCAATACTGAACTCACTTTTAAATCTTTTAAGTACTGTACTACTCCTGCCACAGGATTGAGAACCGTTCATTTAGTCAATTCGGGCAAGCATCTGAGTTTTTCTCATATGGTACTAAATAACAAGTTTGATTCTGTTTAAATCCATTTTGCTGAGTTTGAGAAAGTAGTTTCTTCATTTTAAATCTCTTAAAAATGACCAAACTGAAGAAAGTGTTCTTTTAAGTTACCTCTAACTCTGAATTATGTTATACTGTGCTTCTATGAAGGCTTGCTGGTGTAGTGATTATTTGGTAGGCTGATAACTCTAAGGTCAGGAATTCAAAACCACTGGCCACACCTCAAAAGAAAAGAAAAGCTTTCTACCCCCATAAAGAGGTACAATCTTGGAAACCCACAGGAGTAGTTCTACCTGTTCTATAGGTCACTATGAATTGTCATCAACTCAATGGCAGTGATTTTGTTTTATTTGGGGTTTTTGATGCTTTCCTGATTCACCTCTTTAAAAAAAGCTAGCAGAGCTTCAAGAGAAGTGAGAGTTAAAGGGAGCCAGCCTCCTATATACAAACCCAAACAAGTCAAGGCAACACCCCACCCCAACACACACACGATGGTGATGAAATGAAAACACAAACTCACTGCCATCAAGCCAATGATAATTCATAGTGCCTCTATAGGACAGAATAGAACCACCACTGTGGGTTTCTGAAGATTAACATCTTCCGGGAGCTGAAAATGTCACCCTTCTCACGCAGAACAGCTGATGGCTTTTCACCACAGCCCAACTTGTAGCCCAATATTGCCATTAAGGCTCCTTTTCTTTCACTTAGCAAAATACATTTAAGGTCCTTCAATGTCTCTTCACAATGTGATAGCTTATTTCATATTATCATTATGAATGAATGTGTCACCGTTTATTCACTCACCTATTAAAAATCCTTATTAATTTCAAATTTTGACAATTATAAATAAAGCTGCTATAAACATTTCTGTGCAGGTTTTTGTGTAGGCCTAAGTGTTTTCTTCAATTGGGTAAATATTTTTGTAGGCCTAAGTTTTTATTCATTTGGGTAAATAATTAAGAGCACAATTATTGAATTCTGTGGTAAGACTACATTTACTTTCCTAAGAAATTCCCAGACTGTCTTTCCAAATGCCTGTGTTATTTTGTATTTCCACTGAAAATGGATGAGGATTTCTGTTTTGGGGCTGGCATTATCTTGGACTTTAGCCATTCTAAAATTGACTCAATGGGACATAATTATAACAACAAACTCAATGTAACCTTCAATGGATCACATTATTGGTTTGGTTTGCAATTTCCTAATGCTATATGATATTGAGCACCTTTCATATGCTTGTCTTCTGTATATCTCCTTTGGTGAAGTATCAGTTCAATCTATTGAATATTTTTGTAGCTGGATTATTTATTTTCTTACTCCTGAGCCTTAAGAGTCAAGTGGATTTTTTTTGAGTCAAGTTGATTTTGTGTGACTTTTTATGTTTGTCTATTTTTAGTGATAGATGAACAAACGAATTATTCTTGGAGCAAGTACAGCCAGAACACTCCTTAGAACTGAGGATGGTGAAACTTCATCTTGCTTACTTAGGGCCAATTGCTGAATAAGGACATTGTGCTTGGTCCAGTAGAAAGCCAGAGAAAATGAGGAAAACCTTCAGTAACATGGAATGACACAGTGGCTGCCACACTAGACCCAGACATAGGAGCAGTTAGGCACACGACACAAGAGCAGGTAACATTTTGTTCTGTTGTAGTCTTAAGGTCTCTGTGAATAGACACTAGCCTGACAGTGCCTATCAACAATGAGTCCTATGCTGTTGCTGTGGGGTGGCATTGAGTCGTTTCCAACTCATAGCGGCCCTGTGGACAACAGAGCGGAACACCACCTGGTCCTGCGCCATTCTCATAAGGGTTCTTATGCTTGTGCCCACTGTTTCAGCCATGGTGCCCGTCCATCTCTTCAAAGATCTTCCTCCTTTTTGCTGCCCCTCTGCTTCACCAAACATGTTTCAACCAGAGACTGGTCTCTCCTGATAACATGCCTGTGTTAGACAGGGTTCTCCAGAGAAACAAAACTAGAACACTAAGAATTCTATATAAATTTATATAGCTAGAAAGATATCTAACATGAGAAAGAGACAGGTAATTATCTTTAAAGCAGTACAAATAGCTTGGTGCCACTCACTTGCATGAGCTAGCTAATACACTGGCTGTTCTTTGAGTTTTGAATTCAGGCTATTCAGTCACAGAGAGCAAACAGTAAGGTAAGTCACCAAAAGTCAGTCAAATGACAGGATCTGACAGTTCTGAGCTCAAGAGATGTATATTTCAGTAGCATGGCAAATCAGGGCTTGAAGGAACCTCAATGTACAGCAACACAGTTCAGGGATTAGGTGTCCCATGGGTAGTGTTGCTTGCAAATCGAGGCACAGAATAAGTGAGACAACCAGCTGCACGCTGGTCCGAAGATCTAAGAACAAGAGAGAGAAAAGTAAGGTTTGTCGAGCCTTTTCTATTTCTGCCCTTCAATTAATCTCACATGTGTTCATTGGCTATGTTGTCACAACAAACCTACCTATCTTCATTGACCATGTTGGCACAACAAACATACATTTAACAATCCATCCCTTGCCAACCTGGCACCTATATAGAATTCTTTAGCCATATATAATTTCAAGACTTAATGAAATCAAACTTATACTTAACAACCTACCTATCTTCATTGGTCATGTTGGCACAACAAACCTACCTAACACAATGCCCAAAGTACTGGAAATGAAGTCTCGCTTTTCATGCTTCTAAAGAGCCCCATAGCTAGTAATATTTATTTACAGTTAATCTAAATAAAATGTTTACTTGCTCGTTCCCAAGGCATACTTCCCAAGTGGAAAGGAAAGAGGCCCATGAAAAGTAAAACACTTCCAAAGAAAAACAAAATAGGAGGCCTGTCACTTCTTATAGTCAAAACAGCTTGGTTTTTGGTACAACCATAGATATTTACACCAATGGGACAGAATAGAGAACCCAGAAATAAATCCATCCACCTACAGAGAACTGTTTTTGTCTGTTTGTTTTACAAATGGTCAGAATATATTGAATGAGAAAGACATAGTGTCTTAGTGTCTTCAACGAATGGTGTTGACAAACTTCTACCTTCAGAAGAATGAAACAGAACCCAGATCTTACATCGTAATGAAAAATAAACTCAAAAAAAAAAAGAAAAATAAACTCAAGATGAATTAAAGACCTTAATACAAACAATAGAACTATGGAGAACATCAGTGAAAAATGGGAGCAAGTTAGAGCCATACACTGCACAAACACACTGTCAAACACAATGAGCAACACACATATAATGGAAAACAAAGTAAATGACTGGTACCGCCTAAAAATAAGATGCTTTTGTGCATCAAAAGACTTCACCAAAAAGAAGCGAGCCTAAAGACTGGGGAAATGCAGTGATAACCCATCAGCTAAGGGACTGACTTCTAAAATCCCTATAAAGCCAGAGTCTCAAGATGGCAATCTAGTAGCACCCATGGAGGAAATACACAGAGACTGGCACAGAAAGACCACAGAGTGGGATGTCCTACTTTCACATGGCTTTATTCTTAGCACAAAGATAAGTAGACACAAGTTTATCAAAGTAAAAGAGCAGCAACCCCTGCCGTCAGATTCCATTTGTCATTGGCCATTGGCACAACCCACAGGAGCCCAGCTCACCGAATTGATTTTTCCCAGTCCCAGAATGAGCTAAGGTGGCTGATTGACTGAGCTGCAAAGACACAGTTCTGGTGAGCAGTCTAGGGGAGCTACAAGCACAAGTAGACTTGATTCTTGGCCCACAGTATAGGAGCTCCATTCTGATTCCCTCATAGCTCTACCTCCTAGATAGCAGGGATAACACAACCTACTAAGCCAAATAAGGACAACTCTTCCAGGGAGCCTAGGCATGTGTAAATCTGACTAATCTAACTCTCCACACTAGTTGCAGGAGGGGAGTCGCAACGGTCCCATACAACAAAAAATGATCCTGCTGTCTCAGGGGTACCACTCTGCACAAACTCTCTGAGGGCACCATAAACCATGATCAGTTGTGGACTATTTTTTCTTTTGTGGACTTTGTTTTCCTTTGTCTGGCCAAGTGGCCAGGTATCAACATAACAATAAAAGTAGAGCACTGAGCAGGAGGGCAACCGGAGTGTCGTTTGCAGACCCTAGAGAAGTAGTGGATACCCTGAGCTATGAAAAAGGCATTAATAAAAAAATATTGGCTGAGTCCCGATGGCGTAGTGGCTGAGTGCGGGACTGTGGCCCACTGGCTTGGCGATTCAAATCCAGCAGCAGCTCTCCAGGAGCAAGACTGGGCCTCCCATTCCCACCAGAGGGCAATGATGCTCCCAAAAATAGACATCTAACTTCAAGAAACCAAAAAATACCTACACAAATGAAAGAATATCAAGGCCTCTTGGATATGCAGAATTGATATTACCAATACTACCTAAAATGATCTACTGCTACAACGTAACCCCAATCCAAATATCTCTTAAAGAAATGGAGAGATTAGCAATTTCATGTGGACAGGCAAAAGACCCAGGATAAGCAAAGAACTTCTCAAAACAGGAAACAAGTAAGAGGACTAGAATTACCTGACCTAAAAACCTACTAAAGAACTACAGTGGTCAAACAAACCTGGAACTGGTACAAGATATATAGAGACTAATGGATCAGAACAGAAAAAGCAGATATAAATCCATCAGCTTACAAGCAACTGATCGTTGACACATGACCCAGAAGTATCCAATGGGGCAAAGATAGCTTCTTCAACAAATGGTGTTGGACAATCTGAATTTCCATATGCAGAAGACTGAAGCAAGACCCATATCTCTTCTGTTGCACGAACTCAAGATGGATGAAAGACTTAAATGTAAATCCCCAAACTATCAGGATAATTAATGAGAAAGCTAGAACAAATTTAAGGGCCCTATGAATACATGAATAGGTACATGAATAGACTACCAAGTATAACAAAGGAGGCACACTGAGAAGAGGACAAGATAGATGACTAGGACATGCTGAAATTACATCACTGGTGCACATCAAAGGACTTCATAGAAAAAGGAAAATGAGAGCCCACAGATTGGGGGACATTTTTACACATCAGACAAGGATCTAATACCAAAATATACAGAACTTTACAACAGCTCATTGAGAAGATAACAAACAACCCTAATAAGAAGTGAGCCAAAGATATGAACAGTAAGCTCACCAAAAATGAAATAAAAATGCCTAACAAACACATGAAAAAATTCTCAAGATCACTAACCGTCTAGGACATGCAAACTAAAACCACAATGAGATACCACCTTACACTCACAATGCTAGCCCAATTCAAAAAGAAAGAAAACCAAAAATTCTGGGGAAGTTGTGGAGAGAATGGAACTTGTAGACACCGTGGATGAACTTGTAAACACATTCAACCACTATGGAAAACTATCAGACGATATTTAAAGCAACTGGGAATTGAAATCCCATACAACTCAGCAATATTAGCCATATACCCCCCAAAAAAAAGATACAACCCAAGTGAATGTATTCTCCCCCATGTTCATAGCGATACGGTTTACATTAGCAAGGAACTTAAAACAACTCAAATGCCCCAATGTGGAAATATGGATAAGGAAACTATTATCTATACACACAATACAATACTACGCAACCCCTAAAAAAGTGATGAAACTGTGAAACACGGCATGACATGGAAAGACCTGGAAAATATTATGCTAAGTGAGTTAGTGAAACACAACAGAACAAGTATTTTATGAGACAACTGTTATTTTAAAAATCATTAAGATAAAGGTAGCCACATCAAAAGAAACAAACTTTGATAAGGTGAGAAGGGGAAAGGGAAGAGAAAATAAAAGAAGGGTATTAGGTATATAGGTGTTCATTTGGTGAATAGGAAGATATTATTGGACTGAAAGAAGATAGGGGGAGGGAAGGGAAGTAGGGCATGATAACTTGTGAAAGTTTGTAGAATTCAAAAATAATGATCTGATATCTAACCCCCAACTAATTCACAATCAAAGGTAAAATCACAGTGATCTAAAGTGAGATAATGAGTTGCCAATGAAGTAAAAGCAAACATGAGACAGTAATAGTGTAAGGGAACAGCTAACATATTACCCAGGCAGGGCAGAAGGGATTGAATTGGTTTGGGGAAGCAAAAGCCTGGACCTGCTTATCAACCAGCAATCTATTTGGGCAAGATTACTCTTTACCAAACATTCATAACAAGGACTCTGCCCTCTTCCTCAAATGACACTACCATCCTCATGGCATGTATCAAACATTTTTAAAGCATATTCTATGCCAAGGCCATCTGTAACAGAATCACCTGAAGTACTACTTGAAAGTCAGATTCCACTTCACAGAGGTGCTTCTCAAAAGCAAACCAAACTCACCATCATCGAGGCAATGTCTACTCTTAGCAACCCAATAGGGTAGAGAAGAAGTGTCCCTATGGGTTTCTGAGCCTCTAAATCTTTATGGAAATAGAAATTGGCATCTTTCTCCTGTGCAGTGATTAGTGGCTTCCAATTGTTGAGCGATGTGTAGCCCACTACGCCACTAGAGCTCCTTACAGGGCTGCATGGAGAATATGTATATCATCCATCTTCCTTTTCAGCTCATGTATCTAAACTTACAGGTTCCCTTCTGCATTAAATGGCTTTTCACATCCACCTTTTCCACAGACATCAGTGGTACCACCAGATTCTGAGGATCCCAGAAACAAACCAGGTTGTTATTGATGTTGCTGTGCTTTGAGGTTGTGTAGGTGGGAAAATTACAAACTAGCTTCATTTTCATTATGTAGATAGTATCACAATATCATCTTTTTTTCTACTACAGTTTCCAAGTCTTTATCAGGAATGAAGTCTTTATTAGATCAAGGAGGAGATGTGAACAGAGGGAGACACACAGGGAAGCCCCAACTCTGTTGGTAATATTGGACTTCTTAATGCTGAAATAAGAAAGCACTCCTCTTTGTCATGCATCTTAACTATTTCATGGTAGTCTGTGCTAGTCTGGGTAGACTAGAGAAACAAATTCATAAACACTCGTGTGTATAAGAAAGAGGTTTATATACAAGAGCAATTGAATATTGAGAAAATATCCCAGCCCTGATTAGTACAAGGTCATAAGTCTGATATTAGTTCATATGTCTGATACCAATCCATAAGTCCTCTTCAAGTTCATCAAGCACATACAATGACACCAGGATAATCACAGGTCAGTGGGTGCAGATTCTTGAGTACCCAGTAGTGGTAGAAGCATCTCAGCGCTGACAGACGTCTCTCAGTGGCTCCTCCAATTTTCAGGGCTCAGCATGCTGCCATGTGTCTTGTTAGCTGCGATGTCTCCCAGGGAGTGAGCCAAGAGATAGTGTCTCCTGCCTCCAAAAAGGAATTACCACATTTCCCAGAATTCTCAGGAGAAGGCCATGTGTACACAGAGATTTAATTGGCTATCTCCAGATTGATAGGCTAGACTCTACTCCTACACTCTTAATCCTCAAGTTGACACCAGATTAGGTGACTGTCACATGCTCATAGAAGGAATCTCGGTTATAAGAACCAACTGCCTCTAAAGACATCAATGAATTCTATCTTCCTTTTGGAAGTCTTGAAGAGTGCTGGTACCATAGTGGTTATACATTGAACTGTTAACCGCAAGGTCAGTTTTTCAAAACTGCTAGCTGGTCGTTGGGAGAAAGATGAAGGTTTCTGCTTGAGTAAAGAGTTACAGTCTTGGAAATTCATGGGAGCAGTTCTACCCTGTACTAAAGGGTCGCTATGAGTAAGTATTGGCTCAGCAGCAGAAAGTATGTGAATTCTCAGACTCAGTATCTAGCTGAAATCTTTCTTAGATGATGTCAGAAGGCTTCCACTTTCATTATCTAGTGAGGGCCATTCATATTACTAATCAAGGCTTAAATAGTTGGAACACTTCCTATGATCCAGGTACCATTCTAAAGACCTTACAAGGTTATTTGGTTGGAAAGTGCAGAATTGAGATTCAGACCCAGTTGGTCTGGTTACGGACTTCATGTTCTTAAGCACCATATTCCATGCTAACTGTTGGCAGTTTAAAATATCTAATCTGTGAGTAAATGTAAACACTATCTGTCCCTAAGGATCCTCAAAACCTCCACACTTTGTTACTTCTTCCAAAATGGTGCACATCTGTGAGGGAGTTGGCAGATTTCTTGGAAGATCTCCTGCTATTGCAAATATAGGTAGTGAAAAATTTTTAAAATTCATGCACTGATAATTGTCCAATTTAGAATGAAAGTAGCAACTAGGGATCAAGGAGGAGATGTGAACAGATGGAGACACACAGGGATGCCCCAACTCTGTTGGTAATAGTGGACTTCTTAATGCTGAAATAAGAAAGCACTCCTCTTTGGCATGCATCTTAACTATTTCATGGTACGAACCATAAAGGAGCTCCTGAGGATCTCACTGTCTTAACAGAGAGTTGAGCTCAGCCTGTAATGTTCAATTTTCTCCAGAATCTAGAAGTAGGGAGACAGCAGTCATGCTCTTTGCTCTCCTCACAAAGGACAGCCTTTAGACCTAGAATGTTCATTTCTTCTTAGCCTGCTATGCCTTTCTTCATGCTTGAGAAATTGATTTGTAGTCTATATTCTCATATCCCATAATCAATGGACCCCAAATTTCTAAACCAATGAAGGAGGCTATGATTTGTCTGTCTGTCATCCTGCGATGACTTTCCTGTGAGATTTTAAATGCCAGCAGGGTCACCCAAGAGGAACAGGTTTCAACAGAGCTTCCAGGTGAAAAGACAGATGATGAAGAGGGAAGTGGCTGTCCATGTCAGAGGAATTAGACCCTGAAAACATTATGGATAGCAGCATAACATTGCCAATATAGTACCAGAAGATGAGCCCTTTGGGTTGAAGAGCACTCAATATATGACTGAAGAATGATACAATAACGGTGACAATGGGCTCACACCTAACAGCAGCAATGAGGATAGCACAGGACTAGCCAGTGTTTCCTTCTGTAGTTTCTAGTGTCATTATGAGTCTGAACTGATTGTGCAGTACTAACACCAACAATGAGGGCAGGAAGCCAGAGAGAGTAGCCCAGGGTTAAAAACGAGTTTATGCTTGAATAAGCTCAGAGTAGTGAGAGAAGAGAAAGAAACGGTACAGTGTAGCAATGATGAAGCATACAACTTTCCTCTAGTTCTTCAGTGCTTTCTCCTTCCCACCATCATGATGCCAATTCTATCTTAGAAATCTGACTAGAACACAGAATGCCCACAGGTACAGATAGGAACTGGAAACATAGGGAACCCAGGACAGATGATCCATTGAGGATCAGTGATGAGAGTGGTGATACGTGGAGGGTGGAAGGAAGGCAGGTAGAAAGGGGACCTGAATATAAGGATCTACATATAACCTTTTCCCTGGAGGACAGACAATGGGGATGTGGATGGAGGGAGGCATTGAACAGTGTAAGATATGACAAAGTAATAATCTTTATAAATTATCAAGGGTTTATGGGGGGGGACAGCAGAGAGGGAGGGGAAAAGAGGAGCTGATGCCAAGGGCTTATATAGAAAGCAAATGTTATGAGAATTATGAGGGAAGGAGATGTATAGATGTGCTAGACACACAATGGATGTATGTATGGATTGTTATAAGAGTTATATGAGTGCCCAATAAAAATACTTTTTAAAAGGGAGACTGGAAAGATGGAGAGAATGATACAATTTAGAAACACACAGAGAGACAAAGAAGCAAGCATGTGAAAGAAGGGATCATGGAAAGGAACAGAAAGAAGCAAGAAAGGTTGAGAAAAAAGGGGAGAAGATGTAAATAAGAACAGAAAGAGAATCTCAGTTGAGTATCTACCATATTTGAGACCCTGAGATAAGCGTGTTACAAACAATATCTCAGCTGATCCCACTATAAGATCGGTATTCCTTCACCCCTTGTTTGATGAGTAAAATGGGGTTCCAGGAGCTTAAGAGATTTTGAGAAAATGAAATTTGACCTCAGCGCTTTGTGACCTCAAAGTATGGGAGCTTCACTTAGAAGCTTACAGCTCCCAACAGTCACCATGAAAAGAAAGAGAAGGCAAGATTGGAGAAGAGATTGAAACTCCACATGAGCTACAGAGTCGAACAGGAAGCACAGGTGCAGATATCAACTGAGGCATACAAAAGACTGCCTGCCTTGTTGAAGAGGAGCTTGACTCATCTATAGCCTGTTGTACCTAGCAGATACACTATTTTAAAAAGTTAGAAATCCAGATTCCCCCGTGCTCCCACTCCACCGCCCACTGCCCACTCCATCATCCAGGGAAATTTTTTGATTGCTTAGTGTTGGCAAATAACAATGGAGGATGAGATGGTTAAGGAGTATGTCAGCTAGAAATGCTGGATACGGGTAGAATAAGATCCCAAACTAGGAAGTGAGTTGTAGCCTGATGACATGTCTTTGGTGTCATAAACCTTCTTATATCAGAGAAAGATAGAGCAGAGTTGAACACTCTTTGGTCCTTTGTTTCCTGCCTGAGATGGATCTTTTGTCTGGTTCCTCAATCTCCAGTTGCATCAATTGCTGATCCCAGGAGCTGTCAGCCAACTACTGGTGGGGGATTAATTCCTCTGTATCCACCAGCCTGTGTCCCTGCTGTCTCACCATTATCTTACATCCTGTTCACCAGCTTCCACAAGTCGCAAAAAAAACTGACTTGGGCTGGACTGGATTTACCTATTTCTATAACTCTTTGAGCCATTTCTTGATCTAAATCTCTCTCCATATACAAAGGAGCACTGGGGTTGGAGAGCTTAGGTATGGAGCTGCGATCCTGCATGGTTGGCAGTTTGAAAGCACCAGCAGTTCCATGGGAGAAAGACTGGGTTTTATAATCTTAGAAAGAGTCAGCATCAAGAGTAGAGAGTATCTACAAAGACAAACAAGTGACACAAGCATTGCTGGTTTTGCTTCTCTATAGAAGCCATCCTAACACAGAAGGAATGAGGTCTAATGACCAGATAAAACCCAACTCTGAGTCTAACTAAGGTGCCCACAGAGCACTGTGGGGTAACCATTGGGCTGTTTACCTCAAAGGTGGGCAGTTCAAACCCTCTGGTGGATCCACAGGTATAAGATATGGGTGTCTGCTCACGTACATATTTACAGTCTAGGGTCACCGTGGCAGTCATGTGCTTATGTTAATTTCATGATTGAGATGTAGGGGTGGAGTCTGGCCTGCTAATCTGGAGATAGTCATTGAGTAGCTAATGAGGCCTCCGTGTGAGCATGACTTTCTCCTGAGACTTCTGGGAAATCTCATGATATTTCCTGCATGAAGATGAGAAGCTATCTCCCCAGTTGTTGGGAGTTAGCTCAGATATGATGAATTATGGAGAAGACAAGATGGCAGCATCCAAGGAGCTGAAGGAGTTGGAGGAGAAGCCACATGGCCTTACCCTGGTGGGACAAGACCTCTGAAGCTGGTGAAGCAACGTGGACAGCCCTGCCAGTGCTGAGTTGCCTCTACCAAGACTGGATGCTGTTGATGGACCCTGAGGCCTGGAAGCGAGGAGCCATGGGGAGACCCCTGCTGGTACCGGGACTCTGCACCCACTGGCCTGTGACTTCATGAGTCGGAAGGAGATGTTATAGACTGGTATTGGGCATATGGACTAATATTGGACTTATGACTTTGAACTGGACTGGGTTGGAATGCTTTCTTAATATCCTATTCCTCTTGTATATAAACCGTTCCCTTATATCCATATGCGAGTCTATGCATTTGTTTCTCTAGCTTTCCTGGACTAACACAGTCACTATCAACCAGAATCTGACTCGAGCAGTGAGTTAGTGGGTATGGGTCACATTTGACTTACCAGGCCTGTTTGTCACTTCTGGACAAAGAATAGCAGATCAAGTTGAATTAGAAGATCAAAGGAAAGAGGAACATACATGATCAAAAGGCAAAAATAAGAGAGAATGAGAAAACAGGTGTGAAGGAGAATTATTTTACAGAGGAGCAAGAGTCGAAGATAGATCAAAGAAATAGCAGCAAAAAGGAATGATGAAGATGGATTAGAGGAAAGCCCAGGAAATAGAAAGGGAAATGAGCTGAAGGCTGGGCATGAAGGAAAAGAAAACAATGCGAGGAAAACTAGAAGGAGCAGAAAGAGGCTGCAGGGAAACAAAGGAGATGGGTAAGAACAAGAGAAAATACACGCATGAGGGAATGGAGGGAGACAGGCCATGTTGGCGGCCAGAAAGAGATGGGCAGGAGACCAGCAAGCCACGCCTGTGTGTGTGTGTGTGTGTGTGTGTGCGTGTACACTATCTTCCATTGAGAAACACTGGCAGCTGGTGTAAAGGTTACACGTTGGGCTGTTCAAAACCACCAGCTGCTCTGTGGGAGACAGAAAGACAGACTTGCTGCTCTTGAAAAGAGTTCCGGTCTTAGATGCTCACCAGGGATGTCCTACCCTGTCCTACAGGGTCGCTTTGAATCTGCAGTGACTCCTTGACAGCGAGTTTTTTGGTTTATCTCCCACTGAAAAACGGAAATTGTTCTTTCCAGAGACAATTGTTCTTTCAGCCAAGGCAATGGCAGAGTGAGGCCCAAGAGCAATTTCTGGGACTCAGACCGCAGGTTCAATAGCCCTACAGAGCCCTCTGCTGGTGGGCATTGCTTAGTGGATTGGGGTGCTTTCGAGGCTGAGACGCTGTTGCAGTGAATGGGCCTGCAGGGCTTCTGGCCCACATGCTGCCCTGGCATCAATCCGGAGCTTGTGCACTAGAGAAGTAGCCATGGCAACCCTGTGTGCTACTAGCCTGTTTGGATTCACAGAGGGCAGTTCAATTTTGCATCAGGGCACCACATTCAAAAGGGTGATCCATTTGTCCTGGTCTCTTGGATCTCTCTCTCTCTCTCTCTCTCTCTCTCTCTCTCTCTCACACACACACACACACACACACACACACACCACCACCCGAACCCCACCCAACACACACCAGAAGCCCTAGGCAAAACTTGGAAAGATGAATCTTTAAAATGAGACTCTTTGATCTCCCATTGTGCTCCCTCCTGGCCCCTGGCACCTTTCTCCTCATATCCTGACCTCCACCCCTGGTGGGCCTTCTAGCAGTTAAATCTTCATTGGATATCAAGGTTAAGAAAGAATTTCCAAGATAACTCCTATATACCACGCCATTAGTAAATCTCTTTTTACATTTTGAATGATAATATTTAGTATCATCTGCCCTTTCTAAATAAGGAGCCCTGATGACAGAGTGGGGCAAGCACTGCGCTGTTATTAACAAAGTCCAAGGTCCAACCTTTTCATAAACCACCGGATGACTGCTTCTCGGGAGAAAGACTGGGCTTTTTATCCCATAAAAGTCCACATTCTCAGGAACCCACAAGCACAGTTCTCCCCTATACTATATAGTCTGTATGGACTCAACAGCAGTGAGTTAATGAGGTCATATAATACCAAACAGACTTTTCAAATGTTGTACATTTTCAAAATTTACATGGAGCAAAATAACACTTTTTTAAGGAGAGACACAATGTCTTAATTTCTTTCTCACAAAATGGTAATGATTAATGTATTTTTTGACTGTTGCAAATATTAGAAATCTTGGCAGCTAAATCATGTTGCAGGGCTTTTGATATGATAGAGATCATTATGCCAATTAGGTTTTGGCTGATGACCACAAAGCCCCCATAATCTATAACCTAATTCTAATTTAAATATTCCATCACAGATGGCAATGTTCTACAATACAATTAGACTATTCATGAGCTAATTACGGGGTTGAGAGGGGGAAGCAATCCACAGAGGAGTGCAGGTGATGGGCTGGTGATGACAGAAAAGTTTAAAAAGATATGATGAATATCAACTATAGTTCTAACCATCGGATACAAGGGCCAAATTTGGTGGCAACATCGGAAGTCTAAAATCAAAATCCTTTGTAAACATGATACCCAGTGTAAATGACATCCTGTCCCCACTCTTGTTTGGCTTTCTTTTTTACTTGTTAGTAGTGGACTCTCAGAGAGAAAATATTTCAAGTAAATCATAATTGGGGTGATGGGGACATTGCAAGGGGGTATCCCTCAAAACGAAATTTCATTGGGCAAAGAGAAAAAGTCATAGTAACCATTTTTCCCACTATGTAAGCATCAAGCAACTTCCTCTGAGATAGTGCACCCAGTAGTGTCACTTGGGAATGTTCTCTTTGGTCACAGTGAATTTTTTTCATAAAAGCAGTTTCACTCGAACTTTGTTTTTTGAAATGGCCGATTTAAGAGAACAGGGTGTGGCTGTGAAATTTTGTTTCCTGTTCAGGGAAAAATGCCACAGAAACTGCTGTGATGTTGAGTGTAGCTTACAAAGATAGCTCTATGGGAAAAACTCAAGTATACAAGTGGTTTTCTCATTTTAAGCAAAAGGTGAAATGTTGATTGATGACAAATCTTGTTCTGGATGTCCATCAACTTCCCGGCTACATGAAAATGTCGACTTGTAGTGCATTTGAAGTTCATTACACCAGGTCAGATTCTTAATCACGATTTCTATTTAGAGACTCTGAAAATATTGTGAAACAGTGTGAGACAAAAAAGACTTGATTTGTGCGAGACAGGGTATTGATTTTTGTCACCATGACAATGCAGCTGTTCATGTAGCCATCTCAGTGCACCAGTTTTTGGCAAAAAAACAAACAAACAAACAAATAAAAAACCCGTGTGCTTCTCTTGCCCCATCCAGCAGACTCACCTAAACTTGTTCTAGGTGACTTCTTTTTGTTTCTGAGCATGTAGAGGGACATGAAAGGGCAGTGATTTGACAATGTAAAAGAGATGAAGGAAAAACATGTGAAGTGCTGTCAGCCATCCAAACAGACAAGTTTGAAAAATGCTTCCAAGAATGGAATCACAGATTTGATGATTATATTACGTATAATGGAGAATACCTTGGAGGTGATAAAGTTTTTTTTGTTAAAAAAATTAAATACATAGTTTTGAAAAAATTTCTTTTGTGGAAGCGGGGCCAGGGCTGCCCCCTGGTTAAGAGGGGCTAATGTTCTTTGGAGATTATTGCCCTACCAACTCTTTGGTCATGTATTAGCTCTTGATCAAAGAACACAAACAGGATTTAGGAGTGGTGGCATGTACTGTTAAACTAGTATTACATAATTTAGCAGTATAAGGCAGCCATTCCTTTAAGAGCTTCATGGATTCCGTAAGTCAGGACATAGAAAATTGTATGATGGGGAGGAAACTTGTTTCTGCTCCACAATGGCTTGGGCCTCATTTGGGAAAGCTTAAAGACTCAGGACAACCTGATGGCCATGGACTAGAATCCTCTCGAGTCTTGTTCATTCTTCTATCTGGTGTCTGAGCTCAGAGGACTGGAAGACTACAACTACCGACTTTCCTGTGATCTCAACATGTGCCCTGGAGGCATCAATGTAAACAAGCTTACATGACACTTAAAGGCTCCGTGTGTGAGTATTGTTTCAAGGAGTAAAAACCAAAAGCAATCTCACTGCCGTGGAATTGATTCATACGGATAGTGACCCTGTAGGCTAGACTGGAACAACTCCATAGGGTTTCTTTATTTTAATCATTTTATCAGGGCCTCGTTCAACTCTTATCACAATCCATACATCCATCCATTATACGTCAAGCACATTTGTACATTTGTTGCCCTCATCATTTCTCAAAACATTTGCTTTCTATATTTTTTTGTGGGAGCAGACCACCAAGTCTCTCAGCCATCCCACCTTTAAGTGAAGAGCAAAGCGCTTCCTCATTGTGCCACCAAGACTCCTCGAATCAAACCAAACTCACTGCCATCGAGACAACACTGACTCAGGGAACAGCATAGCTCTTTGGGGGAGTAGAAAGCGCCTTCTTTCTCCTGCAGAGCAGCTGGTAGTTTTGCATTGTTGACTCGCAGTTAGTAGCTCAACGTGCAATCCGCTACATCACCAGTGTGTATCATAACCATCCTTCATTAACAGATCAACAAAAGTGGATCAAATGCAAATTGCATTTGGAATTACCTTATTTAACAAGTTTATACTCCAGTGAAAGTTGGGTCATCATAACGAAGAATGGATGGAAAGTACTATGAAGAAAATAAAGTCATGTCTTCAAGAAATCAGGGAAGCAGAGAGTCCAGAATCCTAGGTCTAGAATCCATGTGCTTGACTAGACAGATTCATGGCCTTTCCTCTACATTTGAAGGCATGCTAATATTAGGCTGGTGATATGTGGCAAGCATCCTTTATTTTAAGCACTGTAGTGCTAGTCGTTCCCTTTGTCTACACATAGATTACTTCTGTTAGCATTCATTGCCCCGTGCTTACCTATTTTGCTTTTTGTCTCCGATTTCTCCTGGTCTCACTCTCTTTGCAGGAAGCAATCTTATCCCAGAGAAGTTCTAAAAAGCAGAAAGGTTAAAAAAAAAGCAGACATGTTTAGACTAATGTGTGTGCATGTGTGTGTATGTGTCTGTCTGCTCTCCCCCACCCTCTGCAGTTTTTGAGCATATATTTAAACTTCAAAACTCTCCTTCGTGTACTCTGTGTTATAAAGACATAATGCTGCTCTTATCACTTGATGAAATAATTGCTGGATGATTTTCTTGAAAACGCTAAAAGCTGTGAGAGAAAATTAAGTGGTCTGGGTCACTTATGGTACAACTAGATCATTCAGGACTGTTTGACTCAGGTTATATTGACCTAGCACTTAGCAAGAAGAAAGGTTGCGCTTTTCACCCCACTTGAACTCAAGCATTGGACGCACGTGTGAGGCATAATTTGTAAGGTTTCCCGTTGTGTGCCAACCTTGGGTTGTATTTTTTATTGCTTTTGTGCTATGAATTTGGAAAAACAGTTCACACCACAAATCAGTTTTCCATTCAACAATTCATGTGTATTCTGTTTCCTGTCATTGATTGTAACCTCTGTCTTGTAAAAAGGTAAGATCACATGTCTTCCTTCCTGCCTCCCATTTCCATTCTGTAGTACAAGGGAGGGAGCAGGGATGGGTGATGGCTACTGATGGGTACAAAGATTCTTTAGGTGATAATGAAGATGCTTGTGAATTAGAGAGTAGGAATGAGAGTGCTTAGGAACATACTGGGAACCATTGACTTGTTCTCACTTCCTCTTTCTCGCGCTCTTTTTAAATTACAATCAGGTGTGTCTTTCTCTTGCAGTTTCATTTTATGACACTGATTTGGTGAGTCCTAAATGTTTGGGGGTCTTGTCTTTAGGCATGCAGACACAGAAAATGAATTGAGGAGTTAGGTGCCGCTACATGGCAAGCAAATTAATTCATACAAAATCTAACCATTCTATCTTGTCTTTGGTTCCTATTCTAAACCTGGCACCTATTCTGTATCGGGTTTTGTGAAGCTTAAATGGGAAAGAAAAACAAAGGGCTAATTTTTCATTTTTCTTAAAGTTTACACAGTTTTTATTTGTTTTGATGTAATTCATATACCATAACATCCATCCTTTTAACTGATTATTGTGCTGGTGATGGATACTGAAATTACCAAAGACTGTCTTGGAAGAAGTGCAGCCAGAGTGCTCCTTAGGCATGGATGGGGAGACTTGCTATACAAAATTTGGCCATGTTTCTAGGAAGAGCAAGCCCCAGAGAAGGAATTCTTCGTGTCTGATAAAGTAGACGGCCAGGGGGAAAGAGGAAGCCCCTCAACAGGATTGATTGACCCAGTGGCTGCAGCAATGGGCTCAAGTTTTATAGCAGTTCTGAGCATGTTTCTGTTCAGCATTTCCTTCTGTTGTGCAGAGAGAGGGTGGCTATGAGTTGGGACCCAGGCATCATACCTAATAAAAACAATAACCCTACCCTTTTAGAGTGTACAAGTCAATGGTTCCCAGTATATTCCTAAGTACTCTCATTCTTATTCTCTAATTCATGAACAACTTTATTATCCCCTAAAGAATCTTTGTACCCATCAGAGTCATCTCCCATCCCTGATCCCTCCCTTCTACCTACAGAACTCACTCCTTTCTATGAGGTTGCCTATTCTGGACATTTCAGGTCACCAAAACCAGGCATATATCTGTTTCTCTTCTCCATTATCTTTCTTCCTCTCTGTCTCTGGTTCCCTGCAAAAACAGCCTCCTGTAAGCAAAACCAAGCCAAACTCCGTGTCATGAAGCCGATGGTGAACCTATAAGACAGAAGAGCTCTGACTCTGTGAGTTTCCACGATGGCAGGGAATAGACAGCCCTATCATTCTCTCACCGAGCTGCAGGTGGTTTCAAACAAGTGACCTTGTAGTTCGTTAACAGCCAACTAGAGCCCACCTGGGTTCCTTTTTAAGACGGTAGGGAGAACTAAATCTGTCTAAAACAAAGTTTCTCTTGTAGGCTCCCTGACTGCCTTTTTGCCCTATCACCTCATCCAACCTCCCCCCCCTCGCTTTATCTAAACCTAGCCTTGGTTATAAACCCATTGAATTATTGAACATTGGGCACAAATGACCATTTCTAAAACTGGACTCTTAATGGGCCTAGAAAAGCATTCATAATTGCTTTACTAGCATTAACTCTTATAATACAGCAATGGAATAAAGTAGTTATTGCTAATATTATTACTGCTAAAATTTTATATATGATTAAATTGAGGCACAGAAAGATTCAGGTGTACTGACCCTGGGTGCTCAGAGCCTCCAAGTTGGGAGAAAGCTAAGTTAATTGGTAGAACCCAGTGGGGACTGGGATATTATCTTTCTTCTTTTTTTTTAATGAATCACTTTATTTGGGGTCTCATAGAACTGTTATCACAATCCATACTTCCATCCATTGTGTCAAGCGCATTTTTACATTTGTTGCCACCAGCATTCTCAAAACATTTGCTTTCTACTTGAGCCTTTGATATCAGCTCCCCATTTTTCCTCTTCTTCCCTATTCCCTTCTTCAAAAACCCTTGATGACTTATAAATTATTATTATGTCATGTCTTATATGTCCTACACCTCCCTTTACCCAATTTTCTGTTGTCTGTCTCCCAGCAAAAGGGCTAGAGGTAGATGCTTGTGCTTGGCTCCCCCTTTCTGCCCCCCCTTACCTTTACCCTCCTGATATCGCTACTCTCATTATTGGTCCTGAGTGGTTTGTCTGCCATACATGCTGTGATCGAGCCAGATTCATAAAGTAGAATTGGGATCATGAGTGTGTGTGTGTGTGTGTGTGTGTGTGTGTGTGTGTACTGGGAAGAATTAAAGAACTAGAGCAAAGTAGTATGTTTCATCAGTGCTATACTACACCCTAACTGGCTTGTCTCTTCCCCCAAACCACTCTGTAAGGCAATGTCCAATTTCCTACATATGGGCTTTGGGTCTCCATTCCAAACTCCTCCTCATTTACAATGACATGATTTTTTCTTCTTTGGATTCTGATACTTGATCCTGTGAATACCTGATGATCACACAGGCTGATGTGCTTCTTCCATGTGAAGTTTGTTGCTTCTCAGATAGATGGGTGCTTGTTTACCTTCAAGCCTTTAGGCACCATCAACTTTCTTTACCACATTTGCTTATGCACCCACTTTGTCTTCAGGGATCATGTCAGGAAGGTGAGCACCATGAAATGCCAGGTTATTAGAACAAAATGTTTTTGTGTTGAGGGAGTTCTTGAGTGGAGGCCCAATGTCCATCTGCTGCCTTAATAATAAATTTATAAATATATGCACATAGATCTATCTCCCCATCACATATGAATATATTTATATAAGTACATGCCTGTATTTAGACCTCTATAAATGCCCTTTGCCTCCTAATTCCTTCCTCTATTTCTTTTTACTGTCCTCTTGAGGGACTGGGATCTTAAGAGCTTTCTTGTTACCATCTAAGGTACAACTACTGAGCTCTCCCTATCCAGAGTAAAAAGAGTAAAGACAATCAAAGACATTTAGTCAGATCATGGAGACCTCATGCTCTGCAACCGTGAGTTCAGAAGCACTGGATAGTGCCTGTCTGTGGCTACCGTCTACACTGAATGGGGATCCTATTAGAAGAGTTGGAGCAAACTGTAGAACAAAACTAAAAGTCATAAAACAAACCAAGTTTACTGGTCCATCATATAGACTGATGGAACCCCAAGCCTAAGGCCTTTAGACATCCTTCAGGTACGGAACTGAACTCACTCCCAGGATTCAATATTCCACCAACGGAGACACAGATAAATAAGCAGACCAGCGATGTCAGTGAGGGATGCACACCTTAGAATGATCAACCAGCTGAGATAAAAAGGGAAGCATTTTCCATGGAACATATTCAGCAGTTAGGAAGATGGGAGGCATGGAAACAGGAAACCCAGAGAGGAAGTGGGATATGTGGTGTTACATGGAGGGAGTACAATGAATGTGTATGAATCGTTAAATGTAAAACTGATGATCTGCTCTATAAACCTGCACCTAATGCATAATTTAAAAAAATGTTTTAAAGACCTAGGTCCTGACTTTAAGGAACGGAAAGGGGACATAAATCGTACACACGGGCAACATGGAAGCAACAATGTGACAATAGCTTTCAAACATAAATTACTTGGGAGTGGGGAGGGCAGAGGCTTGTTAAACTACAGACATGACATGGGGCGCTGGTGGAACAGTGAAGTACATGTTGGGCTCCAAAGTGCAAGAAGAGCAATTCCGACTCGGAAAAAAGACGAGGTTTTCTGCTCCTGGCTACATTTCCAGGCTCAGAAAGCCAGCAGGACCGTTTTACTCTGTCCTTCAGGGTCACTGACTATGAGTCCGAATGGATTTCATGGTGGTGAAGGTTTTGTTTTAACTTCCCAGGTCTCTGATTCACAAGGTCCTGGATGAGGCCGATAGTGGGGGTCGGGGAGGGGGGCGGGAGTACACATTCCCAGGGGCTGCTGCCGCTGCCGGCCAAGAACCAAGTCACTTGACCTATCCAAACCTGTTTCTGAATGTTTAAAATGGAAAATCAGGGGTCCTTAAACTACGGCCAGCGGGCCACATGCTGTCCTGCTGAGCAGCTGACTCATCCCGGCCCCCCCAGTGAATTTGTTCATAGTTTTTTTGTTGTTCTTTTTTTTTGTTTTGCTTTATTAACTATAGTCTGGCCCTCCAACGGTCTGAGGGACGGTGAACTGGCCCCCTATTTAAAAATGTTGAGGACCCCTGAAATATGATAGCGTTCTTGTTGATAATCCAAGAAGTCAATGCATAAAGGAGCTCTGTGCCCCAGGGCTTACTTAGCCAAGGCATGGTTATTGTTGGCCAATGGTCTTTTGAACTGGATCACATGGTTATTAAAAAACAGGGTTCCATCTCATGGCATCGTGAATCTGATCTCAGGACGTGTTTGGAAAGAAGGGGTCATTTTCTACATAGCTTCTGGTGGCAACATTAGCAGGGCATTGTTGCCTCTGACCTCTCACTACCTTCACACTTTATACTCGTGTCCTTTCATTGTGAAGGACATCCCTTAGCACGATTCCCAGCATACTCTGCGCAGCACTGCCAGCCTCTGCCCCATTTCCTGCCTGGATACTAGACACCAAATTCACTGCCATGGAGGCCATTTGAACTCCCAGCAGCCCACGAGGACAAAACGGAACCACCCTTGTGGGTTGTCAAGGCTGTAAATCTGTACAGGAGTAGAAAGCCTGATCTTTCTCCCTCTGAGGTGCTGGTTCAAACGTCTGACTTGGCGGTTAGCAGCCCAACTTAGAACCTACTAGAACACCAGGGATTAGAGCTGCCTATTCTTGAAGAGTCAACATTTACCATCACCCCTGCCAGAAAGACTTCCCTGAGCCTCCAGCCCCAAGGCGCATGTCCCCTGTGTGCTCACCCCATCAGAACACTTAAGACCCTGGCATCTGATTGTTGTTTGCACATCCATATCTCCAACTCGATGGTTTTTCTTAATGCTTCATCCAGCCCCCCCTCAAGCCCCATACCTCATCCCCAGCACCCAGCACAACATCTGTAATATAGTGAGCTCCAAGAATATTTGGATGAAACTGAGAGCACCCAGCTATCCAGGGACAGGTTTAAGGTTATTGGTAAGATTGTCAAGTTGCCAATGACAAGTCACTTTGCTTATAGTGACAGCATGGAAAACATCTGGGCCACCTTCTGGTGGCAAGAAAGATGGCAAAGAAAAATGGCATTGCCTGAAGGTGGGCTTTTCTTAGTCAAAACTTGGAGAACATTGCCATCTACAGGTGGAACTCAGAGATGCATGCGATGAGATCTGGTCTCTATAGTGCAATGGAGAATGCTGCCCAGGTCCCATCTGCACAGATGAAGGGACAATTAAAGTTACCTGAATAAATCAGCAGTGTGCCTTTGAATGAAAGACCAAAGCTGTTTGGATATCTCATTTATTAGTCCCCGAGTCCTGCTGGCGTGGCTGATGATTGCCACAACAAGGGCGTTCCAGGAGAGTCCAGATGGAAGTTGTTTGGTCCCATTGTCGCAGTGTCAGTGCATTTATTTCACTTTTCAAGGGGAAAATATTGTTGGCACTGTTCTGCTTTCAGGCATTATACAATGAAAGTGGAGGCAAGAAGAAAATTAAGAAAAAAAATTGAAAGCCCAACACAACACTGGCATTGAGTCAAATGACCTATGCTGGGTTTCTGAGAATGGAAGTCTTTCGCCTTTAAAGTGATTAGAAGGTTTGAATTGCCAATCTTGCGATTAGCAGCTCAACACCTAGTCCACATTTCCCTTGGGGGTCCTGAATTAAAAAAATAGAATATTATTATATTTTATTCATGTCATTTGACTCTCTCTGTCTCTGTCTGTCTGTCTCTCTGTGTTTTGAATAAACATACCCAAATGTACTTGCATGCATGCATGCTTCGGTCACCCTAGGGTCATCTGTAATTGTTCTTGGACTCCTCTGAGAAATTTGGAAGGTATTGACTTCAGAATCATGCTGAGCCTGTTCTACCACCAATGAGAAACTGTGCAGAGATTCTGACACACGTGCCAGCAGCTGGATGCGTAACACCTTTAAAATCCAACAGATGGTGCGTTCTAGCTGCATGACCTCAGGTGTGTTCACATCTCTCAGTGTTTTTTCAATTTACTAAGAAAGCACAAAGATAGTACCAATTTCATCAGCCTTTGAGTGGAATGAGTGAGACAGAGAAACCCTGACAGAGTAGCAGGTTATACTTTGGTCTACTCACAGGAAGGCCAGTAGTTCAAAACCACCAGCCAGCTCCTGGGATAAAGATAGGACTTTCTATTCCTGTAAAGAGTTACAGCTCAGAAACCCACAGGGGCAGGCAGTTTTACTCTGTCACATAGGGTTTCTATGAGTCAGCATCAGCTTGATAGCGGTGAGAATATATATATATGTGTGTGTGTGTATGTGTGTGTATATATATATATATATATATAAACTTGGATCAGGATTGACATCCAAAGATGTGCAGGATACAAGGCATTCCTTGTTATTAGCTCTATCAGGCAGCATAGTGTTCCCACCTAGCACCACAGTGTACCCAAACACCCCAACTCCCATCCATTGTTGTCTTTGTGTCCTGGGACTTGGTGACAGGAGGATAGCCAGTGTAGAGAACTGAAGCAGACTCCCAGAGAAGGTATGTATTATGGGATATCCTACAGGGTTCAAGGTATTCTCCTTCAGGGAGGTGTATTTCTTTCTTTTTATTAACCATTTTATTCGCAGGGGTGGGAGTGGCAGTCATGTGCTTACGTTAATTTTATGATTGAGATGTAGGGGTGGAGTCTAGCCTGTTAATCTGGAGACAGCCATTGAGTAGCCAATGAGGCTTCTATGTGGGCATGACTTTCTCATGAGACTTCTGAGAAATCTCACGATATTTCCCTCATGAAGATGAGAAGCTATTTTCCCCAGTTGTTGGGAGTTAGTCTCAGAGACAATGAATCACGGACAAGACAAGATGGCAGCATCCGAGAAGCTGGAGGAGCCAGGGGAGAGACCACACGGCTTTGACCTGATGGAGACAGACCTCTGAAGCTGGGGTAGCCAGATGGCGACCTCTGCCAGTGATGAGTTGCTTCTGCTGTTGATGGACCCTGAGTCATGGAAGCAAGGAGCCATGTGGAGACCCCTGCCAGTGCCGGGATTCTGCACCCACTGACCTGTGACTTCGTGAGTTGGAAGGAGACTTTATAGACTGATTTCGGGCATATGGGTAAATATCGGACTTATGACTTTGAACTGGACTGGGCTCAATGTCCTGTTCCTCTTGTATATAAACCTTTTCCTTATATCTATATGCATGTCTCTGAAGCCTGTTCTTCTAGTTTACCCAGACTAACACAGTGGGCTCTTACAGATCTTAAAACAATCCATCATTCAATTGTATCCAGCACATTTGTACATATGTTGCCATCATCATTGCCAAAACGCATTCTTTCTTCTTGAGCCCTTGGTATCTGCTCGCCTTTCCCCCTTCCCTGCCCCTATCCTCCCACCTTCAGGAATCCTTGATCCATTATATTTTATTATTGTCATTTCATATCTTACACTCTCTGTTACATTTCTTTCTTGGCCGAATTCATGTCAATGCAATGGGATGGTAGAAAGAGGCTGAGGAACTCCAAACTCTGCATTTGTAGAAAGGTCTTTGACCACCCCAGTGCAAGTACTGTTGCAATCAGTCCAGAACAGGCTGACTCAAAGGCTGGATTGCATCCAGCAGAATTACAAAGGACAACATCATCCTCCAGTAGACCATGAATCTCAAGACTATAGGTCTTACAGGGTCAGGTTCATCGGCTCTTTGAAAGGGGACTGTGCAGTTTTCAGGCCATTATCAAGCCCAAGAACTGTCTGCGACAGCCTAAGTTTGCAGGACATTGTGGTCAATCTCCTGACTTTGATCGAAGATGTACCTGGCCTTGAAGTAGGCCTTGAAATAACATCATTTGCCACCCTAGGGTCCCTGGTTAGAAGCCATGATGGTGTAGAGGCTGCTTGTTGAGCTGAGGAGAGCCAAGGGGTCTGTATTTCGAAACTACCAGCTACTCCACGAGAGACTGCTAGATCTTTCTTCTTTCCTTTCTCTCTCCCTCACTCTTTTCTTCTCCTCCTTCCTCCTCCCCTGTCCTTCCTCCTCCTCCTTCCTTAGTACATTATTACTGCTGGGGAAGTCGAGGATCAGAAGATACCAGGTAGAAATTCATGCAGGAGGGGTGGCTGATTGCGAATACAAACCTGAGGTATTGTGGCAATTGCATAATCTCCTGTCAACTAGTGGAAGAGTGAAGTCTAGCTGCACAATCAGGTGGCAGTTTGATGACCTCATTTGGAGGTACAAAGGAGAGAAATAGCTCACTGAAGGCCAGATACTGGTTCTGCTTGACGTTGCTGTTGACAAGCCACAAGGAGACACACTGATGGAGCCAGAGCCCTGGGGCCGGAGGAGCCACATGGAGATCCCTGCCAGCACTGAGATCCTTCCATGGACACTGAATCCATAAGACTTTTTACCCACTGGCTTGTATTCTTCCTGCATTCCACATTTTACTCTGTGATAGAGAGTTGCTACGAGTCAGCGTCAACTGAATGACAGTGAGAATATATATTATATAATATATTATATATAATAATATATTATATGTTATATATTATATATAATATACAATACAATATATAATATAATATGTTAAATGTTTTATATATATATATATATATATATATCAGAGGTGACATCCAAAGAGGAATGCATGACTCTAAAGAGGAGTTTATAATAGTATTGGACTAGTATTGGACATATGGACTAATATTGAACTTTGGGGCTTGATATGGACTGGCCTGGGATGTTTCTCAATATACAATTCATCTTTTATATAAAGTTCTTTCTGATACATACATGAATGCCTCTGGATTTGTTCCTCTAGTTAACCTGAACTCTTATAGGTGTTTAGATTTCAGAGGACCTAGGAGATTGGGGAGGGGGGGATAGTTTTGCAGTCAGGAGAAGGCAGAGACCAAGGGACCAGGTAAAGCTGAGCGGCAGGATTCCCACACTAATTTCTGTCTGGCCAGAGCATTGGTATAACTCCACATGCGGACTCACGGGTGTACCTTAATGGTTAGGCATTTTCCAGATCATAGTGTGGGGTCCACCTGTGCTGAAGCTGGCTCGAACCAAGAGAACTGGCTGGAAATGGGCCCACCGAGCTGTCTAAGTCCTTTGAATCTATTCAAAGCCTAGAGGTAGTCCCCAGGTGTCCTAGATTGTGACCGTGTCCAACAGACTGTGACTCAACTGGTGCTTGGAGGTTTGGGTTCAGACATTGTCCAAAGCAGACTTTGGCTTGGTTCCCACTTTCCCATCCATCATGGTTGAGTGTTCGTCTCCAGTCCTAAAGATTTGTGATTCGAAATCCCCAGTAATTCTGTGGGAGAAAAGACCTGGAGGGGGTAGGGGAAGGGAACAGAGAGAGTTCCTTGGTCTCTCTGGTGTTCCCATAAATATTTTTTAAAGATGCTGTTGAGTTGGTTCTGCTTTATAGAACCCCTATAGCGGAAAGAGGAGACCTATCCCATAAGGTTAACTGGGTTGTAGACCTACCCCATAAGGTTAACTGGGTTGTAGATTTTTACGATAACACCGTCTTTCTCTTGGGCAGTGGCTGGTGGGTGTGAGCCCCCAGATCACCTTTTACATTACTACTCTAGAAATTAACCACTGTGTCACCAGCGCTCTGGTGTAAACATTACAGTCTAGCAAACCCGAAGGGGTACTTATACTCCAAGCAAAGGTGGGAAAAGATTTGAGAACATGCAACCACATTGACTGCTTTAACCAGCAGGTGGCACCGTACTTCCGGATATGCACGCAGACAAAGCTCACCAGAATGGTTTCAACTCACTCACCTCCAGTGGATTCTGATCCACCATGAGCCTAGAGGACAGAGTAGCACTGTCCTGAGGATTTCTAAGGCTGTAAGTCTCTGAGACTAACTCCAAACAACTGGGGAAGATAGCTTCTCATCTTCACGAGGGAAAAATCGCGAGATTTCTCAGAAGTCTCAGGAGAAAGCCATGCCCACCCAGAGGCCTCATCGGCTACTCAATGGCTATCTCCAGATGAACAGACTAGACTCCACCCCTACATTTCAATCATGAAATTGACATAAGTACATGACTGCCACAGGCCATGGGGTAGTAAGAGCTGTGTTCAAGCTACCTCTTGCCCAGGATGAAAGTAGGATGGGATCTTCGCGGCAACAATCAGGTGAACCCTCCACGGCCACGTTTCTTTTCCTGGGCAGCTTGCAGTTTTAGCAGCCCAAATCCGTACCTTTCACATACACACACAACTCCGTGCCGTGGCGTCAGTTCTGACTCATAGCGACCCTATAGGACGCAGTAGAGCTGCTAGAAATGTGGATGTGGAGGGAAAGCTTCCCACGGAGCGGCGTGTGGATTAGAATTGCTGACCTTGGAATTGGCCGCCCAATGCGTCTCCCATTAAGCCACCAGGACTCCCATGTCCCTTCTATATTCCTTTTACAGTACTCTACCCCCACCCCTCAAGCCTTCTTAGCACTAGTCCTTAACACAAATAAGCTCACCCCGGTCACTAGGCTGGAGTGAAGATATGTGAGATCTGAAGTTCCCGACTTTGGGGGACCATGAAACTCTTTGGTAGGCTGCTTAAGCCAACAGAGTCCCTTCTCAGAATTGTGTTTTGAAAATGTATAAAACAAAATGACAAACATAAAAGGGAAAGCAGCAATACACAGAAATACGGACCTCAAAAACGTGTTCAATGAATTTGTGCTACAATCAGAAATCTCACACATTAAATCATTTGGTCTCGTGGCAGCTCTTCCAACTCCTGTAATTTTCAGGTAGTAAAGAACGTAATGTCTGCCACTGGTGTAATGTGAGATCCAGCCATCTGTCCTTTCCACTGATGACAAAGTCACAGGTACCGCTATACGACTGTGGGCTGTCACCTGGCTCCTCATTAAAGGAAGTGCGACATCTCTGTTCCAGGTGATAAGAGACAAAGATATAGTTTCTGCATCCAAGGTTTCAGATCCCCTCTGGCTTAATGCACTTGTAGAGACAACTTAAGAGGCCCCAGCTCACTGGGGTCCGGCTCTTAGACAAGGGGGATCCATGCATTCCACCACCAGCCACTAGAGAAGACCCCCCACCCAGCCCCGCTACCCCTGCTTCTCACTCCTCAGCTTTCCAAGCTGGAGGACTCAGACTGGGCAGAAATTGGAGGCTGAGCTGCTCATTGGGCTTGGCCTTTTCTCGGACAATTTCCTCTTTACTCCAGAAGGTGGCGTAGGGGCAGGGCTGGCAGTCTCTGGGCAGCAGCACCCTGAGGATTCACCACCACGGAGGAGCAGCTCTGGCCTCTGTGTCTGACTTAGCTGCCAGCATAAGCACCTGCCAAGAGAAATGTGCCCTTTTCTTCCCCTGAACAGCGGGTGACTACTTTGAGAACTGCGCCTGGGAGGCAATCTGTTTGATTCCCAGGACCTGGGAGGATGGACCAAAGCAAACCTCAAAACCAAACCTAAAACTGCCTCACAGTCACCGAGTCCATTTGGACTCATCGTGACCCTGTAGGACACGGTGGAACTGCCCGTGTGCGTTTCGGAGGCGGGAACTTCTTAGAAATGCTCCGTCTGTCTCCTGTGGCTAGGCTGGTGATTTCCTACTGACACTAACTAGACTGCAAAACCCAGGACAGCCAGATCAGGTTGCACTGGGGGGTGGGGGACAATCACACGAATAAGGGTGGGGTGCTGGAAAGATCGACATCCATAGGTAGTGCAATGGAGTCATGTATTCAGCTGCTGTGTGAAAGGGAAGGGATTTGAATCCACTCAGCGGTGCATCAGAAGAAAAGCCTGGTGACCTCCTGTCCCAAAATGAGCCCTTGAAATCACTATGGATTCAAGTTCATCACTCAGCCATCGAGGGGATTCTGACTCATGGCAACCCTGGAGGACAGAATAAGAACTGCCCCCTGTGAGTTCCCAAGAACTCACGTAACTCTGTACAGGAGTAGAAAACTCCATCTTGCTTCTACGGAGCTTCAAACGACTAACCTTGCCGTTAGCAGCTCAGCACTTAACACACTATGCTGCCACCGGGATTCCTGATGTCAACTTGACAGCGAGTGGTAAGAAACAAAAGAAAACAAGTAAAAATAGGAGTTTCAGGACCAGAGATTGTACAAGAGATGGATGCTCAATTCGGGGAAGCGCCAGGCAGAGACAGGAGCCAAGCAGAACGCGGGGGAATCCCTCCGACGCTTGATGCGTGTCCAGGTGGCTGGCCACGGCAGGTCAGCAGGGATGTGACACGCAAGTTAGACCATCTAGCCTCGCAGATTCTGCATGAGGGCATCTAGGGGTCTAGGAAAGCATCAAGGAGGCATCAAAGTTGTGAGAGGGTGTGTGCTAGACAGAGGACACCAAGAACAGTTATGTGCAAATGCTTCCAGCCCCTGGAGGTCCCCGTGACTTTTAGACTCTTAGTGGCATCCCACTTTGGCCCTAGGGAGTCATGTAGCCTCGCCGACAAGCCTGTCGCTTTGTCTGACTCTATATCCCAATCCTACTTGAATCTGCATCCAAACAAATGCACTGCAACTGAGTTGATTCCAACCCCTGGCAAACTTCGCAGAGCAGAACTGCCCCTGTAGGATTGCGAGGCTGTCAACCTTCATGGAAGCAGGTGGTTGGTTTGAACTGCTGGCCTTGCTTGTGGTCCGCAGCCCAGCAAGTACCCATGGTACCCCCAGAGCTCCGGACTGTCAAGTCTTGAATGAATCACTCACACTCTTTGTGCCTTTGCCTCCTGACCGGTCAAATGGGGCTAGTAATAACCACCTCACCAGGTCATTCTGAGTTCAAATGAGTCCGTGCAGGTAAAGTGCTTAGGACAATGCTTGCATATAGTATAGATTCAGGATATATGGACTGTTATAACACACTGCCCCACAAGCTGAGAGGGTGTGTGGCTCAAGGTATAAGTTCTGGATTCAGTTCAAGCTGGGTTCTAACTTGGCAACGAATATGAGCTGGATGACTTCTCATGTAAGTCTTAATTTCCTAATATTTCTATAAAATGGGAGTATTTATATTGCCACAGCTCAGAGGGGCTTAATCAATGTTACCTTAGATTATTGACTTGTGGCTGGCAAACAGATTTAAGGATTACCCTCCAAACCTTATACCTGAAAAAAATTACAAAGGACATACACGATGTTGTTGATGGTGGTTTTCCTTTCAAGGGAATGTCTACATATGTAGCGTTTCAGGTGAAAAAGACATCTCTACAATTTAATTGTGTGTGTGTTTCAGAGGGGGGATCCTTTTGAATATATTAAACATGCATGAGTTGCAACATTCAAGAAATACTAACGGGTTTTCCATTATTATCAGTCATTTGTGAGCAGTGCATGCCTGTTTGAATTAAAAAATGAAAAAACCTTATACCAAAAGAAACAGCGTGATCGATTCCAGGGCTGGGAGAAAGTAGCTCTCTCTGGTGGCTTGGTGGATGCCATGTTGAACAAGAGAGGTCAGCAGTTCCCAACCAGCCAGCGCTCCTCGGGAGAAAGACAAGGTTTTCTACGTCAGTAAAGAGCAAACATCTTGGAAAGCGCAGCACCCCTTCTGCCCTGTCCTGGCAGGTTGCTGCGAGGAGGGATGGGCTTCCTCTGTGGAAATGAATGAGCGAGGGGAGCAGGCCAAAGGAGGGCAGGGAAAGCAATGGTCTCGGAGAACATGCAGCTCTGAACTTGACTGTTCGGCGGGGAGGGCAGGAGGTCAGGAGAATGGGTTGGGAAATTAGACACATTGTTGACATTGGTCTAACAGGTAGACCCACACTTCATTCCCATTGAGAAAAGACCATGCAGCAGGGCCTAAAGAGTCATGAGACCCTTTTCATGAATAGTGTGGCTGGGCCTGGATTTGGAGACAGCCAGGTGAAAGGGACAGGGCACCATCATTTTGAGGATATTGATGATGACTGCTGGGCTGTAGCCCCAGAATATTCCAGGGAGGCTGCTCTGGAAGGGCTATTTAAAAGGTAGGGTCCTATGCCTGGTATTATGCACCTAATCACTCACTCCCCCCCCAAAAAAAAGTTTAGTGGTATATAATTCCCATAGCATATAATTCAATAGTTGAATCCCATCAAGAAGAGTGGTACAATCATCACCACAATCAGTTTTAGAACATTCTCTTCAATCCATATTAGGATTCATTCCCCCCAATCTATTTCCCTCCACCTTGCCCTGTCATAGCCCCAAGGAACCATATATCCAGTTATTGTCTCCATAGATTCACTTATCTCATATCTCATATGCAGAAGAACATTTTACAAAATGAACTTTCAATACTGACATAAGTAAAGCAGATAAAAATATTAATTGAAAAGGAACCAGAAAAAAAACCGCAAAAACTAGAATAAATTTAAATGTATGGGAGATAAAGGACAGGTTGCTAAATTTGAACCTAAGTGTCTTTGCAGCAATCCACTTTTCAAAGCATTCTGTGTTACAACAAGGATACTCACACCCCTGGTCCATGGTCTGAGAGGAATCACCAAGGCCTTAATCCATGTGTATTTCCCTTTCACCTTTTTTTAAACCCAAACAAGTTGAACATGGGTTGAAAAGGAGATCAAAGGATAGGGTATTACATTTTGACCTAGGTCTGCCATAATTGACTTTACAATGTTCTCTGTCTGAAAGAAGGGCTTTTTCATCCCTCAACTATGACAGCAGGAAATTCACTGGAGGCTTAATCCATATAGGGACCCTGCAAATGTATTTTAGGCTGCCACTGTCATCCACAGCCTTCTGCAAACCAAGGGTTCATAATTTAAACTCTGATATCATTCCCTTCTTTGCATTTGACTTTGTTATTGACAAGCTTTGGATCTCACAAGCTGGTGTGCTTCATCCATGTGGACATAGTTTTTCAGTCTGTACACTCAACAAATCATCAGAGAAACTGGTTTATATGAAGAGGAATGTAATATGAGGACTTGAGGAAGACATTAACAGCCTGAAATTTTCAGATAACACAACCTTGCTTGCTGACAGTGGGGAGTATTTGAAGTACTTGCTGATAAAAATCAAGGGTATCCCCCTCAGGAGCAGTAATGGGTGTAATGATGCCATGAGTGAAGGGGGGAAGTGGGGGGAGAACAGGGAACCAATCATAACGATCAATGTATAACCCACCCACTCTCACCCCCAAGGAAGATGAACAATAGAAACTTGGGTAAAGAGAGACAGAGGACAGTGTAAGACATAAAAATAATAATTATATTTAATTTATCAAAGGTTCATGAGTGTGGGAGGGTGGGGGAGGAAGGGAAAAAAAGGAGTTGATACCAAAAAGCTGAAGAGACAGGAAATGTTTTGGAAATTGGTGATGGCAACATATGTGCAAATGTACTTGATGCAATTGATGTCTGGATTGTCATAAGATCTGTAAGAGCCCCCAATAAAATGATTTGTTTTTTTTAAAGAATAGGGATAGCAGCCTTCAGTATGGATGATCACTCAATGAAAGAAAACTAAAATCTTTACAACTGGATGAATAGATAACATACTGCTGATTGATATGGTAGTATAGTATTAACTATTTGTGATATATGGAGAAAAGTCTTAAGTTGTCAAGGAGTTTGTCTTACTTAGGTGCACAATTAGTACTCTTAGAAGCAGCAGCCATACTTTCCTCTAGTTCTTAAATGCTTCCTCTCACCCATTATTGTGGTTCCAATTTTACCTTACAAATCGAGTTAGACCAGGATATGTACACTGGAGCCAGTAACAGGGACAATTCAGGACAGATGACACCTTCAGAATCAGGTATGAGAGTGGTGATGCTAGGAGGGTGGAGAGAAGGTGGAGTTGAAAGAGGGAACCTATTGTAGCGATCTACATATGACCTATATGTGGTACACACAATGGGAAAGTAGGTGAAAGAACACATCAGACAGTGTACAATATGACAAGATAATGACAATTTGTAAATTGTTGAGGGTTCATGGGGGAGGGGAATGAGGAAGGGAGGGGAAATATAGGGAGCTGGTACTGGGGGCCTAGGTAGAAGGGGAATGTCTCGAGAATGGTGATGACAACAAATGTGCAAATGTGGTCTGCATACAATTGACAGTATGTATTGATCATGATAGGAGTTGTATGAGTCCCCAATAAAATGTTTTTTTTAAAAAAAAGAGGGGGAGCTGAGCCCCGGTGGCATAAGTGGTTGAGTGTGGGACTGCGGTCCACGAGCTTGGCAGTTCAAATCCAGCAGCAGCAAGGCTGGGTAGCTCCCACGACCACCTGAGGGCAGTGATGCCTAAAAAAAAAAGAGGGGGAAAGAGGAGCTTATACCAAGGACTCAAGTAGAAAATATTTAGGAAATGAAGATGGCAACATGTGTACAAATATGCTTGATACAAATGATGTATTGACTGTTATAAGAGCTGTAAGAGCCCCCAGTAAAATCATTGGGGAAAAAAGAAGAAGAAGCATCCATGAAATCAAAAGACACATTGCATGGGGTCAGTTTGCTGCACACACCCTCTTTAGAGTATTGGAAAGCAAGGTTACTTTGAAAACTAAACCATGAAATTTTCAATGACCTCATATGCATGTGAATGTTTGACATTGAATAAAGAAAACAGAAGAAGAATTGATGCATTTTAATTGTGGTGCTTGAGAATAATATTGAGAGTAAATGCTAACAAAAGAAAAAAAATAGTCCATCTTAGAACCAAAATGCTCTTTAGAGGCAAGGATGGCTAGACTTTGTCGGACAAGCTTTGGCTGTGTTGTCAGCAGAGTTCAATCTCTAGAAAAGGACATCATGCATGGTAAAATGGAGGAGCAGTAAGGGAAGGGAAGGCCCTCTAAGAAGTGGATGGATGCCATGACAACCACAGTGGACCAACACCTGGGAACAATTGTGAGGATGACACGGGACTGAGCAGTGTTTCATGTCATTGTACATAAGGTCTCTGTGGATGGGAGCCAGCTTGATGGCACCTAACAGCAGTCATCAACACATCTGCTGTCATTGACTTGACAGTGCTCTCTGTCTGATAGCCAGGTTCTCCATATCCTTCAATGATGATCAGAGGGCATTCACTGGAGACTTAGGCCAAATGTGGACCCTACAAAAGTTTTGTGGTCTTCCACTGGCATCCACAGTCTTCTGCAAACCAGATGTTCTTAATTTAAACTCTGATACCATTCCTTTATTTGGTTTTGGATTTTATTATTTGCAGTCCTTGGATCACACAGTCTGGTGTGCTTCTTCCATGTGGACTTAGTTGTCACTTCACTTAGATGGCTGCTTTTATGAAGACAAGACTTTGTGACCCCATGAGCTATGCTTTCTGATAGTTGGAACATAATGTAATTTCTTCACAACAGTTTGTCAAAACACCTACATATGAGGTTGAGCATCAAGCAGCACCATGTCATAAAAGCCAATTATCCTTATATTGGGGTTAGTATTAAGTGCAACCCCCCAATTCATTCATATAACTATGGTCTACATATGTCTCTGGTTCACTTTGGAGACAATTTTATCATTTGATATTAGAGAATATTATCAATTGTCCCCCTTGGGGATGTTAATTCTATTTATAGTTTCATTAATTTAGCCAATGGTATGTAATTTAAAACACTGTCGATAAAAGGAAGTTATATAGGCTAACTATTAACCAAAATCCACGACTTGTTGATTTGTACAGATTAAACTCTGAAGTGACTGGACACTATTGACAAAGCAATAGGGATTGGTGATAGAGCAAAACTTTCAATATAATTCATTCACAAAAGCAAAGCATGCTTACCAAATTAATACATGTCATAATAAAGCAAGGAGATCTATTAGATAGTAAAAATATAGTAGTCCTGGGTTCCCATGCATTGGGCACCATCAAGTCCAATGACAAAATGTTCTAGAACCTTTGGTTAGCAGTCATCTGTTTCCTCTCATACTAGAGAGTTTGACCTTAATTCCAAGAGTTACAGGGGAGTTTCAGATAAAACCTAGTTTGCTTAATGGGGTTTCCCCAACAAGTCCTTCTGGTGCACAACATCAAAAGGATGTGCACTCAGAAGAACGAAGTTTAAAAATGCAGTAGTTTATAGGGCATGGCCTGGATCACCAAAGGCTGGGGAGAAATGAGGCCTAAAGTATCCAATGAGGATTATAGTACCAGGCATCCCATTGGGTTTTGTCAAAGTATCATTAATCAATTTTTCCAGATGGGGGTGGTCCTTCCCCATTTACCACCAAGAGAAATATAATTGCCTTCTTCAAAACATATATGCTTCAGTCTCCCCATCTTAACCTGAATTTCCAGTAGGCTTGCTTATCATATGTTTTTCTCTATATGGAATCCGGAATAGGTAATCTATAGAGACAGTAACTTGATTAATAGTTTCTTGGAGTTGTGACAGGGAAGGTGGGGGAAATGGGTAGCTATTAATAATGAAGAAAATGCCCTAACAATGTAGTGATAAGAGCACAACTCATTTTAATGTGTTTTATATATTCAACTGTATGATATTGTGAATTATATGTCAAGAAGGCCATTAAAATTTAAAATTTTAAAGTAGAAAGAAAAGGCATAATCCTGGACACCCTCCCTCCCCACCCTTCTGGCTCCAACCGAAACCTTCTTGATCAGAATTCCAGTATATTGAGCTTCAGGATCTGTACTGATAACTCATTTTACGGGGTATTCTGAGGCATCCAAAATATGCGATCCCTGATGCCTTGGACCTGAGCTCCACCTCCAATTCAGCCACTTGGTTGTCTCAAGACCCCTCACCCCTCTCATCGGTCCTTGCCAAGTAGCTGCTATTCTGGAGCCCGGTCCCAATTCTGAACTCCAAATGAAACTCGCTGCCATCAAATTGATGCTGACTCACAGCAACTGTATAGGACAGAGTAGAACTGCCTGCGTGGATTTTCGAAACTGTTACTGTTTATGGCACCAGAAAGCCCTGCCTTTCTTCTCAGGTGGCTTTGTACCATTAGGGGCCCTGATGGCCGCTTGATGGCGACTGGTTGAAAACCAAACCAAACCGCAAATACTAGGTCCCAAACCCAAGTTTCAAGATCAGGGGTTGCACATGGGATAAACGTTAGACTAAGAGATTGACAAGCCAGGCAACGTGGCAAAGATGTGCGTCAGGGTTGCTGGCCATGGCAGGTCAGCAGGGGTGTGACAGACAGGCTCGGCTCCCTCGCCTCCCCACGTCAGTTGATGGGTTTGAATTGCCAACCTCGTGGCTAACAGACCAGGGCATAGGCCACCCTAATGACACATGCTCCATTCCAAGCTGACTTCTTCCTCCCTACGAACAAATAAAAGTCCTTTTCAGAATAACTAGCACTTACTCCCTTACCCCAGTGTCTGGTTGCTTAGTGGGAAGCTAGATAATGGTGTCGTCTGAGGGGAAGCTATTTTTTTGGCTTTTGTGGCAATCACTCATCTGTGTCAATTTCAGCACTGGGAGTGTAGAGGTGGAGTCTAGCCTGTCAATCTGGAGATAGCCAATGAGGCCTCTGTGTAGGCATGGCTTTCTCCTGAGAATTCTGGGAAGTCTTGAGTTATTTCCCAATTGGAGGTCAGAGACCATCAACTCAGTTCCTCGGAGATGAAGTCTGACAAGATCAGATGACAGCATGCTGACAGATCCTGATTCCTGGAGACTGTAGGAGGTGGAGAAGTACATGGGCTTACCCTGGTGGAATCAAACCTCTGGGGCCAAAGAAGCCAAGTGGAGACTCCTACCAGTGCTGAGATGCTTGGGTGGGGGGGGGTCTCAGGGAGACCCCTACCACCACTGAGAAGTATCTCTCAGTCTCTATCTATCTCTACTGCAAGTATCCTGATGAACCTTGAGCTCTGGAAACAGAGCCAAGGGGAGAGTCCTGTCAGCGCTGGAATGATTGTACCACCACTGGATACACAAGACAATGCATCCACTGGCCTGTGATTGTCCTGGTGTCATTGCACGTGGTTCATAGGTCACAAGGAGACTTTATAGATTGGTATCATATTATGGGCTCATATCAGACTTATGACCTTGGACTAGACTGGGTTGGGATGCTTTCTCAATGTTCTAATCCTCTTATATATAAACCTTTCCCTTATATCTATATATGTGTTTATGAATTTCTTTCTCTAGTCTATCCAGACTAACATATCTTTCCTCTCCAGGCCCCTGTCATCTAAAAAAGCTGCCAATCCTCCTCATGGAACATAGTTGCTAGGTGTCTGGAGCTTCCTGCTCTTGCCCTCTCCCCCCCCACTGCCCCATGGCTCTCTTGACTGTTGCTTTAACCACCTCATTGCCTTTGTAGCAACCTCGACTCAGGAGCATGTGCGTACACCTAAGTGCAAAACCCTCTCTAGGTCACAGGCTGCAGGAAAAGATGTCGCCATGCTTACATGAGATAAAGTCTATGAAGTGCCTATTAAATTCCCTCTGGCATTGGTGACAGCCTTCATCATCTCCCCAGCTTGGCCCTCTCTCAGAACTCAGTTCCCAACTATCCAAGCAGGCAGCTAGACCGGTGCTATCTGAAAACTCAAACTCAAAGCCATGGACTTGATTCTGACTGAAAGCGACCCTAGAGGGAAGAGGAGAACTGCCCTGGTGGGCTTTCAGAGCTCTAACTCGTTTCCACCCCCACCCCCCATATGTTTGAAACAATGTGGCGGTCACTAAGGGTACCCATTCCACTTCATTTTACTTTTCCTAAAGAGTTAGACTTGGGGTGGGGGTGGGGGGAGTTAGACCTGAGGGGTAAGGCATCTGGAGGATTTTTTTTAAGACTCTAAGCCTTCACTCTTGTGGGTTTTTGTTTTGTTCTTTGTTATTTTGAAGAAGCATATTCTATAGAGTGACATTGCCTATCCAAGTAAATGGATTCAGTATTATGATCCTGTTTAAAACTCCTATAAAGGGTTTCTCTTTTCTTTTTACCCTCTCCCTCCCTCTATAATTTCCTAGCCCTCTCTCTCCCTGACCTGCCTCCACGCCTTTTCCTGGTCTCCTCATAGTCTTCAAAGTCTTATCTTTGCCTTTAAAAATATTTATTTTATTTTATTTTCTTCCTTATAATGATGGTATCGTTAAACATTTATCTTTATAAAATTGACTGTTTGATAGACATAATGCTGTCTTGCTTTGTTCATGTTTTGCAATGTTTAGGAAAGGTGTCCTTGTTTTTTAATGATGCATAATGTTCCATTGTATTAATTTACCAGAGTGCTTTTAAAATCTATTCCTCTATAAGCAGATGCTTTGGTTGCTTTTCCATAGTTTCGCAGTTATGAAAATTGCTGAAACAAAGTTAGGTGTGCCCTTGTCTGTTTGAGTTGTATTCTATGTTTCTTTAAGGTATATACTGGCCCAGGAATTTTGCTAGATCCCACCTCAATCAGGACATGGTCTAGAGGTTCATTCTCTGGCTATCTAAAAACGCATTTTAAAAAACATTTCATAAGTATTATTTTATCTGCCACTTCTTCGTCCTATAGCTCTATAAGTCTGAGGTGCACTGAAGCCTTTAGAAAGATTATCTCATTAAAATTCTTACATCAGCCATGTGAGTCATGCAACAAATTGAGGCTCAGGGAATGTGCACAAGGTCACGCCGCTGGAAAGCTGCCAGGCTGAGGTGTGACTCTTCTGTCTGACTCCGAACCTCATCATTTAACGACTTATTCATTTGCTCACTGATTCCTTCAAGTATTTGCTCAACCTTTACATTGGAACAGACACTGATCTCAAATGAACATGAGTAAACAGATTAAAAGCATTTAAAACTCCTGATCTCAAGGAATGTTTTCTCTACTGTGGAAGATGGAGGTGGGGGTGGGCGGAGAGAGACCAAAAAAAAGTAAAATATAGCATCTGCAAAAGAATTGTAAATACTAACAAAAATACAATAATGAAGAAGAGGGAGGGGATGACTATTTGAATGGGGGGGTAAAGACAGAGTTGTGAGAAAGCTCTCATCAAGGAGATAACATTTGAGCCATAACCTAAAGAAAGGGATGAAGCAAACATGTGGGGATTGAGCTTTGCTTTATTTTATTTTACTATTGTGGCTAGCTTGCTTCTTTCTTTATTTTTTTCTTTAGTATGTTTTTCAGTATATGTAATCCAGAATGAGTGAATCTATGTAAGCAGTAACTATATGATTGTTTCTTGAGGATATGATGGGGGGTTGGGGGGAGGGGTGTGGATGGAGAGGTAATAATAAAGAGTACAAGAAAGAAAGAATGTTTCAAAATTGATTGGGATAATGATTGGACAACCTTCTTGAAATGACTGAACAACTGAAGCATATGCTATGTGGATTGAGACCCAGCAAAACGGTTTTTGAAAACAATCTGGGAGACAGACATTCGAGGTGCAGAAGGAAGGGGTTCGCAGGTGTTGGGCTCTGAAGTTGTTGTACTAGAGCAGTGGTTCTCAACCTTCCTAGTGCTGTGACCCTTTAATACACTTCCTCGTGTTGTGGTGACAGCCCCAACCATAACATTATTTCCGTTGCTACTTCATAACTGTACTTTTGCTACTGCTATGAATCAGGCAACCCCTGGGAAAGGATCATTCAACCCCAATTGAGAACTGCTATACTAGAGGGATGGAAATGTGATTCTTGTGACTACAATAGGGTCAATGAAGTCAGAGAAGTAACTGAAGGACTGTGTCATATGGGCTTTCTACGATTTTACCGCTTACACTAAGTGAAACTACAGAGTGACATCTAGCTTTGGTAACAAGATCACCCTGTTGTTGGAATAAATTCAAGAATATACAAACAAAGATGGAAGACCAGAGAGGAAGCATTCAGGGAAAGAAAAGAAAAGATCAAGTTGGAAAGAGTTCTGTAAGTTCCTCAGTAACTGATTTTTCAAAAGTTGATCATCAAGACTTTCTTCCAAGATACCCCTGGGTGCTCTTGAACTGTCAACCTTGCAGCTAACAGCAAATTGCATTCACCATTTGGAGCACCAAGTGCCTCCAGATTTACCATGTGATTGCTGTTAGCTGCAGCTCAGTCACTTCTGACTCATAGTGACCCTATGTAAAAAGACAAAGCAGACTCTCATCCTGCACCATTGAACCCATAATTGCAGTCACTGTGTTAATTGATCTCCTGATGGGAACTGTATGTGGAAAGATGGAATGGTTCCTGAGAGATGAAGGTAGTTGAAGGGTCTGGAAGCAGAAGCCAAAACACAGAGAAGTGTTTTTCATGCAGTCCTCTGAAACATGCTGTGAACTCAATTGGATAGCTCATAATCAACATTGTATCAAATGATGTAGACGTTGATAGAATCAGAGTTCCTGGGAAATACAAATGGTAAATGTGCTTGACTGCCAATGGAAAGATTGGAGGTTCAATTCTACTGAGAGACACCTCAAAAGAAAGGCCTATTGGTCTACTTCTGAAAAATCAGCCAGGGAAAAGTCAGTTCAACCTAACACATGAGTCAGAATTGACTTAATGGCAACAGATTTGTTGGTGGTGTTGATGCTACTGTTAAGACTAGAATAGGAAACATAAGACAGTGCATGTACTAAACGGAAGAATTCTTTTGATGGAAATTTCTTCAATTATGTATATTCATATTTATGTAAGTTGACACGGGATTGTAATGTAAAATGTATTCCGTACTATAGGTCACACTCAAAAAATTTGAAATCCTCTGTCATCAAGGGCCATGCTAACACAAATGGACAGTTTCCCGTAGGCTATAGCAAGCCAGTGAAAGACTTTTGAAGTAGAGTAGTGACATAATCTAATTTTTATTTCATCAAAATGTTGAAACATCATAGATCAAATTAACAATGGAAAAGGTGTTGGGATTAAATTAAGCACAGATTAGGCAGCTGATCCTTGAAGATTTTAATTCCAACTAATTTAATATATGTCTCAAAAGAAAGACACTTGAAATTGGACACAATGATTTGACAAATGTGGGCAGAAAATGATGGTAAGGCACTGAAGAGATGATACAATGGTGAAAAAAAAACAAAGACTCTCCTTATCTCCATGGAGTTGAAAATAGTGAAGGAGGCAGATGGTAATCGTACAGAGAGTGGTGAGGCAGAATAGTCGAACTGGGATCCAGAGGGAATCACAGGGGGGAAAAGATGACAAATAGCTTACTTTAAAAATAAGCAAAGGTCTTAATATACATTTTTCCAAAGAAGATATACAAACTGTAAAAAAGCAACAACTATGAAAACATGTTTGAGGTCATTAGTTGTGGTAGTTAGATGATCTTACGTCAAGTTGAATGAGTCCAAATGTGTAGGGATGGATTCTAATCTTTCAGTCTGCTTGCAGCCTGGTGGTACTTGCATAGGGGTGTGGCCTTCTCATAAAGAGGGGAACCTCTCCCCTCCTTTGAATTCCTGATGACTTGGCCACCCGGAGAGCTGCCGGAGCCCTGCCATGTTTCCACTGACCTTGGATCCACAGGACTCTGCACCCACTGGCCTATGAGCTTCATATGTTCATCATTGCTTATAACTGTGTGTGTCAGAAGGACTTATGGGCAAGTGTGTTATGTACAAGCCTTAGTTGGACTGGGCTGGGACACTTTCTTGAACTACAATGGCATGCTGATCTGAAGCTCTGTGTTTCTCTAGTCAAGGCTGTTGTTGGAGTGATCATCACAAAGTGAGCACTTCTCTCTGCAGAGAACGGTAAGACATTCTACTCCTGTAAAGAGTTATACTCTCTTCCCCATGACTTGAGTGACCCTAGCCCACCTATGGGCTCTGCAACTGCTGTTAACTAGTGGTTTTCTCTCTTGTGTGTAAAGCATGATCTAAGGCCCTCACGCCCACCCTGTCCCCTCCTTTCTTTGGGAATGGGGTTAGATGTTATGTATCCGTGAGGTTTCTTTTTTGTTTATTTGTTCTATTAAAGTATGCAAAATAAAGAGGATGCCATTAAAAAAAGAGTTACACTCTCAGAAAACAACAGGAGCAATTCTACCATAAGACTGCCATGAATTGGAATCCACTTCATGATAATGAGTAGGGGTTTGAATGGTCTTTCAGAAGCAGACGTTTCTTGCAAGGTGCTTCTGGGTAGCTTCAAACCATCAATTTTTATGTTAGCAGCCTACCATGTAACCTACTATACTACTAGGGCTCCTGAACTCTGGAAGAGTGATCAAAGAATGCTGGCTACATGATCATGATGGTCACACCATGCTCTGCATGCACTCAGCACCACAGAGTTGGATGCTTCCACATGGTGAACAGGATCCATTTAAGGATGTGGATTTTACCATGAAGGAACAGAAAAGTAGAACTTGAGGGAAGAGGTAGACAATATCCTACGAGAGGGAGATGGTTGGGGAGAGTAGAAAGCGAGAGGATAGGACAAGCCATGGGGAGGTTTGCTAAGTTGAGTTGTTCAAGGCAAAAATGATGGTCTGGCATGTACACTCCCAATAAATTCACAATACAAAGTTTTGACAAAGAGAAAAGTAAATATGGAGCTTGGAGTCTTTCTTCACTGGGTATGATGGGCCTAATGACTCCCTCAACACACAGTAATAATAATAGTACTTATTACAATTATAGTAAAAAGTAGTATTTATTGAGTGCTAATTATGTGCCAGGATCTATGCTAAGCACTTTTTCCATGCATTATTTAATTCTCCCAACAACTCTATTAGTGCCTCAATTTCACAGGTGAAAAATGTAATTCGGCAAAAGTCACACAGCTCACAAGAGCTGGCTGCGGAGCTAGCCTGTCTAACTGCAGAACCTGTACTCTTACTTGTAAACAATAAGGAATCGAACTAGGTCAGAGCGGGGTGGTTTATGAGTTCATTCAGAGAAACCTCTCAGATCCCTGATGAGAGAGGCAACAATTCTTATCATCCCTGTGTGACAGAAGGAAATCGAAACAGCATTGTTATATAATTAACAAGAGGCAAAGCCAGGATTCAAACCCTCATTAAATAGATCTCAAAACTTCTGTTTAACCATCAAGCTACACAATCCCTGTTACCCATCTGCAGGAAGATCCTGACTTAGGTCACTTATAATTACTTTGTTTTATGACTTATTGTTAAGTAGTATTTACACCCAACAGAATTTGCTGCTGTTGGTCTTAACCTGTCAACTCACAAAGACAAATAAAGATTGAATTTCTATCCGATTAGACAGGAGTATGTACAATGGTACAGATAAGAATGCTTGACACACGATAGTACTTCCTGTGATCAGGGACTAGACTTGGTGGATGAAATAGAACTCTACAAAGAGGTAACTAATATAAAAAGAATGTTTTTTTTTTTTAGAAAATAGCTAAAAGAGTGTCCAGGACCAAAATCTGGAAGAATCCAGAGGATAAGGTGGGTCTCTGCAGGATCTTGACTGCTTTTGACTATTGGTCCTGAGAGACAACCTTGACTAGTCACTGTCATAAACCGCCAATGAAGCTGTGCTAACTCATTTAGACATTTCACTATAGGCAAGGACGAGTCACTGAATTATTTCAACAGGGCAGGGGCATGATCTAATTTGTGTTTCATAAAAAATGTAGCCATAGTTGATAAAAAAATGGCCAGGGAAAATGACTTTTGATGTGCTCTCTTTGATTCATTTCTGGTGTACGGACTCATATATCTGTGGATATTGGTCTTTGCTAAGCCCTCATAAGGTGACTGGAAGTCTAGATCCTTCATATACAGATGGGTAAGTTAGTAGTCATAGGCTAAGTATTTGCAGAAGATATGGACAGTCAAACTGCACCACATGTTTGCCACCACCCCAATCTCCAGCCTAAATGGGTGCGAGTAGGAAGCCATACAGGGTTTCTGGATCTCCTGGTTTCAACCTTTATGATACTCTTGAACATGTGTAGAATAATCATCTCATGTGCCTAGGCTATATGATAAGACAATAATGCTTCTTTTTAGGGATTATAGCCTAAGGCCCATGGTAGTTATGGAACTACCGGGTCATCAAACCCCCATGGGTCTAGGTGAAAGTTGGAGACCCAGGATGCAGTATTAGCTAGAGGAGTGGCTACTTGGATGGATCCAGCAAGAGGAGTATGGTAAAGTGGAGAGAAAGGAAGACACACAAAAAACCCCTGCACTGAGCAATGACCCTTGTAGGCTATGATGACAGCTTTGAGTATGAGCACACTGGCCACATTCATAGGGGACACACATTTAAAGAACGGGCTGGACTCAAATGCACCTGTGTCGAAAATATATCTCTGTCTACTGGAGTGATCTTGGCAAGTCATTTAATCTTAGTAAGCCTCAGTTTTCTCATCTGTGAACTAGGGTCTTTTGAGAAAAAAAATGTTAAATGGACACAAGCTGTCTGAGCATTAGTAACATCTCAATAAGTAGTAAGGTCTTTCCTTCTCTACCTCATTGTAATTATTATTGCTTTGGATGTAGTCCAGTGAAAGTGTCTTAAAATTTTATCCTAAGGCAATTGCAGGCCACAACCTTGAGGGGGCTCCAAAATGAGTTTACCAGTTCACGTGGCTTTAAACTAAGAAGAAGGAATCAGAGTATGAATGTAGTGAAGTTGAAAACAGAAGGAGGGATTATACACCCAATGGGTCAGGAAGGAATCCTACAAGAACAATTGTGCCAAATGCAGGTGACTATTGGTTCCTCATTCAAACTCATGGCAAGTCCCATAGCTCTAGATGCATTGAAACAGTGCTTCTCAATCTTCCTAACGCCATGACCATTTAATACAGTTCCTCATGTTGTGGTGACCCCCACAACATGCTACTTCATAACTATAATTTTGCTACTCTTTTTTTTTCTTTTTTGCATCACGGCTCTCCGGTGGTGGGAGTAGAAGGCCCAGCCCCACTGCTGGAATTGAACCTCCGTCCCAGTGGGCCGCAGTTCCGCGCACAACCACTACGCCACCGGGGCTCAGCCATGCCACCAGGGCTCAGCCAATTTTGCTACTCTTATGATTCAGGTGAACCCTGTGAAAGGGTCACTCAACCCCCATAGGGTTCGAGACCCACAAATTAAGAACCATTGCATTAAAAACAACAGCAATCAAGTAGACAAGGTGACCTTCAGTATCCTTCCAGGATTTTCTTCCATTTGGTTTAGGAACTCTGTAACTTTTTGCTGACCACATGTGGGAGGCAGATTTCTAAGCGCAGTCCTTTGGCTATTATCACCATAAAGGGTTAGGAAGGCATCAATCATATGAACAACTGAAGTCCCAAACCTTTCTAATGATATGTTTTTAACTCTAAATCACTGGGGAGGACCATGAACTTGAAGAATGAAAGATGAGACCTCAGTGGGTCAGCTGTAGCAGAGCACAAACGTCGTACAGGATAGATGCTTACCAAAGGACATGGAGTCCAAAAGATACTGGGATCAGAGAGTTATAGAGTTAATAATTTCAGATATTTTTAAAGTTCCCAGGCTGAGCCCCGGTGGCGTAGTGGTTGTGCGCAGGACTGCGGCCCACTGGGATGGAGGTTCAATTCCAGCTCCACAGGAGCAAAGGCTGGGCCTCCTACTCCCACCACCAGAGGGGAGTGATGCCCCCCCCAAAAAAAAAGTTCCCAACAAACGACCCCTGAACTCCCAGAATGCCTACATACCTGTCTATGTAGATTGCAACTTTCCCACCATCACTCTTCCCTCATCCCTGAAACCAAAACCAGGAGATATAACTTTTATACTGTCCTTCGGCACACCACAGGGTACCTTAGAGGGCTTTCTGGGAATCTTGACGCTCTTTTAAGGTATAAACTGGACTCAAGGTACCCTGATCCTAAAAAATGGAAAAAACAGTAATAATTAAGACAATAACTATAGTTGCTATGAAAGAAGGTGTTTCCAAAAGTGTTTCCTGACTGCAGAAGTACAGTCAGGTGTCATAACCAACTTTTGTTATGGTGAAGTGCATTAATCATGTAGCTAGCACTGGATTGATAAAACTCTGCAAAATAAGGCGTTGACACTAAGGGCTCAAGTAGAAAGCACATGTTTTGAGAATGAGGATGGCAACAAATGTACTAATATGCTTGACACATGGATGGATGAATGGATTGTGATGAGTTTTAATAGCCCCAAATAATTTTTTTTATAAAAACCTCTTTGACTTAGTCTATCGGTGGATGGTACATAGATGGATAAGACTGGGCTTGGAGGCTGGGTACCCCCCTTAGATATAATTGATTTTATAAGATAAATAAGGTGGTGGGCTCTGTCTACCTTTACAATTTCATCTTCTATACCAGTTTCCCTCCAAGCCCTGCCTTGCAATTGGGCCTTTGCACTTATTTTTTCTTCCACCAGAATGTTCTTTACATCGTGAGAAAATTGACATGAATGCGGCATCTAATCTTTTCCTATTACACATGGAGAAAAGACAATTCAACTCTACATCAGCACAAGGCCAAATTTTGAGGCAGAGTTCAGATATTCCCCACATTCCAACTTTCTTTTACCTTATTCTGACATCACCCGTCCCTTCCCCAACATTCTACTTCTCCCCTGGATTTGACAGTCCCTAGCAGAACTTCAGCAGTGCAAGACCCACAATTATGAGGTTTATTAAGGAAGTTAGCACGTAATAACAAATCGAGATCAGAAATTATCAAAACACATTTCTTTTGTCTTCAGCACTTCTTCTCAGCCATGCCAACAGGCTTCATCTCTCTGGGTCTCAGTCTCCCAGTTAGAGGGCACTTGCCCACTGCCCTGCTTGGGCAAGCGAAACAAAGCTCCTTTTTCCCTAATAAATGCCTAAAGGGCACCCTACTCTGCACAAGTGGATACATGTTTGATATGGAAAGGAATCAAAGGTACGACATAATATGACCATAAGGTGAAGGCTTCTGTAGCTGGGGAAAAGGCAAGTTTGGAAATGAACTGGACTGTGATTGTGTCCCAGCACCATTCCTATGTTAGGATTGGCCTGTAGTCAGATGGTACCATTGGTGGTATCAGCTCAGATGTGAGACTGTCTACAGGCCCGGGATTTAAGGTCTAGGATTAGTCACAGTAGACATAAATGAAGATAAGTGAACAAAGTATTACTATAAAAATCATAGAAAACTTTCTTAAACAAAGATATGAAAATATTGTTCTATTCATTCTCACTATACCCTATCTAGGTCTATGCACTCCTTGAAAGTGGTGTCCCCATTTTTGTAATCTTTCCCTGAAGAATTCTACACTTGGATTTTCATATCAAAACTGCAGTTTTGATATTCGTGAGGATCTCACCTCAGGTTGTTGGTTTTTTAAAAATTTTCTTTGAGTTGGAGGTTAAAAAAAAACAATTCCAAAGGGAAATATGATATGTTTATGGTGTGTTGGGTAAGGTTTTCCAATTAATTTATTGAAGGACAGCCCTTACTACCCTTGAAGAAAGAGCAGGTGTGTTGTGATGATGAGAAAACATCACACAGACAATTTTGCTGGCCTTTCTCTCACTGGTGCAATTCTTTAAATTTTCTTAGAATTCCTTAATAAGTCCCTATGTTTGTCTCATGTTCTCTGAGAGAATCTATCAAGATGACTGTGGAGGTCAATTACTTTGGTGTCAATTTCATGATTGAGAATGTAGGGGTGGAGTCTAGCCTGTAAATCTGGAGATAGTTAATGAGACCTCTGTGGGGGCATGGCTTTCTCTGATAATTCTGGAAAATCTCGTGGTATTTCCCCCATGGAGGTGAGAGACAATAGACTCAGTTCCTTGGAGATGCTCAACTGACAAGATTATATGGCAGCACAGACCCTGAGTCCTAGGAACTGGAGGAATCGGAGGAGAAGCCACATGGGCTTACCCTGATGGAATCAGACCTCTGAAGCTGGAAAAGTCACAGAGAGAACCCTACCAGCACTGAGCTGCTTCTACCACCCATGGATACTGCTGATGGACCTTGAGCCCTAAAAACGAGGAGCCACAGGGAGACTCCTGCCAGTGCCAGGATGCTTCTACTGCCACTGGATACACAAGACTCTGCACGCACTGGCCTGTGATTCTCCTGGTGTCATTGCACATGCTTCATGAGTCAGAATGAGACTTTATAGACTGATATAGGACATATGGGCTAATATCGAACTTATGAACTTGGACTGGACTGGGTTGGGATGCTTCCTTAATGTTCCATTCCTCTTATATATAAACCTTTCCCTTATATCCATATGCATGTTTATGAATTTGTTTCTCTAGTCTACCCGGACTATCACAATGACCCTTTAGGAATCCCCCAGACCAGTGGCCATAACATTCTGAGCTGAGGTGTCTGCCTTGCAATATATTGGCCCCCCCAGACCCCCCCCCCAGAGGCCACTACTGGGAGAACACGTCTGAAACTGTCCACAGAATACAGAGATTTGTTTAAGTATGGATGTTGTGATTAGAATAAACCCATACCTATATGAATTGGAACCCTAGTATTATCTTGTTTACTCTTGTGGAGTGATGTCACCAAGAGAGCATTCCTCCCCATCCAAGGTCAACGATGGATAGCCTTGAAACTTAATGAGGTGCCATTCTACCTAAGCACTTATTTGTGACCCATAGCTCATCATATTTGCTAGCTGTAATTGGGTCTTTATAGCCGTAAAATGCTATGTTACCTACATTTCTATGGGTGAGGCTGTTTCCTCATCCCATCAGTACCCCACTTTCTAGGATCAGTTTGTAATTTATGGCTGCTTGGGACTTTATAGATGGCAAGGTTTAACCACTTATTTAAAATAGCATTCAGATGTCACACAATTTGAAAAGGACTCAATATGCTGTTGCTGACTCTGAAGAGAGTGGAAGGTCACGAACCTTCAGTGCGAGGGTACTCTACTCACTATTCCCAAATCCTACAAAGTGAGCAACATTTTGTATGATCCAGGACTAAGCTGTGTCATTTTGTTGTAAAGTAAAAAATCTTGAGTTTTCTAGGATATAACTTCTTGGAGGTCTTTTATCCAGGAATGGCAGAAAACCTTAAGAGAAAGAAGAATATAATAGACTGTACCCACTTCTTAAAACTCCAATTTTCAGCTTAAGGGAATGCATTCATAGATTTACCTTACCAGGAGCCCTGATAGCACAGTAGGTTATGTGTTGGACTACTCACTGAAAGATCAGCAGCTCAAAACCAGCCTCCACTCCATGTGAGAAAGATGACACAGAACTACAACCTTGGAAACCCACATAGATTGTTCTGCACTGCACTATAGCATCACTGTAAATCAGAATTGTCTTAATCACAATGAGTTTATGGATGGCTTGTGACCAACCCCAAAAGCCTGTATGTCAATTCTGACTCATAACACCCATACAAAAAGGATTCTGAAGATGTACATCTTTCTGTGAATAGACAACCTCATAATAGTCCTAAAGAGTGGTTAATGGGCTTGAACCACTGACCCTGTGGTGAGCAGTTCAACAACAACACCATAGGGCTGGCAGGGCCATGTTGATTAACTACAACTCCCCATCTCATGCTATCAGGTGACCACATGGAATTATATTTGTTTTCTACTTTGTTTCCGAAGAGGTTTCATCAGATCTTCTAGACTAAGAATAGATAATGCAGAAAGAATTAGCTGCCCATTTTGGAGGAAAGAGTCCTTGAAGCCCTTATGGAGAGTTTGGTAACATTGTCAGATACTGAAGGCCTAATGAAGAGAAGCAGAATATTGTTGGAGATAGTGCCAGAGGATGGGTCCCTTGGGTTGGAGGGCACTCAAAATATGGCTGAGAAGAAGCTGCTTTTTCAGGTTGGAGTTGACCATGATGACAAGAATCAGGTAAGGCTCATGGGAGGAGACTCTTCTGGAACTTCATTTGCTGATAGGACAAGATCCAAGGTAAGGAGAACAGTTACAAAAATTTGTTACTGGACAGAACTTGGAATTGGTTGAATAGGAATTAGAAAATTGGAAGGCAGCAAAAATGTAAAGAAACACAAAAAAATCGATATCCTGATTGTTAGTGAAATGGACTGGTATTGGCCATTTTGAATCAGAAAAAGTATGATTTATTCTGCTGGCAATAACACAATCAAGAGGAACGGTATCACTTTCTGTGTTAAAAAAATACATTGCAAAATCAATCTTGAGGTACAATGTGAAATCCAATCAAGACAACCACTATTCAAAATTTAAGCACCAACCAACATTATACCAATGTTTTCAGAATGAAATTGATAAAACATATAATAAAGATGAATTGATAATTATTAGCTATTGGAATGCAAAAGTTGGAAACAAAGAAAGGAACAAGGTCTTGGTGACAGAAATGAAGCTGGAGATCCCATGATAGAATTTTGTGAGATCACTGACTTGTTCATAGTAAACTTCTTTTTCGACACAAAAGGGAACTAAAAACATGAACTTTCCCAGGTGGAATACACAAAAATCAAATCAACAATATTTATGGAAAGAAATTCTGGAGAAATTTGATATCCACAGTAAAACCCATGCCAGACACTGACTGTGAGGTCCGATTAAAATCTAAATATTTTTTAAGTCCACAAGCACCAAAATACAACCTTGAATTTATCCTACCTGAATTTCACAAATAAATTTGATGCTTTGAACATTAACGCCAGAAGACCCAATGAGCTGTGGGAGGACACCAAGACCATCTTTCATAAAGATAGCAAAAGGTCTCTAAAAAGATGAGAAATAAAAGATCTAAGTGGATGTGAGAAGAAATCCCGAAATTTGCTCTTAATCATAGATCAGCTAAAACCAGTGGAATAAATGATGAAGTCAAAGGGCTGAACAGGAAATTCCAAAGGGCAGTTCAAGTCGACAAAGTAATATGCTATAAAGAACTGTACGAAGACCTAGAATTATAAAACCAAAAAGGATGAAGACACTCAGCATGTCTTAAAATGAAAGAACTGAAGAAAGTTCAAGCCTCAAGCAGCAATGTGGGAAGATTGTACGGGCAAAGAGTCTATATGGAAAGATTCAGGAGGCAGCATATGAGCAAGCAGCAATAGTGTGGAAAGAAGAAATTCAAGCTGCACTGAGTGCGTTATTCTGGAAATTTGAAGGACAGCTGCCTGGTCGACTCATTGGGACAGATCCATGTTTGTACCCATTCCAAAGGAAAGTTACGTGAGAGAGTGCCCAAGTTAAATAACAATATGCATATCACACGCAAGAACAATTTTGCTGAAGATCATCCAATAATGGTTTCTGCAATACATTCAAAGGCCAGATGTTCAGGGCAGAATCAGAAGACAATGTACAATAAGCCCTTTATGAATTAAGTCATCATTAAGTGAAGTCATCATGTAAACCCCCAATTAAATACATTTTATCCAAAAACGTGTCATAAATACTCCAGACTCATTACTTGCTAATCATTTCACAATTATTAGCATGCCTACCCTGACGTTCTTCAGGCTTTTGTTTCTTTCAGGTGGGAATAGTATACATGTAATGGTATGCTAAAGCCACTGCAACCAAGGTTGAATCGGTTCCTAGGAACCCTTTATAGAAACCCTGATACTTTGACTCTTTTTTTATATTATGACTCTTTAGAGAAGCATTCATTCTCTTCTTTCTCCCGTGGAGACATGCTGGCCTAGAACCATCAGACTTGTAGTTAGCAGCTCAGAGTCTACCAGGGCTATTTCAATGGTGTACCATGACACATCTTTTCCCAACTCCAGTCATCATGTTCTCACTCACTGACATCGAATGACCCTTCTTCCTGTACCCACCTGAAGGGTCCCTACTTGAGGCCCACCAAGAGAAAGAACATTGTCTTTTCTGTGTCTGACTCTCTGCAGAATTCACTATTCTCTGTTCTTTCTTGTTCCCCCCACAACAGCTGTTCTCAGTGACCCAAGGTAGAAAAGGAGTATGTGGTGGCAAAGTAACTACCTACTCTATTCCATGTGTGTTTGTTTTTAAACCCCCTGGCTGTCCATGTGACTGCAGGTGTTTGTCGTGAAATCTCAAGACCCACCACTAGTTTTTAACCACTTCACGTGGGTAGAAAGCCTCATCATTCTCCCTCAGAGCTGCTGATGATAGCTGACATTGCAGTTAGCAGCTCAATGCCTAACCACTTCGCAACCAGGGTTTCAGCACTATGCCATTGGTGGTTTGAAATTGACCATGGTGGGACTACTTCTACTAAGGAAATCAGCAATCATTCCAACCAGAGCTTTTCTTCCTCTTGGAGAGCTGACTATGAAGCATTTACTAGCACGCTCTCCGTCTCTATCCAGTCCTCCAGGGATTCTACTCTTTAGCACCGGGAACATTTCTGGGGAGCATACAGGGCCCCTGTATCATCATGTGCAGATGTACAAAAGTGAGCTATTGCCTGCCTCCAGATTAAGGTTTTGAAGGAAAAACCCAGGCAGCACAGGCCCCCTCCTCCACACAAAGCTTCATGGACTTCAGATGGTCTCTAGTTCACAAATATATCTGCTTCCTTCTCTGTGTCAGCCTCTAGTTTCAGTGTTGGTGATATGTTCTTTTTTAAAATAATTTTTATTGGGGGCTCATACAACTCTTATCACAGCCCATCCATCCATCCATTTTGTCAAGCACATTTGTACATTTGTTGCTATCATCATTTTCAAAGCATTTTCTTTCTACTTGAGTCCTTCATCTCCTCATTCTCCCCCTTCTCTCTCCAGTCCTTCCCCCCACATGAGTCCTTGATAATTTATAGATTATTATTATTTTTCATGTCTTACACTGATTGGTGTCTCCTTTTGCCCACTTTTATTTTGTCCATCCCCCTGGGAGGGGGTTATATGTAGATCCTTGTGATCGGTACCCCCTTTCTATCCCCATCCCTCTTTTTCCCTCCTGGTATGGTTACTCTGAGGGATTTATCTGTCCTGGATTCCCTGTGTCTCAAGCTCCTATCTGTACCCTTGTATAAACTCTGGTCTAGCCAGATTTGTAAGGTAGAATTTGTGTCATAACGGATGGGAGGAAGCATTAAAGAACTAAAAAGAAGATAGCTGTGTTTCATTGGTACTATGCTGCACCTTAACTGGTCCCTCTCCTTCCCACAGCCCTTCTGTAAGGGGATTTTCAATTGCCTACAGATGGGCTTTGGGTCTCCACTCAGTTACACTCTTCCCCCCCCCATTCACAATGATATGATTTTGCGTTCTTTGATGCCTAACACCTGATCCTTTTGACACATCTCATGATCACACAGGCTGGTGTGCTTCTTCCATGTGGGTTTTGTTGTTTCTGAGCTAGATGGCTGTTTGGCCAGATGCTATATCTTCTGATAGTCGGGTACCATCAGATTTCTTCATGACAATTGCTTATGCACCCACTTTTGTCTTCAGCACTCATGTCAGGAAGGTGAACATCATAGAACAAAGTGTTTTTGAGTGGAGGTCCGCGTCATGTTCATGTTAGGTTGGTAGGTGCTGTCGAGACTGTTCTGACTCAGAGCAATCTGTGTACAATAGAATGAAACATTACTGACTCTTGAGGCATCTTCACAGTTGTTGCTGTGCTTGAGCTCATTGTTGCAGCCACAGTGTCAATCTATCTTATAGAGGGCCTTCCAGGTTTTCACTGGCCCTCTATGTCACTACACATGATGTCCCTACTGAGGGACTGGTTTCTCCTTGTTGCTAAGGAGAATTCTGTTCATATTTCTTGCAAGGCAAACTGGATTACCTTTTAGCAGTCCATGATATTAAAAATACTTTATTTAACTCAATATACCCAGAATAGTATTTCAAGGTATTATCAATAAAGTTAATATGATAGCTTCCATGGTCTTTAGGATCCAGAATATATTTTATATTTTATAACTTCTGCACACCTCAATTTAACTAAATGTCTTTTTCATCATGAATATTTGGTTTACATATATATTAATAAAAAGTATAATTGAAAAATAAATAGATTCACACACATAAATGGTTCCAGTTATAAATTGTCTAATAACAAGATCAAGTACCAGGTGATTATAATAACAAGATCAAGTACCAGGTGATTATTTTTCTTTGTTATTTGCATCCACAGTGAACTAAACACACACACTCTCTCTCCTCTTTTTTATTTAGGAACTGGTTCGGCTTTGACGTCAAAATGTATCAGTCTGAAAACTAAGAAGATTGATTAAATCTTGTGTTAGTTCATTTATTGTTAACATATCAGAGAGTTGCTGAGAAAGTTGAAAAGAAACTCTGAATTTTGCAAGAAAGTGTTTTTCCAGATCCTCCTTGCCGCTTCGGTGGTGGGTAGACATTACAAAATATTTGACTTGTTCTTGTGCATAATGATTACCATTAGAAAAACATATAAAATCTAATTCATTTTAATAAGTCTTGATTTCAAGACTTCTCACAACAGACCACAAGTCACATTTTTTTTCTTTGAGTTAACTCACATACCAACTAATATTGGGGACCGGGTTGAACTATAAGTTGTAATCTTTGGTTATTTAGTATCCTATTAGCATATGCTGTTTGAAGAGAATATTTAGAGTTCCTAAATTTGGGTAACATTCTCCCACAATTCAACCAACTGGCAGGATATACACAATCACTAAGTCAATTGTCTTCTAGCTGGATTCCATAGGCTGGTATTGACCCATAGTACTTACACTCATATCCTGTACCCATGATTTAACTGTACCCAAGGCATTTCCTTGTATCTTTGTATTTACTCTTCCAATTGTAGTACTAGTTTCCATGTCTCCACTTGATTCCTTTCTGTATGCCTTCATTTTAAATTTTAAAATGTGTTCATATTCATGTCTAAAGTCACTATGATAAGGGCCATGTTTGCTTGTCATCACTACATACCAAATCAATGTATTCTAGAATATGTCACCATAGTCCTTGTCTAACAAAGTGAATGTCATCTTCATTTTCATTCATTGTTGACTCAGATAACTCAGGCCTAGCTGGATGGGCAGATTCTAATATCCTCAACCCCATGTATCTGATGGTCTAACTGACAGCAGCTCTGCTCCTATGGTCCTCCAACAGTTCATGGTACTTTCAATGTTCTTCTCCAGCACCACCATTCAAATGTATCCATTCATCTTCAGTATTTCTCTTTCAATGTCCAAATTTCATATTTATACAAGCCACTGAAAATAACATGGCTGCTTCCAAGAATATTGATTGTGGATACAAGCAAGACAAAATCCTGGAAAACTTGAACCTTTTCTCCATTCCTCATGGTGCTACCAATTCATTTGTCCAATTTGTTCTTCTTTACATTGAGTTGTAATCCATACTGAAGGCTAGGATCCTTGGTCTTCATCAGCAACTGCTTCAAGTTCTCCTGTCACCTTCATATTACAGGTTGTCAATAAGCCTTCCGCAACCCTGATGCCACATCATTTTTTTATATCATCCAGCTTCTCTGATGACTTAGTCAGCATAAAGATTGAATAAGTGTGTGAGAGGCTGCGACTGGCCAGGATCCTTCTCATTCTCATTTGATGCACACTGGCAGAGCGTGGTTGGCCTACACAAGCTTATCCTTTAGGTTCCAACTAGCCAATAAAGTCACAGCCATGACTTGGTTGCTCTGAAAAGGGGTCATGTCCCTTGGAGGAGTGCAGTGACTTGCTCTATGTCAATCCTACGCTGACTAGGGCAGTAAGCAAATATGCATGCTGTTGTATAGAAAGTGTAGCACAAAGAAATGTCACCAAGAACTGGTTTATACAATCCACTTACCTGGAGATAGTTACAGGTGGAAAGAAATGTGGAGGGCTTTGAGGATGGCAAGTGAATACAAACGCAAAGTTTCTTGATTTTTGGTAGCACTATTTGGTGTAGCTGGAATACTGCTATTGCAAAGGCCACGTGATGGTTAGATTTTATATCAATTTGATGAAGTTAGGGATGGAATCCCACCCCTCAATCAAGTGACAGCCTAGTGATGCCTCTTTATGGATATGGCCTTTTTTTAAAAAAAAAGTGAGATACTGAACCTCTCTCTCCCTCTCTCTCTCTCTCTCCCTCACTCTCCACCCCCTCCCCATTTGCCTTCTGCTTGTCTGAATTGATCATCTGACACTAGTGTTGGCAGACCATGGGACCTGAAAACCCTGGGAGCTGAGACACCCTACCATGTTCCTACAGACTTTGGATCGATGCAACTCTGCCCCTGCCAGCCTGTGATCTCCCAACTTCCTACCTGGAAGCCATGTGGGTCTGAAGAGTGTGTGCTCCAGCTATCATCAGACCCATGGATTGGTTGGACTGCCTACTTGATAGAAAATCATTTCTTGATAGAAGGTTTTTTCTTACACTTAGATGCGTGTCACTGGTTTGATTTCTCAAGAATATTCAGGCTTACACAAGCCATTTGAATATGAGTTGCTTATCATTGAAATAAGAGCCTTAATGGGGGAGAGGTTATTCATTGTACTGCTAACCGCAAAGTAAGCAGTTGGAAATGACCAGCTGCTCCTTGGGAGAAAGACGGGGCTTTCTATCCTTGTAAAGACTTAGTCTTGGGGACCCAGAAGGGGCAGTTCTACTCTGACTTATATGTTCACTAAGAGTCAGTTTTGACTCAATGGCAGTGAATTTGTTTATTTTGTTCTATTTGGTTTGTTACCATTAGAATTATCTCCTAATTTCTCTTCAACTTCAATATCTCATTAATAAAACTACCCCTTACAACAAAATCCTCCAAACTCACTGTTATCAAATTGATTATGACTCACAGTAACCTTCTAAGACAGCATGGAACTGCCCCTATGTGTTTCTCCGACTGGAAAGCTTTATATGGCTCTCCAACTGGAAAACTCTACAGGAGCAAAAAGCCTCAACTTTCTCTCATGGAGTAGCTATGGGTTTGAACCACTGAACTTTTGGTGAGTGACCCAACATGTAACCCACTACACCATCAGAATGGCTCCTGCCATAAGCGCGTACTAATGGCAGCTCAAAATTGGCTTGAACTCCTTGGAAAGGTGGCCCAAGATATCATTTGCTAGATTCCAATCTTGGTACTACTGAGACCCAGACCCAAAGGCAAATGCTACTGTTTTCCAGTTGTCAGAAACACAGCAGGATACATAAATGGTAAAAGTGTAGGCCCAATCAACTCCCTCAATAACACTCTCCTCCAACTCTTTCACAGTGAACCATTTCCTGCCCACTGTGTTGGGAGCTGCTTTGGCTGCAGTGAGAAAGCTCCTGGTGTGTGACCAAGTGACATAGAACTGTCTGAATTCCCAAGAGCCTGTGTGACTTGGGTACTTCAGCTCTTCGTTGTACATTCCATGGAGGCCTTCCTGTAACTGGGTTTCTGAAGCAGGCTCTTTGAGCTGCTATAGAATGCCCAATTTACTGGTGCAGAAAGCTATGCAATGTACCCTGCATGATGCCCAGGACTGAATTAGTAGCTTATGGTGCTAACACTCTAAACAGATAAGGAGAGGTTTTTCAGGATTTTGAGAAAAGCCTTGTAATCCCTCCCTGAGTAGTATATTTCTAGATTGCAAGAGTGAAATGGTTCATTGCTTTGCTTCTTCTTACCCGATGTGACAAGACACATGAATTGTTCAGTTCTTCACAGAAGCCAGTGACACCCATACCAAATCCCCAAGCAGGGAAGGGGAACCCTGGGCACCAGCCCTGGCATGGGGTACAGTGTGAGTGAGCCTAGACTATGCAACAAGTCCATCTGTGCCCTCATTCCAAAGGTGGGTGTAGAGGGGGGAAAGGCAGATTTGAAGGAAACCAGATTCCCTAGTTTCTTAAAAGTTGTTACGAGTATAATAGAAATTCCAAGTGTGGATTATTTTCTCACAATTTAGATGGTTTGTGATGTACAATTTAGAGCCCTGGTGATGTAGTGGTCATGAAAGATTCACAGTTTAAAACCATTAGTGACTCCTCCAGAGAGAGACCTTGGGCTTTCTACTCCATCCTGTGGTTAAGTACTCTTCTATGAACTAAAGGGTCCAAGCAGTTAAGTCAATGGCTGCCTACCAGGGAAAAGAGGTAGTATTCGCCTTCTGTGATAATATCAAATAGTCTGTGAGGCAGATGCACGATGTCTCATGGGGGCGGTGAGTCACGGCTTTTGTGTTTCTTTTGAATGACCATAGTAAAAGACAGACAGACAGACAGAGAGAGAGAGAGAGAGAGAGAGTTAGTCTTTGGGGCAAGTCTACATTGTGTGTAGGGTTTGACTCAATGTCAGCAAATTTGGTTTTGGAGAAGAGACTGGAATTGGAAATTCAGGGTGCTGACTCTGTTGGCTCTGGGGGTGTTATAGTCACACTATTCAGCTTCTGTGACATATTTCTCTTGTGAAAAAACATTTTATTGGGGACTCATACAACTCTTATTACAATCCATATATCCATCCATTGTCTCAAGCACCTTTGTACACTTGTTGCCATCATCATTCTCAAAACATTTGCTTTTTACTTGAGCCCTTCGAATCAGTTTCTCATATTTTCCTCTCTCTCCTGAGTATAAATTATTTTTTCTCTTTTAAAAATTTTATTTATTTTTAAATCATTTTATTGGGGATTCATACAACTCTTATCATGATGAATACATGCATTCATTGTATGCAGAACACATTTGTACACTTGTTACCTTCATCATCCTTGAAACATCCTCTCTCTACCTAGATCCTTTTCATGAGCTCCCCATATTTCCCCTCCTTCCCGACTCCCCCTCCCCCATGAACCCTAAGTAATTTACAAATTATCATTATTTTGTCAGATCATACACTGTCCAATATGTCCCTTCAGCCACTTCCCTGCTGATCTTACCCCATGGAAGAGGTCACATGTAGATCCCTGCAATTGGTACCCCCACTCTACTCCACCTTCCCTCCACCCACGGTATCACCACTCTTACCACTGATCCCAAAGGGATCATCTGTCTTGAATTTCCCATGTTTCTGCCTCCTATCCATACCAATGTGCAGCCCCTGGTCTAGTCAGATTTGTAAGGCAGAATTGTGATCATGATAGTGGGAGGGAAGAAGCATTTAAGAACTAGAGGAAAGTTGCATATTTCATTGTTGCTACACTGTCCTCTGACTGACTCATCTCCTCCCTGTAACCCCTCTGTAAGGGGATGTTGTTTCATCTATTGATGGGATTTGGGTCCCCAATCTGTACTCCTCCTCATGTATAATGGTGACATTTTTAGTTCTTTGATGCCTGATACCTGAACCCTTCGACACCTCATGATTATACAGACTGATGTGCTTCTCCCATGTGGGTTTCATTGCTTCTGTGTTAGATGGCCGCTTGTTTATTTTCAATCCTTCAAGACTCCAGATGCTTTATCTTTTGGCAGCCAGACACCATCAGCTTTCTTCACAACTTTTGTTTATGCACACATTTGTCTTCAGTGATCATGTCGAGAAGGTGAGCATGATGGAATATCAATTTAATAGAGCAAAGTGTTCTTACATTGAGGAAGTTCTTGGGTGGAGGTCCAATGCCCAGCTGCTATCTTAATGCCAACCCTCTAAGAATATACACATAGATCTATTTCTCCATCGTCATATATAAATATATTCACCTATGTACATGCCTGCATCTAGACCTCTATAAATGTCGCTTACCCACAATTACCTCCTCCATTTCCTTCTACTTGCCTCCAGCTTCACTATCATGCTCAGCCTCCATTTGGATCCAAGCAATTTCTCTCTGTTACATTATTCCTGATCAATCCCTATTAGGCCTCTCACACCCACCCTGTCACAGACTTTGAATCATGTGTTGTTCCTCTATCCCTGGGCTGGTCAATACCACCGACTATCCCCCACCCCTCATCTGCTCTGTCCCCCCAGAGCCATCAGTCCTATTGTTTTCTCCTCCAGACTTTTCATCCAGCCTATTTTATCTAGATAGACCTGCAGAGATAACAATATGTACAAAACAACCCTAGGCATCCTAAGATGAAGTGACCAAAAAAAAAAATAAAAAGATGAAAACAACAGCAAAAAGACCCAGTGTCATATATATATAATATATATATAATGTATATATACACACACACACACACATATATATATATAAACAATAACAAAATAAAAATCTATAATACTTCAAGGTCTATTTGTTGACCTCCAGGAGTGTCCCCTGGTTGAGTCCAATGGGGTACTACACCCTGGCCCCAAAGTATATCCTTGGCACTCCCTGAGGAAGCCCATGCTCTGCTGCACACTCCTAGTGTTTTATCGTGGTTTGGTGAGGTCAGACAGGGTACAATTCTGACCCTGCTTCTCCATTGTTGTCCCTATAGGGCTTTCGGTCAGCGAGGGACACCGTGTTTCATGGTGTGACTGGCCATGTGGTCCACTCTGTGCATTGGCTGTTCTGAGAGGGGATATCGTCCTCAAGGCTCGGTGGCCAGAATGCACTGCACTCTCTCTTCACTCCCCTTAATTTGTTCTCATTTGCTCCAGTCAGGCATGTGTGACATGAATCTTATGTGATCTTCCAATAGAGTGGCATCTATCTCCTCACAGATGTGCTTCCTTGCTTCTGGGCCTACTCTGTTCCTTTCATATCACAAATATGATTACATAAAGACAAGATCTGGATTCACATGTGATCATTGGCATAACAAGTAAAACAGAATCCCAAATGGCATTTTATCCATTGGCATTTTAAAAACTCTCCCGAAAGAATCCTTGTTATTGAGTTGAATCCCACTCACAATGACCCTCCAGGACAGTAGAGCCTCCATATAGAGTTTCCAAGGCCATCGATCGTTCAGGATGCTAATTGATGAACCACAGACCTTTCAATTAGGAGCCCAACACTTAACTGCTACACCACCAGGTCTCCTTTCCATGGGTAAATATTACAATGCCCATATGAGGGTACACAGTACAATTCATAACGCCAGAAATTGATGATAGTTTGCTGACATTTGGTTAGTTCATATGGTCCTTCTAGCCATAATCCTTTATGTGATAAATTCTAGCCTCTAGAGTTTTATGATTCCCCTTTGGAGGGAGTTTTCAGTTATGCTAATGGATAAAGTAAAGGTGGGATCATGCTTTCACTTTAAAGGAGGGTGTATCTTAAATCAACACCTTTCGTTTCCCTGAGATTATGTGCGGCTGAAGGACCCTGTAGAAGAGCCATCTTGGATGCACACAGAAATCCTGGGGCCCTTGGAAGAAGAGCCGCCAGTGAGACATGTTTGATAGTTTTGTCTGAAGTGGTGGAGATGGAGATCAGGGAACACCAGAGACTGTGGCGCAGAGACCATGGGACAGAGCAAGGAAGCCAGGCTGAGACCAGAGGCCAAGGCATAGAACTTTGAGATGTAACAGAGGATCAGCTCCCAGAATATGAGACTATGAAACAGAGTAGTGGGTGGACTTCCTGATCCACAGAGACAAAGGCCAAAGGACCCCATGTCTACGAAACTAAGGACCAGAGGGGGAACTGGCTGCTGGCTGAGAAGATGGGCTGCTGTGGGACAATGACTGTCTCCTTACTGTTTGCTGATCCTGACTTGTGGTAACCTAGTAACTCCCCTAAGAATTTCTTATCACTGAGCATTTTGTCTGTGAAGTCATTGCAGTGAATTATGGAACCCAGTAGTAAAGTCCAGTATCATGGGAAGAATGGTTGATGTCAGAATAGAGGAAAGAAGGGTGGTGGTAATCAGGATGTCAGAGGAATTGAGATAGTTGCTTCCACACTGTTCTTGCTGTTGCCAAACAGAGTTGGAGTCTCAGAGGATTTGCCTAAGCAACACAAATAAGACTTATGGTGCTTATATGGACTTGCTTGTGGAAAAGGGGGAAACATCAAACAACACATTTGATCCAGTTCATCCTGATGTTTCCTCAGTTAGGCAGCACAAGATAGCAGTGAAGTTTCCTGCTATATACCTGATAAAAGGCCTAGCTTATTCTAATACTCCAGTATGATTCCATTTCCCAGGACCATTTTTCTGACCTGTAGTTCAATCTTTCATTCAATAGGTATTTATTGAGAGCATGCTACCACCAGCCACTGCAGCAGCGGCATAGCAGCCCTGGGATTCTCTTCTCCAGAGCAGTAGTTTAGATGAGGGTGGGAGAATTTGATGTCCCAGAAAGAGCTACATGGGTGGGCCTTCTTCAAAATGTTGACACCAAGTGGGTGATGGAAGAAAATGAGCTGATACCAAGGGTCAAATAAAGAGCAAATGTTTTGAAAATGATGGTAGCAAATAAATGTACAAATGTGCTTAATATAATGGATGTAGGGGTTGTTAAAATATATGTAAAAGCCCCTAATAAAATGATTCACTAATGAAAAACAGAATAGTAGGGTGGAATGCAACCCCCTTACTCTTCATAGCCCTGGAATTTGTGGTCTAATGCCTAAATAAATAGACACTGTGAAAAGCTTGCTTGCTTTTTGTTGGATCCATGTCTTAATTCTGGTTCATCAACCGCCAGTGTTTTGTACTTGCTTATTCCAGGAGAACTCAGCAGCCTGCTACCTGATCTTGCATCTGACCAGCCAACTTTATGTTCAGTTACCTTTGCAACCTTTGGTATTCAGCCCCTACGGGAACCAGGAGATGCCTCCAGCTTAACACCTGACCCACAGACTTGAACCTGGACTGAACTTGCCTACTTTTACAATTGTGTGAGCCATTTTCTCAATATTAAATTCTCCAGACAGCTAGGTAGCTAGAGATAGAGATATTGATATCATTGATTTTGTATCTCTTGAGAACCTAGTCTAACATAATACTACAAAATCACATTAAAATCTTTATGAATTATAAATATCCTTACATTATTTAATGATGTGCACCGTTTGAAACACACACATTAAATTAATACAAACCTTGGGGGTTTCTCAGCAGAAATATTTGAAGAAATCGTAGCCAAAATGCCTTCAAATTTTAGAAAAACAACAAACCAAATCTGTTGGCTTGGGATTGTTTAAAACAATGAAGTCATCTGACACGGTCTATACCTATCACAGTGTGTACCCATCTATCTTGCCTTTGTATCCCTTACCTACCATTGTAGTTTTTAAAAATTTTTTCCTTCCATTGTAGTTTATTAGTGCTACTCTAACAAAAATATAGGAGCCCTGGTGGTGCTGGGCTGCCCACTGTGAGATCAGCAGTTAAAAATTATGAGCCACCTCATGGAGAAAGATGGGACCATCCACTCCATAAAGAATTATAGTCTTATAAACTCAAAGGAGCAGTTCTACCCTATCCTATAGGGTCACTATGGGTCAACATCAACTCTATGCCAGTGAGTTTGGTATAAAAAATACAAGTGAGTGGAGTTGAAGAACAGAAATTGATATCTTCACTTTAGGAAGCTGACTTCAGGGCACCAACTCTTGGAGAAGGCTTGCTCTTTCTGTTGGTTCGTAAAGCCTCCTAGAATTCACTAGTTATGTCTTCTGAAGAATGGAGTACGCTCGTCTTTGGATCAGAATTCTTGAATGCTTCAGGCAAGCAAGATATAAGATACCATCACTAGGCCTTGATGACTAATGGGTGGTAGGGTAAGACAGAAACTGGAGGGAAGCGTGGCACCCAAGCTTCTCTCAGGGAGTCAGATGGCTGGTTGTGCCACTGACTGACCTAAAGTCAACAGAGACGGTAGAGTATCATAGGTGGTGGTGATGAGTTCAAGGTCATACTGAGGTACAAGGTTATATTTCAAGTATATATGAGACATTCAAGCTTAAATATCAAGTAGAAAGTTAGACATACTGGTGTAGAATCTAGAAGGATGTTCTAGGCAAGAAGATATCAATGCAGGGATATTTAACATGTGAATACCATGGAATTAGATGAGATTGCTCAGAAAGGACTGTAGAGTCAGAAGGACAGAGGATCGAAATAGAAGCACAAGAACCAAAAACCAATAGGGTGAAAAAGAGGAAAGCTTTCTCACAGCATCTATTAGGTATTAAGGAAAGTCAAAATGGAGTCTTTTTGTGACTCAAATTTGGCCATTATAATCAGATAAGATATTATTTCTATCGTATATATAAAAATCCCAATTAAAGAAAGAAAAGAAAATCCATCTAAATTAGGGATAGGAGGGAGTTCAGGATTTTATTCTTTTCTTGGCAGTTCTTTAAACATCCAGGAAAACCATCTAGTGTGGTCCTTTTGTCCCATAAGACTATATACCCTGTTACCCTCCAGTACTTGGATATCTAATTCACTGTTTAACAGAATCCATTGTTTGAAAATCCTTCCAGTTATTGACTACAGTCTAACTCTGAAATAAAATGGCCTTCCATTTGAGCTCATTAATATAGATTTCCTCAGTGCCTGAGAATGTAGCTTCGAGATATGAGCCTTACCATTCTCAGGAGTACTCATTTCCCTGTGGTATACTCCTGTTTTATAGACAGCCGCCTGTGTTTCCTGCTACACTGAGCACACACAGAAGTGGTTGAATTACATAGGCTCGGGAAGGCCAAGGCTTTTCTGGATGTTAACAGAATGCCAATCACTCATCCTTGGGCTCCAAAGAGAGCAACAAAAGACAGTAAAATTCACTTTCTATGAGTTGATTAAGTCACAGCCTTTATGGGTTTCATGTATAATTTGCCATTTCATAAAGATTCTTTGGCTCCCTATGAAGTGGAGAGACAAGTTAGAGAAGGTGGTAAAATAGCAGGATGTGGTATTGTGGGTTTGGGAAGGTGGTACAGGTGAGGACACTTCTGGATTTGAATGCAACATTTCTGGACCTAAACAATGCTTGTTTTCTGTCACACCAACACAATTCTGGATCTTTAAGAGCCAGCCTCACTGCAATCAAGTCAATACTGACTTACAGCAACCCTGTATGTCAGAGTCCAACTGCCCCTGTGAGTTCCAACACTGCAACACTTTACAAGGAGTAAAGTCTTTTTACAAGGAGTAAAAAGTCTTGCCTTTCACCTGTAGAACAGCTGGTGATTTTGAAAGGCTGACTTTATGGTTAGAAGCCCTACATATAACCATTGCACTGCCAGAACTCCTCCTGGTTCTCGCCAAACCAAAAACCAAACTTGCTGCCATCGAGTCAATGCTGACTTAAATTTGCCCCCTGTGGGTTTCTGAGACTGTAACTGTTTACTAAAGTCCTGCCTGCCTTTCTCCCTCAGAGCTGCTGGTGGTTTCAAACTGCTGACCATGCAGATAGCAGACCAGCAACCTCTATGCTGCCTGATTCAGAGTAGCTGTTTAATGACTGGCTCCAAGACACGCAGACCAATGGCAGGTGCTATGCAATGTGTAGGTGTGGATACCTGGTCAGTCTTGCTATCCAAACCAAATCCAGTGCCTTCAAGTTGATTCAGATTCAGAGAAATCCAGGCGCTTTATTCTCAAAAAATGAAACCAAACTCACTGCCATAAAGTCAACCTTGACTGATAGCAACGCAATAGGACATTTGACTGTGGGCTTCTTTGACTATAACTCTTTGTGGGAGTAGAAAGTCATGTCTCTTTCCCATGAAGTGTCTGGCAGTTTCAAACTGCTGTCCATGGAGTTAACCGCCCAATGCATGACCACACAGTCCTCAGTACCCCCTCATCTTATTCTAGTTGGAGAGGAATCTGAGACTAGTTTCCAAACAATCAATTGTCTAAAACTCCAACATAGTAAGTGGTATTGGAGTCAAAAGGGAGGGGACCATGTTGATGTGGGAAAAAAGGCGTGGGGCAGCACCACCTTGGAGGATGAATCTGGTTGTGTCCTCCACAAGGGTCCTCAGAGGGCGTGGTATGGGGTGAGTGGGCACTGAAACCCGGCCTGTGCCTCATTTTCTAACCTGTGTGTCCTGAGGAAAAGGATACCTTTCATTTGTTTGCCTTTCCAGTGGGGCTGCTTTTGAGACCTTCAAACAGTGACACCCTGAGTGCTGGTGGAGACTGCCCAAGAGCTAGATGATGACATTGCTCAGAGAAGGAGATAAACCAAGCTGGGAAGAATAAGAGCTGCAGTAGCAAAGAGGGTGGGGGTGAAGACAGCCTTGCCATCTGAAAAATCCCATTGTGACATGGTCTGAAAAAGGACTCTTCTTCCATGTGGCAAGTAACAAAAAGGTCCGATTGATTCCTCAGGCATGTGTGAGATGCCCATTTATCTTCCATGGTTCCAAGTAGACTGAGAGCCCAGAACATGACTCCTAGGTCTCATTCAGACTTATTTGTCACCATTCAAAATAATCCAGAAAGACCCTTCAGTGTCCAGGAGAGTGCATAGTTAGCATCCAGGTATGGCAGGGAGGAGCAGGCTCTTGGAATGAAAGCCTCCATGCATGGTGATTCCATATTCCATGCAATAAAACACTGCCCAGTCCTACTCCAGTCCCATGACTGTTTGAGGGCAGGCTGGTTTTAAGAAGTATATCTACAAGGGATGAGCCCCAGTGGCGCAGTGGTTGTGTGCGGAACTGCGGCCCACAAGGTTGGCAGTTCAAATCCAGCAGCAGCTCTCCAGGAGGAAGGCTGGGCCTCCTACTCTCACCAGGGGGCAGTGATGCCCCCCAAAGAAATATATCTACAAATCTTTCTGCTTAGTATGTCCTAGTCTAGACAATCCCCCAACACATGTTCAGCATCCTAGCAGAACACAAGCTTCCACTGAAAGGTGGTATTTGTACATACAGTAATTGGCTTGGGAGAGAGCCTGGATCTCCTGCCTGAAACGTGAGAATTATAACACTAATCCACCAATGCCTCTTCTACATGGTGTGTTGGAATAGCACGATAGTTGCATGGCTAGACTCAAGTTCACCTCTCAGCTCCACTGCTTGTTAGCTATACAACCTTCAGTATGTTACTGTACCTTCCACGGGGGCTCACTTTCCTCCACTGAGAACTGGGATGATGTTTCTAAAGCTTATTGTAAGTATTTTGCCCTGCTTTGATCCACAATCAATGTTCACAAAGCAACAGTGAAGAGCTCAAAAGACGGGCTGCAGTGGGAAATCTGCTGCTCAAGACCTCTCTAGAGTATGGAAAAAAACAGGATCTTCCTTTGAGGACGATGGTATGCTTAACTCAAGTCACAGTATTTTTCATTGCCTTGTATGCATGTGGAAGTTGGACAATGAATAAAGAGGACCGAAGAAGAATCAGTGCGTTTGAATTGTGGTGCTGGAGAATATTGAAAGTAACGCGGACAAACGAGGTTCTCCTGGAAGTAGTTAAGCCCAAGTGCCCCTTAGAGATAAGGAAGGCAAAATTTCATCTTACTTACTTTAGACCTGTTGTCAGGAGAGACAAATCTCTGAAGAAGGACATCATGCTTGGTAAAGTGGAGGGACAACGTAAAAGAGGATTGCCCTCAAGATGAGGGACTGATACTATGGCTCCAACAGTGGGCTCTAATAACTGTGAGGATGAAGAGAGCCTGGCCAGTGTTAGGTATGCTTGTGTATTTGGTTGCTGTAAGTCAGAACCAACTCTATGGCACTAAACAACCACAACAACTCCGTAATTACAAGACCTACATAAGACAATCTGCACAATAACTTATAGTAAGCACCTGATAACTGTTAGCCATTGTCATTTCCCTGCAATTTTTTTGACGCTTTCACAGTAAGGCATCACCACTCTGACAATGAATGGGATAATTCCATCCCAAGGGAACCCGGAGACTGACAGGCTGAGGCTGAGGAGAATGCTCTGGATCACATTGTCTTACTGAACTCACTCTCATTTCAGTTAGCACATGCCATATGGCATGTGGGAAGGTGAGGAAGATTCAGTTGCAGCCTTCCTTGAGCATAAGGAGAGATGCGATCTCCATTAGGTTTGGCAAGAAACATCTACTCTTCTCCTTTCAGGATGGAATGTCCTCACTTGGGAGGGAAAGAAAAGGTGACAAGCTGATTTCCAGATGCCCTAGGTTGAGTACCAGTAGTACCTGGGATCCTGTTTCAGCAGCACAGTCTGTTCACTCTGGAGAATTAAGCATTTTTGCTCTTCTTTTGCTCCTTATAAAAGGAAAGAGACTTTCTTGCTACAACTCCAAAGCTCTGTAGTTGTGTCAACAAGGCCATACATCAGTAAAACTGAGTTAGGTGAAATACATATCTTGCTTTGGCAGCTTTCCTTTTTCTTCTTCACACCTTGCTCCTGCATTTCTGCGTCAGATTGTTTCTACCCACAAGCCCTGAAACTTTGTTCATCTTGTTATTTTGAACAGAAGATGCAGACTTGATTAAGCTAAAGGTGTGGGTCTTTAAAGACATGTTTTCCCAAAGAACATGGTAGCTGATGGGAGAAATCTGTGACGGGATTTGTGAGAAACCATGGATGCCGTGATGGAGCCTTGGTGGTGTAGTGATTATGGGATGAGCTGCTAACTGAAAGGTCATTAGTTCAAAATGACCATCTGCAAACATTGATAGTTTTCAAAATGCCCTACAGGGGCATTTTTACTCCATCTTATAGGGTCTCTATGAGTCAGAATCATCTTGATGGCAGTGGATAGGTGAGGTGTGACATCAGTTAAGCATAGGGGTCACCTACTCTGATAATCTCACATGAAATTTTGACTCCAAGAGCAGCAAGTTCTACTGGGGCCCTCCATTTTGTTGTCCCTCTTCAATCCCCAATATCAGTTTATGTTTGTTTTGTTTTTAAACCAAGGGCTATGTATTAAAGCAAACCAGAGAACTAAAATCAATCAGCAATTGTAATGAGAAGGGAGCAATTTTATAATTAGCATTTACAGGGCAATGTTATGACTTGGGAAGTGCCCTTGGCACTTTCCCACCTCTCACCTCATGTAACCCTCCCAGCAGCACTAAGTAAATGCTTTCATCCTGACTGTACAGGTGGGTAAATTGAGGCATGAAGCTGTCAAATCATTTCCACAGTTATCCAGAGACAGAAGAAGTCACTGAAACCCAAATGCATTCACTGGACTACCAGGCACAACCCAGAGCAAAGTACCCCTACTTCAGGGCTTGAACAAGGGCAATGTAACCTAGAGGACTGACTGAACACTGAATGAAGGGCAAACAGGATATTGGGAGAAGAGGAGAGTAAAAGGAAAAACAGGAGGCAAAAGGCATTTATAGAAGTCTAAATACAGGAAAGTACATATGCAAACATTTTTATATAACTATAGGGAATAGGTCTATGTAGTACATATATTTATAGGTCTAGTATTAAAGTAGCAGGTTGGGCCTCTAGTCAAATATTCCCTCAATGCAAGAACAGTTTGTTCTAATAACCCAGCATTCTGTCATGCTCAACTTCCCTGACATAATCACTAAAGCCAAAATGGGTGCAAAATTAAATGTGTTGAAGAAAGCTCATGGTGCTTCGCTACCAAAAGATATACCATCTGGGGACATAAAAGTTTGATGATAAACAAGCAGCCATCTAGCTGAGAAGCAACAATGTCGACATGGGAGAAGAACATCAGCCTGAGTGATCATGAGTCTCAGTGGGATCAGGTATCAGGTATCAAAGACCCAGAAAAAAATTATATCATTGTGAATGATGGGGAGTGCAGAGTGGGAACCCAAAGTCCATCTGTAGACAACTGTACATCTCCTTACAGAAGAGTCACAAGGAAAAGATGGACTAATCAGGTTGCAGTAGAGCACCAATGAAGCAAACAACTTTCCTTTAGTTCATTAATACTTCCTCCACCCACTATCATGATCCCAATTCTACCTTACAAATCCGGCTAGACCAGAGCATGTACACTGACACAGATAAAAGCTGGAAACACAGGGAATTCAGGCTAGACAAACCCCTCAGGACCAATAATGAGAGTAGCGATATCAGGAGGGGAAGGAGAATGTGAAGTATAAAAGGGGAACCAGTTACAAGGATCTACATATAATCCCCTCCCTAACGAGGGGCAGGCAACAGAAAAGTGGGTGAAGGGAGACATTGGGCAGTGTAAAACTTGAAAAAATAATAATAACTCATAAATTATCAAGGGCTCTTGAGGGAGGGAGTGTGGGGGAAGGAAGGGGAAAATGAGGAGCTGATATCAAGGGTGTAAGTAGAAAGAAAATATTTTGAGAATGATGATGGCAACAAATGTACAAACGTGCTTCACACAATGATTGTATGCATGAATTGCGAAAAGAGTTGTATGCACCCCCAATACAATGATTTTAAAAAATAAAAAAGAAACATACAACTTTCCTCTAGTTCATTAATGCTTCCAGTCTCCCACTATTATCATGATCCCAATTCTACCTTACAAATCCGGTTAGACCAGAGCATGTACACTGGTACAGATAAGAACTGGAAATACAGGGAATCTAGGACAATTAAGCCTCTATGGACAAATGTTGAGAGTTGGGAAGAAGAAGAAAAAAGAGAGAGTAAGGATATCAGGAGAGGAAGGGGAAGGTAGGGAGAGAAAGAGGGAACCGAATACAATGATCTACATATAACACTCTCCCAGGGGGACAGACAATGGAAAAGTGCGTAAAGGGAGACAGGTCAGTGTACGACATGAAAAAAAATAATTTTTAAATTATCAAGAATTCATGGTGGGGTGAAAATGAGGAGCTAAGACTAAGGGATCAAGAAAATGTTTTGAAAATGATGATCACAAGAAATCTACAAAAGTACTTGACACAATGATGTATGGATTGTGATAAGAGTTGTATTAGATCCCAATAAAATGATTTAAAAAAAAAACTTACCTCCCTGCATCTTATCACATAGTCAGCTGCCATTCACTTTAGTCATCTCCCTTCAACTATATGCCAAACATGCTGTTTGGGACTGGGACTGCTATTTGAAGAACTAGAGTAAGCCTAGGGTGACCTGCCATTCCAGTTTGTTAGGCAGTGGACTTGCAGAACTAAAACCCTCAATGTTCAAACCAGGGTATGCCTTCCAGTCATTTGCAGCAATATATATTGCCCTATTGCATTCAGTGACATCAAGTTGTCTGAAATTAGTCACCATCAGAGTATGTTGACCATAAATTCACACAATATTGCGATTAAGACTTTGCTGGCTTTCCTTTCCCAGGAGAGTTAGTGGTAAACCATGATCAGCACACCACTGTATTGCTAGTAAAAAATGCAACCAAGGCAATAAGCAGTATTTCTAACTGACATGACAGGCGATAATGGTTCAGTGGTAACCTTTTTGTTTTCTATGGGGGAACTGGGTTTAAGTACCGGTGAAACCACTTTAAAGCCCAGCCACCAGCCATGTCAGTGGAGGCTTATGGGTTACAATGATACTGAATGAGTGTCGAGAGGTCTTCCAGACTAAGACCTAAGCCGTATATATGGTAGCTATTATGCCAACTGCACTCTTGTTTATATACATACATATGAATCTTCATGGCGGGGGTCCTCAAACTTTTTAAACAGGGGGCCAGTTCACTGTCCCTCAGACTGTTGGAGGACCAGACTATAGTTAAAAATAAAAACTATGAACCAATTCATCTCGGCCCTGGGATGAGTCGACTGCTAAGCAAGAAGGGAGCAGTGGCATAAACACCCAGTGGGCCACATGTGGCTCGCGGACCGTAGTTTGAGGATGACTGACTTATAGGAACAGACCACCTCATCTTTCTCCTGAGGAGCAGTTTGTGGGTTTGAACTGCTAGCTTTCAGTTAGCCTCAATTCCTTACCCATAGGACTTTAGGGACTCCTTTTGGACTAAGATAAAAGCCAAACCCACTGCTCTTGAGTCAATTCTGACTCCCAGTGACCCTCATCTAGAGTTCCTCAGTCTGCAAATAGTCACAGGCACAGATAGCCTCATCTTTCTTCCAAGGAGTACTCTCCAAAACCAAAAACCAAGTTCACTGCCATTGAGTGGATGCCCACTCACAGCAGCACCCTAGAACAGGCTATCAATACTCCAGTACGGTTCTGAGATTGTAACTCTTTTTTTTGGGGGGTGGGGAGGCATCACTGCTCTCCAGTGGTGGGAGTAGGAGGCCCAGCCCCACTACTGGAATTGAACCTCCATCCCATTGGGCCGCAGTCCTGCGCACAACCACTACGCCACCAGGGCTCAGCCCAAGATTGTAACTCTTTACCGGAGCAGAAATTCCCTTCTATCTCCCATGGAGCCTCTGGTAGTTTTGAACTCTGAACTTACCAGAGCTTCTCCAGAAGGTGTAAGTAAAACATGCCTGATCCCAAAGGTAGCCTGAGAAGATGCAAACAACCCTTTCAGAACCTCTAAATACAAAGTTTGGTTAACAGTCTGCTCTGGTGGAATAAACTCCGAATGCTCTGTGCTGACATTTTTGTCCATTCGCAAAGTTGATGGATGTCCAGAACGAGGTTTGTTATAATGAACATTTCACCATTTTGAAAGCGAAAACCACTCATACACCGGAGTTTTTCCTCTACTGCTGGCCTTGTAAGCTGTGTTCAACATTACAAAAGTTTCTGTTCCATTTTCCCCAACAAGAAACAAAATTTCACCACATCATGCTCTTCTCTTAAATCGGCCATCACAAAGAATGAAGTAAAACTGTTTTTTTATGAAAAAAATTCAGTGTGATCACAGAGAGCTTTCCTAGAGGACACCGTTGGGTGCACTCACTCAGAGCAGATTGCTGGATGTACCCCTAGAGGGAAAAGATGCATACTATGAAAATTCTGATCCACCCAGCACAATTCCGGGTTGTTTGGGGGAAGGTGTAGACCCTCTTCTGTGCAGGCAATCCCTGGGTTACAAAAGTAAGACTAAATAGACAATCCCATTTGCCTTTTTGTAAAAAAAATACTGTTATTGGGGGCTCTTATATCCATACGTTCCTCCAATTTGCACATACACCGTCATCATCATTTCCAAAGCATTTCCTTCCCACTTGAGCCCCTCACATCAACTCCCCATACCTTCCCTCTCCCTCCCCTACCAATCCTCCCTCACAAACCTTTGATAAGTTATTTTTTCCATACCTTCCATCATCCTTCATCATCACTCACCCACTTTTCTGCTATTTGTCCCGTGGGAGGAGGTTCTAGTTTGATCCTTGTGATTAATTCCCCTTCCCCCCACCCTCCCCTAATCCTCCTGGTATCTCTCCTCTCCTGGTTGGCTGTGAGGGGTTTAATCTATCTGGATTCCGTATGTAGCAGGCTGTATCGGTAGCAGTGTGCATGTTCTAGTATAATCCTATTTGTAAGGTAGAATTGAGGTCAGGATGGCTTCAAACCTATTCCAGTACCTGGAATGGGAAAACTATGGGTAGAAAATAGGCAATGAGAGACTTGGAGAAGGAGTGGTGAGCCCTCTCAGGAGTCTGCTGTGTGAAATGAAATTGTTGACAAGATGGTGGGGAGTCACACACATTCAAAGTAGGGCTCTGGGCCTCTATCTTTGAGTTGGGCTGTGCTATTTTTGTGTCAGGCAGCTCTACTCTACTCAAAATCTGGCTTATGCTTGCGTAGATTTGTTCTAAAGAAGAAATGATTGTACCAATCCCTACCCCCACTAAAAACAAATGATTCACCTTCACTTACTGCCCATCCATGCAGCTTTGGAATGATTAAGAAGGTTTCAAGCCTTTTCTTGCACTAAAATAAGGCTAAGTAACAATCGTAAGCACCTATCCTGTTTGACATACAAAATCTTTTTTTTGTTGTTTTGTGGGCATCACTGCCCTCTGGTGGGAGTAGGAGGGCCAGCCTTGCTCCTGGAGAGCTGCTATTGGATTTGAACCACCAACCCGGTGGGCCGCAGTCCCGCACTCAACCACTGTGCCACCAGGGCTCAGCCCTACGTACAAAATCTTAATAATGACATTTTTGAATCAGCCTCATCTGTAACCAGAGACTGTATGTTTATTTGTGTGTATGTGTGTGTGTGTGTGTGTGTGTATTTTGCCAGCACTATCTCCAAAAACTAGGCTGATCAAAGCTTAAGCACCAAGGATTCTTGCATGGAGCATACTAAGTGGCATATGTGTTTGCTATGGAAATTGTTGTTGTTGCTGGAACTCTCAGAGGGAAATAGTTCACAACTGAAGACCTTGATAATACTGGAAGAAACACATGGATCTCTCCCTAGTCGAATTAGGGACATGTAAACAGGGACATCTTGAGGCAGCCTGAGATCCCAAAAAGGCCCTGCCTTTTGGATTTGAGGCTTTGGGTGGGCCACTAAGTCCTGCTGAGGTCTGAGACTGTGTCTCTTTGATATAAATAATAAAACCCATTATAGAGAAATACCCCAGAAGCTCAAGGATAACTCCCCAATGCTCTGAACCTACTGTCTATACCAGGTTGCCTCTTATAACTTGAATGAACCTGCAAAAGAGAAGGAGAAGAAGCAACCTCACTGCAATCAGGTCAGTGCCAACTCATAGTGGGCCTATAGGGCAGAGTGGAACCGCCCCTGTCAGTTTCCAAGACTGTAACTGTCTATGGGAGTAGAAAGACCCTATATCTTCCAAGGAGTCACTGGTGGTTTTAAACAGCTGACCTTGCAGCTAGCAGCTCAGGGCTTCTGGAATTTAGACACACACGCACACACCATGTCTTACTGTCATCAAGTTGATGCTGATTCATAGTGATCAGGGCAGAACTGCCCCTGTGAATTTCCAAGACTATAACACTTTACGGGAATGAACTTTCAAACTAGAGCACGTTAAACTCCTCAGGTGGGAGGTTTGAACTCTGTTACACCAAAAGCTACTGCCCTTCAGTTGATTCTGATTCATAAAAGCCCTACAGGACAGAATGAAACTGTTCCCTAAGGTGTCTGAGGGCTACTGTAATCTATATAGGATCTGACATTCTCGTCTTTCTCTCACGCAGGATTTGCACTGCTACTCTTTTTTTTTAATTTTAACATTTTGCTGGGAGCTCTTTATAGATACTATTATAATCCATTGTTCCATTAGATCAAGTATCAATGCAAAATTGCTGTCTTCATCATTTTCTTTTTTTTTTTTTCATTTAAATTTTGCTTACATTTAAAAAAGTATTTTAAGGGCTGAGCCCCGGTGACGTAATGGTTGTACACGGGACTGCGGCCCACTGGGACGGAGGTTCAATTCCAGCAGTTCAACTCCCACCACCGGAGAGCAGTGATGCCCCCCCCCCCAAATAAATAAAAAATAAAAAAGTATTTTATTGGGGACTCTTACATCTATTACAATCCATACATTCATCTGGTGTTTCAAGCACACGTGTCACCATTATCATTTTCAAAGTATTCTATTTTCACTTGAGCCCCTCATATCAGCTCCCCATTTCTTCCCTCATCCTCTCCCACTCACCCTCCCTCACAAACCCTTGATAAGTTATAGATTATTTTCTCCATATCTTACTTCGCCCTCCATCACCCCTCACCCATTTTTCTGTTATTCACACCCTGGGAGGAGGTTCTAGTTTGATCCTTGTGATCCATTCCTCTTTTCTCCCCTCCCCCACCCCCCTCAAATCCTCCTGCTATCTCTACTCTCCTTGTTGGCCCTGAGGGGTTTATCTATCCTGGATTCTCTGTGTTTGGGGCTCTTATCTGTAGTAGTGTGCACACTCTGGTCTAATCCGATTTTTAAGGTAGAGTTGAGGTCATAATGGGGGGCAAAGGAGGTACTAAAGAACTAGAAAAAAAGTTGTGTGTTTCATCCTTGTTATACAGCACCCTGTCTGACCCATCTCTTTCCTGTGACCCCTCTGTGAGGTGATGTCCAATTGTCTACAGGTGAGCATTGTATCTCCACTCCATGCCCCCCCCCATTCACCTTGGGTATAGTTTTATTCTGAGTCTTAGTTGCATGATACCTGATTCCATTGACACTCATGATCACACAGACTGGTGTGCTTCTTCCATGTGCTCTTTGTTCCTTCTCAGCTAGATGGCCCCTTGCTTACCTTTAAGCCTTTACCACCCTAGATGGTATATCTTTTGGAAGCCAGGCACCATCAGCTTTCTTCACCACATTTACTTCTGCACCCATTTTGACTTCAGCAATTCTGTTGAGAAGGTGAACATCACAGAATGCCAGATTGTTAGAACAAGCTGTTCGTATATTAATGGAGTACTTGAGTCAAGGTCCAATGTCCATCTGCAACTTTAATTCTCAACATAGAGATATGAGTGAGTACATAGTTCTGTTCCCCAATCATTACATATATCTATATCTATATATCTTTACATATGTACATGTCTGTATTTAAGCCTCTATAAATGTCCTTTGCCTCTTGGTTCCTTCCTCTATTTCCTTTTTACTTCCCTCTTTTTCCACCATCATGTTCAACCTTCATTTGGTTTAGTAATTCCTCACTGCTACATTGCCCTTGATTGAGCCTCATTAGACATCCTATGACCTTCCTTCCATCGATTTTGTTGTTCCCTTGTTTCATGGTTTGTCTCCCTCCTTTCTCCCACCTCTCTTTCTCACGTATTCCCCAAGAACACCTGGCCCCGTTCTTTTCATCTTCAAATTATTTATCCCACCTATCTTTTCTACATAGACATGCAAATACATTAGTAAGTGCAAAAACCAGAAAAAAAAACAAATTAAAAAAACAAGGGAAATCAAAACCAACAAAATAATAACAACAGCAAAAAAAAAAAAAACCTAAAATGACAGAGAGCCACTGACAAAATTAGAAAAGCCTATAAATAGTTAAAGGTGTGTTTGTTGGACTTTAGGAGTGTTTTCCAGTTGAGTCTAATAGGGTGCCACACTATGTCTCCAAAGTCTATTTTTAGTATTTCCTGGGGGGTTCACCACTCTGCTCCCCCTGCTGCTCTGCTGCATGTCCTCAGTGCCTCACCTCAACATGATGGGAGCAGACTGTGCACTATTCCTGCACTGTGTCTTCAGTGCTTTCCCCCGCAGTGCCATGTTCAGTGAGGGACCCCCGTATCCCATGGTGAGGTCAGCCCTACAGTTCTCCCTGTGCGCTGTCTGCTCAGAACAGAAACATGGTCCTCAGGACTTGTTGGGCCAGGATATTCTCTCCTCCCTCTCCATCCCTTTGTGTTTCTCCCTTGTGCTCTAATCCGACACATCCCTCTCCCCAAGCTGTAGCCCCAATGCTGTCCTCTGAAGTGCATTCTTCTGAGGGGGAGGGGGTGTCCATATATGAACTGCTAATCTTGCAGTTAGCTGTCCTATATATCTATTACTGGTTTCTAATTCTGCTTCTATAGGACCTTTGTGTATCATCAGTGAGTTTGGGTTTGGTTGATGAGAATTCAATTACTTAGAGTTACCTTCTCTTGATCCTTGTTTTCTGAGTTTAAAGCCAAAACCCCCCTCCAGCTTATTCCATTGCCTTCTCTTTGAAAGACCATAGCCTCTGTTGTACCTCCACACTGTGCTACCACAGGTTCTTGTAACACCCCTGGTGCCCAACTCTTCTGTCACCAAAACACGTAGGACCCCTAACAAGTTTGCCTTTAGCCAGGAGGTGTTAGAGAGCACAGAGAAAAGATGGCCCTTTCCTTCCCATGAGAGTGATTATAAGATACAAGGGGATTTCAACCCATCCAGGGAGAACTCCTATTATATTTCAACTCCATTTTGCAGGAAGACTTTGAAGCCCCTGTGTAGTTCATACTTATTTACTGCATCACTCACATGACACATCAATCAGTGTGTGGCAAGAAGAGCAGTCAGCAGTGGCAGTTCGTTGGGGCTTACTTCTGTTTGGTGGTAAAAAAGAGATTCCCATCTCAAATATAACAAGGAGAACATTTATGCAGTCTTAGGAGAAACAAAGAGAGCACAAAAACACAGACACATCATGCAGATGAGTGATGCCATTAGCATGAGATTAAAATGGTGTCTGAGGATTCACAATCTGGAAGCTCAATTAAATAGGCCAGGGAACAAAGGGAACTGTCACAAATTCATGATTGGTGGCAGATCAATAAATCATGATTACAGGTGGGACTACAGAAGGAGGTCTGGAACTTCTTGGAATACACACATTATGTTAGATTGAAAAATTTAGAACATTGTTCCAAGGCCTTTCAACGAAGGCATTCCTGGCAAAACTCATGGCTGTTCAACCCCTTGAACTGTCCCCATTACGAAGATCGCATTAAAGGACCTGCCCAGGCAAACCTGTAAGAGAGATTGCCCCTCCCTAGAATGACACAAGAAGGGGGGAGACTATCTACATTCCAGGTTAAAGGTCAGAAAAAAAAATCAATAGAAGTTGATTCTACATGGGGACTGTGTTAGACAGGGTTCTCTAGAGAAACAAAACCAGGACAATGGTTTTAAACAATATATAATTCATATATATTTATATAGATATCTAACATAAGAAACAAAGAGTTAATTCTTCTATAAAGCAGTACGAATGGTTCAGTGCAACTCAGTTCAGTGAGACAGCTAATACACTGGCAGTCCTTCAAGTCTTGAAGACTACTAGACAGTCCTCTGTAGAGTAATTCAGACAGCAAACAGTAAGGCAGGACACCAATAGTCAGACAGATGATAGGGTCGGACAGTCCCCAACTCAGGAGATATAAATTCCAATAGCATAGCGAAACAGGGCTTGATGGAATGTCAACTTACAGAGACACAGTCCACAGATTAGATGTCCCACAGATAGTGTAGCTTGGAAATCGAGGAACGGAACAAGCAAGACATGCAGCTGCACACTGGTCCAAAGATTCAAGAGCAAGAGAGAGAAAAGCAAACCATTTACATCTCCACCCTTCAATTAATCTCACATGTGTTCATTGGTCGTGCTGTCACAACAAACCTACGTATTTTCATTAGCCATGTAAGCACAACAAACCAACCTATCACAGGGACCCTGCAGATGGATTTTGGACTATCTTTGCCATCCATAGCCTTTTGCGAACCAGGGTGCTCAGAAATCAAACACTAATGCATTTCTGATTTGTCCTCTCCCAAAACACGACGGACATTGGCTTCCACACTGTATTGTACATTATCATACATGTCTCATCCTTCCTCTTTTGGGTACATGAATTTTATATATATTTTGCAATAATGTTTGTGTCTCATACTCGTTATTTCTGGCAAACCCTTGGTTTATTCACACAATTCGAAATGATAACTGACTTCTTATGCGAAACTTTTGAATAAACTTGACATCATGGAGAGACTCTATCAAGTGCATTTGAAACATCATTATGACAATGACTCCCTTTATCCAGGCTTTTGTTTTAGTGGTCTTGACCACTAAACCTTTCAATCAATTGCTGAGTGATTTTAAACATTGGCACCACCCAGAGCCTCCACTGTTGTCAAAGGTACCCTATAAAACAGGTTAGTAGATATGTTCCACAGTTCAGATATTTCTCCCAGACTCCTCCATCCTCTGCTTAACATTGGTAATTTACTCGAATTTCAGGCATTGCATTAAGGATGTTCTCAAGATTACCATTCTTAATTCTCACAAGAACCCTATGACAATCTATTTTTTTAAAAAAAGCAGTTTGGTTGGCCTATAATTCACATATCATACAATTCAATGATTTGACCATATTAAAAAGAGCTGCACATCCATCACCACAATCAATGTTAGAATATTTTACTTATTAAAAAATCATTTTATTGGGGTCTCATATAACTCATCATAATCCATTCATCTATTCATTGTGTGAAGGACATATGTATATGTATTGCCCTAACGTCTATTTTTGTTATTCCCTTGGGATGTCCTTGCTCTGTTCCCCTTGCTTTTCTTTTGCATGCCCTTGGAGCGGTGGAGTCATATTGGGTGCAATTCATGCTCTCTGTCTCCAGTGTTGTCCCCTTTAGGGATATGGGTCAGTGAGGGATATCATGTCTCATAGTGGGGTCAGTCTTATAGTGGGGCCAGCCACACGATCCTCTCTGTGTATTGATGGCTCTGAGTCGTGACAGGTTTGGTGGGCCAGGATGCATTCCACTCTCTCTTCCTCCCCTTCATTTGCTCCCCTGTGCTCTCCTGAGACATGTCCCTTTCCCTGAGCTCTAGCTCCAGTGCTATCCTCGGAAATAAATTCTTCTGGGGAGAGGGGCGGCTGTTCACATACTTGGGATTGGGACTAGCTTCTCAGACCTCTCTACTGGTTCCCTGCTTCATGCCAGTATGTTGCATTCATATCTTGGAGCACCGGGTTGACATCTGGCCCCTTTTTCCCTGATATTTTCTTCTTTCTTATATCATTAGCTCCCTATTTCCCACCTAACTCCCCTGCCAAGAAGCCACTAAGGCAGTCACTGTCTCTATATAGTTACCTATCCTGGATTTCATCTACAGAAAAACATACTAAAGCAACAATATCAAAGTAGACAGAGCAAAACTTCAATAGAAAAGGAAGCACAACATATTAAAAACAAGGTTACAAAGAGCATATTTAAAATGAGTGTTCTAGGGGGCTGAGCCCCGGTGGCATAGTGGTTGTGCGTGGGACTACGGCCCACTGGGATGGAGGTTCGATTCCAGCTCCACGGAGCAAAGGTTGGGCTTCCTACTCCCACCACCAAAGGGCAGTGATGCCCCCCCCCCAAAAAAATAAAAAAAATAAAATGAGTATTCTAGGTGTTTTCATTATTTCTAATTTTCTATTACAGAAACCTGTGAATCCGTAAGATTAGCAACTCCTCTCAGGTCACCCAGGCAGGAATGTGGATAATCCAGTATTCAGAGCAGCTTTAAAGAACTTGATCCAAGCCATTCTGTTTGCTGGTAGTGGGGTCAAGTGGGAACCCAGCTGTCCCCAGCTCTTGCAATTCTGCTGTGTGACTCTCAGATTCTCTTACTCTATGTAGTACTTTGGACTGACAGCTAGAATTCAGCTTGAGTTTTAATGTCTTTCCAAGAACCTGCCTCTTGGATTGCATACTCTCTTCCACCCTCTGTAGACTGCAGTGTACTCCTCTGTCTTGGAGGCAAATGCAGTGTGATGGGTAGGTTTGTTATGCCAACATGGCCACAGAAGATTGGTGGGTCTGTTGTTACGGCACGACCAATGAACACACAGGATGAATTGAAGGGCAGAGATAGGAAGGGCTTGGCGAGTCCCGCCCTCTCTCTTGCTTCCGGATCTTTGGACCAGACAGCTGCCTTGTTCGTCCTGTGCCTCGACCTCCAAGCAACACTACCTGTGGGACACCTAATCGTGGACTGTCTCGCTGTGAGTTGAGGTTCCTTCAAGCCCTACTTCATCATGCTCCTGGGATATACATCTCTTGAGCTGGGGACTGTTGGACTCTGTCATCTGGCTGACTGTTGGTGACCTGCTCTGCTGTTTTCTGTCTGTGACCAGATAGCCTGAATTGCTCTACAGAGGACTACCCAGCGGCCCTCAAGACTTGAAGGACTGCCATTCTTCTAGCTGTCTCACGCAAGTGAGTTGCACCAAGCAATCTGTACTACTTTATAGTTAACTGTTTCTTTCTTATCTTATATACCTTTCTCATCTTATATACCTTTGTCTATATATAAATATATAAAAAGAATTACTAGTGTCCTGATTTTATTTCTCTAAGAGAACCCTCCCTGTCACATGGAGCTTCCAGTGATAATGTGAAACCAAAGTCTCACTGCCATCTAGTCTCTTCTGACTCATAGAGACCCTATACGGCAGGATAAAACTGCCCTTGTGGGTTTCTGAGCCTGTCAGTCTTTATGGGAGTAGAAAGGGTCCTCTCTCCCACACAGCAGCTAGTGGCTTCAAACTTCTAACCTTGTGGGTAACAGCCCAAGAGTAACCAGTATGCCACCAGAATTCCTCCAGTTTCAATTCAGTGATTTATGGCCCTATTTATGAAACATCGCTTGGCTGGGGTGGGTTGTGGGGGGGGGCAATTGCAGAAAAGATGACATTTGAAGGCAGTCCTACAGTGGTAGATTCTCCAGCAGACCTTCGGCTTTATACAGACTGAAGCACAAAGACAACTAATGTTCACCCTAAGCGCAAGGCCCTGGGACAAATGCTTTAGGTAAATGGTTACATGAAATTCTCATAAGAATCAGTTTCAAAGCAAAGAAGCTAAGGTTCAAAAACATCAAGTATATTAGTGTTTAAACTATGAATACTGGGTTTTCAGAAGGCTATGTTTAACAGTAAAAACCCAAAATTCATCTGCTGAGTTCCTACATGTATTAAGCCTTCCTTTACATTTCTTTTGATCATGAATCAGGAATATGGACAGTCCAGTCCTCTATTTCTCTGACGAGTCTAAGGAGTGGCGGTATCCTTTAGGGGCTTGCCTGTGTGTCTTTAATGGATGCTGACACACTAGGATGTCTTAGACATGAATCATACCCAAACTGCCTTGGTTTGAATATCTTGAACCAATATAGCCAGTTCTTCTCTCTAACACACATATATGTCTTGTTCATGGTCCTATTCCCACCTCTGTCATCCCACAAGTAACTGTGATATATAAATCTGCTGCCAGCCATGCTTTTGTGACAGTTTCCTTTTCATGTGGGCATTCTACTAACCACGGTGTTTCATTCAAGTCGATATCCCGGATGTAGTATTCAGTGGCATCCTCATCTCTGTCAGTATATGGAAAGGCGTAGCTGGATACTAGGACCCTGATGACATAGTGTGTAAGCACTCATCTGCTAAGCAAAAGTTCAGCTGTTCAAATCCACCAGACCTGATGTGATGTGGCATCATGATTCACCATTGGGCTACTAACTACAAGGTCAGACATTTGGAACCTGCAGCAGCTCTGAAGGGAACTGCGTTTTCTACTTCTGTAAAATAGAAGTTATCGCAGAAACACACAAAGGCAATTACACTTTGTCCTGTTGTGTCCCTATGAGTTAGCATTGACTCGATGTCAATGAGTTTGTTTGATTGTTTTTAACTCCATGGGAATAAGGTGTGACAGTCTGTTTCCATAAACAATACAGCTGTGAAAGCTGCAGGAGCTGGTTCTTCCTTATGTAATAGGGTGGCCATGAATCTGCATCAAGCCGATGGTGCACAACATTACCATTTGGACATTGCTGCCCAGCACTCCCTACTCACCCCAAGATAGCCAATGAGTCAGCAGAGCTACTTCTGAGTCATGGGAGTCCACAGCTGATCTACCAATAATTGTGGGCCACCATCTCATAATTAATTTTGTGTCTTCCATGTTCCATTTTGCATTGCCTCAACACAATCTTTGCTGTGGCAGACATCCTGGCAAGGGAATCCTAAATTGCCCACTTTGTGCCAGTTCCCCATCGACTTCAGAGAGGGCTATTTCGTTTATCAAAAGGACCTTATGCTTCAAAATTATCTAGCTGTGTGGTTTCTGATTATGCTTTTTAATTAGCATCTTGATTTTGGAAAGCCCTTCACATTAATATCCATTTGCCAATTTGCTACAGCCTGCAGAGACATGACCATATTGAGAATATCAACCATGTACCACGTAGAGAAGTATTTCAGCTTTTTTGTCTTTTCCTAAGAACATCCTGGTTTCCTTCTTTACAATACCTGACTTTTCCTCTACCTTATCATATATTTCCAGTTGGAATATTTATGTGCACAATGTGCTCTACACGATTCCTCCATGGTGTATTGGACAGACTGCTGAGGACACACTAAGAGATAAACTCAACAATGATGTGTCCCTGAGAACACATATTGTTGGACAAAATCACACACAGCCATGCACATACCCACATACTACCATGTAGGATATGTCAACACCATGGGTTTCTAACTCCAGCTAACTTCTCTATGTAAATGCAATCCACCTGGCATCATTTGCTGTTTAAATCAACTTCTAAGCAGTGGTTCCCAGCCTTCCTAATGCCATGACCCTTTAACACAGTTCTTCATGCTATCGTGATGACACCCCACCCCCCAAAAAAACTAAAATTATCTTCGTTGCTGCTTCATAACTGTCATTTTGCTACTGTTATGAATCGGGCGACTCCTGTGAGAGGGTCTTCAATCCTGAAAGGGGTCACAAACCACAGGTTGAGAATCACTGCTATAGGGAGTACCCCCTATCAAGAGTTAGGTTTGCAGATACCAGGCAAGAAAAGTTAGACCAAAGTGGTTCTCATGAACAGCAATATTGCAAGGTGCAAATATTGGTCTTTTCTAGTGTTTGGGTAAGAAGAATGATGGAAATCAAAAGACACACAGAAACAGTGCAGTGTACAAAGGGACCATACACATTTCAATATCCACAACCCTGAGACCAGAAGAACTAGATGATGTCTGGCTACCACTACCAACTGATCTGAAAAGGATCACAAGGGACATCCTGAATAGAGTAGCAGAAAAAGGTGGAACAACACTCAAAATCACCAAAGAAACCAAGCTTATTGGTCGGACAGCGAGCGGTGGGACGCCCATAACGATGGTCCTTCACTATCATTCAGGCTTGAAACTGAAGTCAGCTTTGTGGTAGAATAACCAACCATTTACCATCAGAAGAATGGCATTTAAACAAGGTGAGAGGGCTAGGAAACACCAGGAGGAAGTGAGGTAAGGGATGTTACATTGGGGGAATTGCAACATTGCGTTAAAGTAAAAGTGTATGAAGTATTGAATGTAAAATTGACGATCCACTCCATAAAAATTTGCCGACATCACAGTAAAGAGCTACAAACAAATGAAATCAGCCAGAGTGTATGAAGAAGAACCAAGTTATATACCGAAGGACAACGGTAAGGGGGCTGTCTATTTCTTATTGTAAGTGATGCTAGTGAAACGATAATAGATTAATTTCTTTGAGGTAACAGAAATGAACCTGCTAACTGCATGGTCTACAGACAGAGAAAATATCTTTAAAAAATAAGGGTTAAATAAAAACCTCTTCAGACATACAAAAGCTTGAAAGATTTCTTCACCAGAAATCCTATACTATTATTCATTTCCATCCAGTGGATTGGGATTCATGGTGAGCTTGCAGGGCAGAGTCGAACTGCTTCTATGGGTTTCTGAGACAGTAAACCTTTACAGAAGTGGAAAGCCTCATCTTTCTCTGGTTTGAGTGGCTAGGAGGTTTGAACTGCTGATCCTGCAGTTAAAAGCACAAGGCATAACCCACTATACTAGCAGGGCTCCCTTCCTGTGGAGTTCATGTCGACTCCTAGTGACATGATAAGACAGGTTAGAACTGACTGTGAGTTTCCAAGACGATAGCTCTTGAAGATAGTAGGAAGCTACATCTTCCTGCCCCCTGCACTTTAAGACATGTTACAGGATGTCATTCAAGCAAAAGGAAAATTACATTACAGCATGGAAATACAGATTGACACAAAGGAGTGGAGAGTACAAGAAATTATAACTATATAATAAATATATAAGTACTTGTTCATATTGCTTAAAAGGGATAAGTAGATAACTGATCTCAAATAAATATAGGGAGTTCTGGTGGTGTAGTAGTTAGGGGTGGGTCAGCCATGCAGTGAGAGAAAGAGGGGGTTTCCCACTCCTGTAAAGAGTCACAGTATCAAAACCCCACAAGGGAAAGCTCTACTATGTCCCAGAGGTTTGGAAAGAATTGGCATGATTCAGTGGCAGTGAATTTTGGGGGGAGTTTTTTAGTTTAAAACCAATTTGGTAACTAGCCTTTTGGCTAAGATCAGGTATAAATAAATGTGGTAACAATGATTTGAAGTAGTATCTGATAAATTCCTTTTGTCCTGAATATATAACCCACTGTCATGGAGTGGACCCTATGTAAGGTTTCAAAGCTGTAAATCTTTAGGGGAGCACACAGTCTCATTTTTTTATCCACCAAGCTGGTGTGTACTGCTGACTTAGGGGCTAGCAGCCCAACATTTTTGTCTTAGCATGACCATCCTTAGGGTGTATGAAGTGCTATCACCTGTTCAGAGGAAAACAAAGTCTAATTAAAAAGCAAGCAATGAGTGAGGAGAAACTAGTCACCATATAAGCAATTCGTTAACATGCTATGTGATACAATTCTCTTGGAGGACAATTTGACAGAATCTAAAATAAAATTTTAATAGACTTACTCTTTAATAAAACAAGCAATTCCTTTATGAGTACTGTACTTTTCCTAGAAAATTACTGCTCAAGAGTATAAGTAGAAATGAGACGGATGTTTTCCAAAACATTGTTTATAACAGCAAAACACGGGATACCACTGATGTGTCGATCAATAGAACCACAATGAATAAATGATGGTGCCTCCATCCCTCATATTATTCTCAACTGTAATGCAGTAGTTAAAATTAATTAATTACGATGTGCCCTGGCATTTAATGAACTGCGAGCCTCATTTTGAGATGCAGACACTGAGTAGCAGAACAAATGCACAATGTGATCTTAAAACAAAATAAAGTTCTATATTTGTATATGTACCAAAATATACAAAGCCCACTTTCAATGATCTGGAGTGACACACACCAAGTTTCCTGCAAAAAGGAGAGAGTGGGTACACATAATTGTGGAAAGTACCTTTACTTTGATGCTGTATGCTTTGTTTTGATAGCTTTACTGAATACAATTCCCATAACATAAAAACCATACATTTGAAGTACATAATTCAATGGTTGCTAGTATATTCACAGAATTGCTCAACCATAACTGCAGTCAATTTTAAAACATCTCATCCTCTTTTACCCATTAACAGTTATTCCATAGTCTCCCTCAATCTCCTACCCCCATGCCAAGCCTCTAAAAACCATCAATCAACTTTGTCTCTTTGGAATATTTCATGTAAATGGAATCCTATAATAGGTGGTCCTTTATGTTGGGTTTCTTTCACTTAACATAAGGTTTTCATATTACATCCATGTATCAGTAAATCATCCCTTCTTACTGACAAATAATATCCCATTGCATGAATATATCCCCTTTGATTGATCTATTGATGGATAGATCTGTGATGAATAAAACTTCCCACTTTTTTTACTCTTCTGAATAATGCTGCTATGGACATTTGAGTGTAAGTTTTTTTTTTGGTTTTGTTTTGTCTGAAATGAGTTTGCGTGTTACAGAAGAATGTAAATTAGCTTCAATTTTACTTTTCCTCCTTGTAGAATCACCCTGAGCAGTGTTTCAGGCTGATGGGTAAGGAATCCGAAGGGTAGATGTAAGATTTGTGAGTATACACTGCATTTTTAAATTCAATAATTTTTAAATCGAGAAGGTATTATGTATTACTGGTATAAAAATAAATCTTCAATAAACAATCCTTGCTACCTCATATGTAATATATATGTATATGGTAGGAACTATTATTATCTACATTTTTACAGATGAGGAAATTAAGCTTAGGATGGTTAAATGAAACACCCTAGGTCACAGTTAGTAAAGGAGAGAACTCAGAGTCAAAACACGGCTGTTTCCAAACCCAGAATCATTACATCACACTGCCAATTCTAAATGCAATCACGACAGTGAAGTATTATGCTCATGAAATAAGAATAGATTTATGATCAGTTCCATAGTGATGCTGGAAAGGGTATGTTTGTGGGTTGGTTAGAAGCATATTAGTTTGTTGAGCCTTCCATAGCCATCTTTGATCAGAATGCAAGTGTCCAAGTGTTCATGCATCAGCTGGAATTGTGATGGACAGGGGAAACCACCATAAGTCCCTGCGGTATATAGGCATGTTCAAGATTTCTAATAGGTGACTTAATATTCCTGCCAGGGCATGTCACCGATACATAGTTAAACCCTTTCTTCCCCCTTGTATTAGACTATTCTGGCTCCTCAGACAATGATCCAGTATCTACTTGATCCATATTTTACTTGTTTGAATCAGGTGCAACTGACTATCATAAAAATCTTAGCAATATTCCCAGACCAGAAGACCTCAAACGGGGATTTGGCCGCACCCAGGCTTACATGAGTAGGCATCTATCTACTCAGTGGTTCTCAATGAGTATAAAACATTTATCTTTTCTGGAATAGTGTTATTTCATGTGGAAAACAATGTGCCCAGTTGGCTTCAATGACATCATGATGCAGCAGTTGTGCTGTATATACTGTTGCAGATGTAGAAGCTCCAATATCCTGATAGCTAGAAGTTCCTGTTTCTGTACACAACAGCTAACCTCCACCAGAGTGAGCTTGCCAGAGATGCAGGTGGAAATGTGTGGGCCATGTTCTTCTTGTAAAAGGATCACGTCTACCTCAGCACTGGACAGGTCAGCCTTAAGTACATAAAGCCGATGTTAGGTCAGGATCAAAGCTGAGAAAATGTGTTTTAATAGCTTTATTTTGAACTCATTTCCATGGAGTTGACTCCCACTCAGAGTGACTCTGGATGTTTTGGTGTTAGGTGCCATTGAGTTGATCCAACATGTAGTGACCCAGTGTATAACAGAGCCAAATCCTGCGTAGTCCTGGGCCATCCTCACCATGGTTTTTACATTGGAACCTCCTTGTGATGGTTACATATTCTCCTGTCAACTTGAATGAAAGGGTATTCGTGAATTTGATCATAGCCAATAATACCTCCGTGTGGGCATGGCCTTCCCTTGAGGCTTCTGGGAACTCCTGTCTTCCTCCTTGCACGTGGGGCATGCACTGTCCTTGATATTCCTGTGTATAAGTCACATGGAGCCACATTGATGCAGCCAGAGCGCTGTCGCTGGAGGCGCCGCATGGAGCCCTCTGCCAGTGAGGAGATGCTTCCATAAGACGTTTCACCCACTGGCCTGTGATATTCCTGCTTTTGGCATCAGTGTATGTGCTGCATATGTCTGTAGAAGAATTGATGGACTAGCATTGAACACATCTGCTAATATCAAACTTATGGGCTGGTCTTGAACGTACGGACTTGATTTGCACGGGGCCAGGATGTTTTCTTAATATACCATTACTCTTGGATATAAAGCTCTCTCTCACACACATATGACTATCTCTGGATTTGTTTTTCTACTCAATCCTGACTAACACACCACTATTGCAGCCACTGTGCCAAACCGTTTGGTTGAGGCCTTTCCTCTTTTTCACTGTCCTTACACTCTATCAAGCATACTGTGTTTCTCCAGGGACTGGTCTATTCTGAAAACATGTCCAGAGTAGGCAAGATGAAGTCTTTAGGGCAGCAGTTCTCAATCTGTGGCTCGCGACCCCTTTGGGGGTCAAAGGACCCTTTCACAGAGATTGCCCATGATCATTGGAAAGCATAAATCTCTGATGGTCTTAGGAATTGAGACACTGCTCCTCTGCCCTTCTCCAGGTGGATCTACCACATGCAGATCTGCTGTCATAGGAGTACCCGTGCTACACCATGTTCAAGACAACATTTCATTGATTTGTAATTCAAAATAAATATTTCACAATATGTAATTACATATTGTTTTTGGATGAATCCCTATGCTTTCATTATGCTCAATTTGTGAAAATAAACATACATCCTGAATAACTGTTATTTACATTACAATTCCTAATAGTAGCAAAATAACAATTATGAAGTAAAGAAAATAATTTGTTGGTGGGAGGGGTCACCTCAACATGAGGAACTATAATAAAGGGTCATGACATTAGGAAGGTTGAGAGCCACTGGTTTAAGGGGCATTCTGGTTGTACTGTATAACAGACTTAATATACTGCACAAACAACAAACAATTACCATTTATTTAACTTTTATCCCTAATCATTTTTGGTAATTGTTCACTGCTCTGGCGGAAAGTTCTAGCATAATGCTGAACAGCAGCTGTGCTGGGAGGCAGCTTTGTGTAATTTCTGATTTAAGAGTAAATACTTTCAGTACTTTTCAGGTAAGTATGGAATCTCCTTTACTTTTGGGTGTAGATGCCTTTGAGCAGGTAATGACACGTCACTTCTCTTCCTAGATAGTTAGGATAGATAGGCTATTGTATAAAGTTATAAAGGGGTGGCAAATATTATTGAGGTGTTTTCTCCCATTTTAAGTAAGTAATGATATTTTTTCTTCATAAATTTTTCTGTGTCAATTTTTTTTTCTCTGTGATGAATGACATTACTTCCTTCTCACAATCAACCTTGAATTCCTGGGAGTAAAACCAACTTGGCAATATGCAATGATTTTTTATATCATGTAGGATTTAGTTGGCTAATATTTTTTATTAAATTTTACATTTATAAACATGGGTGAGATTGAGTTGCAAATTTTCATAGAGTCCTAGTCAAGTTCTATTATTTAAATGACTCAAAATGTGTTCATGCTTTTGCTTTCCTCTGCAAGAGTTTGGGGAAGATTGGAATGATATTTTCCTTGAAGGTCTGGTAGAACCAGCTTTTCTCACTCTGTGGACTGACCTGGTGTTTTCTTTGTAGGAACAAATTTAACTACTGGCTCATTTTCTTTAATGGTTATAAGGCATACGTCAGAGTTATATGTTTCACTATACTTATTCAACTGCTGAGCAAATGATTCAAGAAACTGGACTAGGACTGAGCCCCGGTGGCATAAGTGGTTGAGTGCGGGACTTCGGCCCACGGGCTTGGCGGTTCAAATTCAGTGGCGGCTCTCAGGAGCAGCGCTGGGTAGCGCCAACGACCACCAGAGGCAGTGATGCGCCCCCCCCCCCCCCAAAAAAAAAAAAGAATGAAAGAAACTGGGCTATCTGAAGAATAACAAGACACTTGGATTAAAGGAAGAGTCATTAACAACCTGTACTCTGTGGATGACACAGAATGCTTGCTGAGAAAAAAGGGGCATTTGTTTAACGATGAGGATCAAAGGCAACCATCGTCAGTCTGGATTATAATGGAATGTGACGGAAACAAAAATTCTCACAACTGGACCAATAGGCAAATGGAGAAAATATTGAAGTTGTCAAGAATTTCATTTAACCAGAATCCACAATCAATACCCATGCCAAAAAGCAGAGATGACACTTTGAGGATGTAGATACACCTGACTCATACCATGATATTTTAAATTGTCTGATATGTATGTGAAAGCTGGACAATGAAGAGCAAAGAAAATGTGTTGCTTCCAAAATGTTGGTGTTGGTAAAAAAAAAAAAAAAACTGCCAGAAGAACAAACAAATGTGTGTGAACAAGTGCAGCTGGAATGCTTCTAAGAAACTAAAGGAGTCTGCTTTCATCTCAGACACTTTCAGTATGTTCCCAGGACTCAAAAATGATGACTCAGATACCAACTCAAAGCGATCCTATAGGATAGGGTAGAATTGCCAGCTCTGAGTGTCTGAGACTCATAGACATTCCCATCTTTCTCCCTCAGACAGCCTGGTGGTTTTGAACTGCTGACCTTGCAGTTAGCAACCTAAAGCGCAACCACGATGGACCTTGGGAAAGGACATCATGTTTGGTGAAGAGAAAAGTGAGCTAAGAAGGTGAAGTCCCTCTAGCCTGACACTGAGCCTACCAATAATGACCTCCAACAGAGGAGCGAGTGTGTGAATGGTGCAGGCTGGGCGAGACTTTGCTCTGTTGTCCGAAAGGTCCCTATGGGATGGAAGTGATGCAGAGGTTCCTCACAACAACAGCTGGTTCATTTTATTGAATGGTCATGCGATTACAAGGTCGCCTTTAATAAGTGCAATTTTCTAAGAATGTATCCAATTTTAAAAAAACTAGAGCTTTTAATGTATTGCCATAACAATCTTTTTTTTTTTTTTTTTTTGGTTTTTGTGGGCATCACTGCCTCTGGTGGTCGTGGGCGCTATCCAGCTGCCACTGGATTTGAACCGCCAAGCCCTCGGGCTGCAGTTCCGCACTCAACCACTTACGCCACCAGGGCTCAGCCCACCATAACAATCTTTATATTGCCTTTACATGACCACTAACTTGTTACTCGGGGAGTAGAAGCACCATCCACAGCATCAATCCAAACTCATCCACATGAGGCAGAGGTCAGACAGGCCTTCATTCTCCTGTCTTTCTTTTTATCAATTCTCACACCAGCTGCCCCTCCCAAAATACTTGATATTTCTCTGCTAGGTTTGATAATTGGTTACAATGGCCACAGAGAACTGACAAATTAGACTATAATGGGATTTATTTATTTATTTTGGAAGTAAGTTTTGGAGTACAGTTTTGTCTGGAGCCATGGCTGCTGAAAAGCCTCTGCTGTTGGATCCTTCACTTGCCTCGCACTCTCAGTCTTGGCCTCTGCTCGGGTCCAGCCTCAACTCCCATTAAAGTTAATATTACACCTCTCTCTTCAGCTCCAGGGGAACCTCACTCTGCCAGGTAGCCTCCTGCCCCAATGTGCTCAGCTCTTTTGCTCCATGGGTTGGAAAGCTCACAGAAGTCTCAAAGATCTGCTGCTAGATTTGGTTCTGATGTGACATTAGGCCATGCTTGCCATTGCTTGTCACCATCTCCAGTTGGACCTGTGTTAGGACAGTGCTAGGAGGTTTTCAATGCAGGGACCTTGGGTCCACATGACATACCTCAAATTCCTCCCTCTCTGGGATAAGTTCTTTCTAAACCTAGAAGGATGATAAAACTGACTAAATCCTACAAGGGTTCTAAGCACCTAATTTGCATAGTTCCAGCTTATTTTGCATTAGTAGGCTGTCTAAACCCCTTGATGTACCACAAGCACTTTATTTGCATGCATAGCCTCATCTAATCATTGTTTTGGTTAAAAAAACATTTTAGTGATATAAAATTCACATATCCACAAAGAAATAATAATTTATAAATTATCAAGTGTTCATGAGGAGAGGGAGTGGGAAGAGAGGGGAAAATGAGGAGCTGATAACAAGGGTTTAAATAGAAAGCAAAATTTTTTTGAGAATGATGAGGGCAACAAATGTACAAATGTGCTTGACATAAAATAGATGGATGTGTCGATTTTTATAAGAGTTATATGAGCCCTCAAAAAATGATCAAACTATATAATAAAAATAAATTATATTTATATATTCAAAATATGTACACATCATACACTTTCTTTATCAAGTTACTTTTCAAAAGAGTTGTGCATATATCATCACACTCAGTCCTAGTTCACCCTACCCCCTCCCGCAATCATTATTTGCTCCCCAATTCTCCTCCCCACTCACTCATCCCTAACAAACCATTGAATCAGTTATTGTCTCTATGCATCCACTCCTGTGATCCATAAACTGGAAAACCAACAGAAATAATTTCAAAAGAAACCGAAAGAAAACATAAAGGTAAATATAAAAATAAAGAGTAAGAAAGAAAAGATAACAGAAATAATTACTTAAGCAAAATAGAAAATTTCTGTTGTGGAGCAAGCAAGAAATATTTAAACCAAGAGGAACTTTGAGTTGAGTCAAGGGAGAGGTCAATGGACCAAGGATCAAATCTTACCATAGTTCCATTCGCACAGTCACGTTTACAATAATCTTTGTCAGATAGCAAGGCTGTTCTCCCTTGCCGGTGGTCAGAGGAAATCTGCCAGAGGCTTAATCTGGCTAGATAGTCTGCAGATGGATTTGGGGCACCCACTGTGCTCTATACCCTTCTAGAAATGGGGTGGTCACAATTTAAATTCTGCTACTTTTACCTTCATCATAATTGGATTTTGTTATTGTCATCTTTGGATCACACAGGTTGATGTTGTTCTGTATGGACTTTGTTGAAGCATCACTTAAATAGTTGCTTGCTAGAAAACAAGCCCTCAGGACTCTAGACTCTATTCTAATTGATAACCAAGCACTATCTACTTTCTTCACTACACCTTTTTGTAACAACTAGGGTCATGATATAAGAACTAAGTGTTATATATTTATAGGTTTAGTATTAAAGAAGCAGATGGACATTGGGCTTCCACTCAAAGTACTTCCTCAATGAAAGAACATGCTGTTCTATTAAACTGACATACTATGATGCTCACTTTCCAGTCACAATCTCATAAGACAAAGAGGATGCCTAAGCAAATGAGGTAAAGAAAGCTAATGGTGCCTAGCTACCAAAAGAAAGAGTGGCTGGGGTCTTAAAGGCTTAAAGGTAAACTAGCAACCATGTAGCTAAGAAGCATCAAAGCCAACATAGAAGAAGCACACCAGGATGTGTGATCATAAGGTGTTAATGGAATCAGGCATCAGGCATCAAAGGACAAAAAAATCATATCATTGTGAATGAGGAGGAGTGTGAGTGGGGACCCAAAGGCCTTCTTACATCTCCTTACAGACGGATCTCAGGGAGGAGATGAGCCAGTCAGGATACAGTATAGCACTGATGAAACATACAGCTTTTCTCTAGTTCTTAAATGCTCCCCGCCAACTCAATGTCAATTCTACCTTACAAATTGGGCTAGACCAGAGGATGTACACTGGTACAGATAGGAGTTGGAACACAGGACTGCAAGACAGATGAACCCCTCAGGACCAGTGGTAAGAGTGGCAATACTGGGAGGGTGGAGGGAATGTGGGGAAGAAAGGGGGGATCAATTACAAGGATCTACATATAACCTCCTTCCTGAGGGATGGACAACAGAAAAGTGGGTGAAGGGAGATACAATATGTGTATAATATGGCAAAATACTAATAATTTATAAATTATCAAGGGTTCGTGAGGGAAAGGGGGTGAGGATGGAAGGGAAAATGAGGAGCTGATGCCAAGGACTGAAGTAGAAGAAAATGTTTTGATAATGATAATGGCAACAAGCAAAAATGTACAAATGTGCTTGACACAATTGTTGTATGTATATTTTGGGTTAAGAGTTGTATAAGACCCAAATAAAATGATTAAAAAAAAAAGAACTCAGTGTTCTTGGTTTGTGGCTAGAATTAAGTGGGAACCCAGAGTCTATCCAATCATTTAATGGAAGTTGCAAGACCGTGGCTACGAGGGCCTGATGATAGCAATTCATGGCTCTAACAACCTTACCATTATCAGTTTATCTCTGTAGCATCTGTGATTATTTCCCATTTTTTATTCCAAAACGTTTTTGTGCTTCCTGACCATTTCCCCATTCATTAATTTTTACACTATTTTATAAGAAATTCTAAGAAATAACAGTTGGTTGTGTTGAAACTATTATATAATTGACTTATATTTCATTGATTCTTACAGCTTTATCATTTGCTTCTTTTATCTTTTCAAGAATTATTCTGATATACTTTCTCTAATTTCTTAAATTGGGTATTCAGCTAATTAATTCTGAGGCTTCCTTCTTTTCTAATGAAATGTCCTTGCTTTTTTTAAAGAAAAGCCAAATCTTTTATTTAACCACCACATCTCAGTGAAATGTTTTAAATCTGCTAATTTATAAATGTTCATTCATTCCACAAGTTTGGTATTTGTTATTTTGTAATTTTTCAGTTCTAAGTATTTTCTTATCTAGGTTATAATTTGTATCTTTTTGTCTACAAATTGTCTGATATTGCACTATTAATTTCCAAATAACCATGTTTTATGCATATATTTTACGATTGAATTGTAGCTTAATTGTTTTCCAGTTAGAGAAGGTAGTCTGATAGGATATCAAATCTTTGACATTTGACAAGATCAGCCTCAGAGCCTTGCATAGGTTCGATTATTTTTAAAAAATCATTTTATTGTGGGCTCTTACAACTCTTATTACAATCCATACATCTATCCATTGGATGTCAAGCACATTTGTACATTTGTTGCTGTGATAGTCTGGGTAGACTACAGAATCAAATTCATGAGGAGACACTCATATGTATATAAGGGAGAGATTTATACACAAGACGATTTGAACATTAAGAAAACATGCTACCCCAGTTCAGTCCAAGGTCATAAGACCAATATCAGGCCATAGGTTTGATACCAATCTATAAAGTCCTCTTCAGACTCACTAAACACATGCAATAATTTCAAATGCAGAATGATCACAAGCCATTGGGTAGAAATTCTCTGGATCCAGTGGTGTTGTAAGCACCTCAACGCTGACAGGAGCCTCCAGGTGACTTTCTCTAGGTCCAGGTATCTGGTTCCTTCAGGGTAGGTCCAAGTGGCTTCTCTTCAGGGATGTCTCACAAGGAGTCAATGTTGTCAGTCAAGTGTCTCCCAGGGAGTGAGAGTGTCTCCTGTTTCCTAGAAAGTAGTATCAGATTTCTGGGAATTCTCAGACATGCCCACACAGAGGTCTCAATTGCAATCTCCAGATTGAGACTACACTCCATCCCTACACTCTGGAAAGTCAAATTGACACCAGATTAGTGATTGCCCCAGTTGCCCTCATCATTCTCAAAACATTTGCTTTCTACTTAAGCCCTTGGTATCAGCTCCTCATTTCCCCCCTCCCTCCCTGCTCCCCTCACCCTCATGAACCCTTGATAATTTTTTTTACAATATTATTATTTTGTTATATATTACACTGTCCGGTGTCTTCCTTCACCCACTTCCCTGTTGTCCATCCTCCAGGAAGGAGGTTATATGTAGATCCCTGTAATTGGTTTCCCTTTTCTACCCCACCTTCCCTTCACCCTCCCAGTATTGCTATTCTCATTACTGGTATTGAGGGGTCCATCTGTCCTGGATTCCCTGTGCTTCCAGTTCCTCTCTGTACCAGTGTACATTCTTTGATCTAGCCTGATTTTTAAGGTACAATCATGATAGTGGGGGGAGGGAAGCATTTAAGAACTAGAGAAGAGTTATATGTTTCATCATTGCTACACTGCACCCTGTTTGTAAGGGGCTGTCCAGTTGCCTACAAATGGGCTTTGGGTTCCCACTCCATACTCCCCCTCATTCACAATGATATGAGTTTTTGTTCTCTGATGCTTGATACCTGATCCCTTTGACCCCTCATCATACAAGTTCATGTGCTTCTTCCATGTGGACTTTGTTGCTTCTCTACTAGATGGCCATTTGTTTACCTTCAAGTCTTTAAGACCCCAGATGCTATATCTTTGATAGGTGGGCATCATCAGCTTTCTGCACATATTTTCTTCAGGGATTATGTCAGGAAGGTGAACATCATGGAATGCCAGTTTAATAGAACACAGTGTTCTTGCATTGAGGGAGTGCTTGAGTGGAGGTCCAATGTCCATCTTAATACTAAACCTATAAATATGTACACATAGATCTATCTCCCATCATCATATATAACTATATTTACATATGTACATGCCAGTATTTAGATCTCTATAAATGCCCTTTGCTTCCTAGTTCTTTCCTCTATTTCCTTTTACTTTACTCTTGTCCCACTATTATGTTCAGCCTTCATTTGGGTTTCAGTAATACCTCTCGGTTACATTGTCCTAGATCAATCCCTCGCAGGCCTCTTAAATCCTTTTTGCCACTGACTTTGAATGATTTGTTCCCTGATTTGTTAACATCACTTTCCTTCTCTCACCTCCCTCTCTCCCATGTCTCCCCCAACCATCCATCCTGTGGTTTTCTCCTCCAGATTGTTTATCCTGCCTATCTTATCTAGGTAGACCTACAGAGATAATATGCACAAAAACAAGACAGAGAAAAAACAATAAAGAAAACAAAACAATAACAGCAACAACAAAAAACAACGACAAAAAGAAGAGAAGCCTATGAATAGTTCAAGGTCTGTTCATCGACCTTCAGGAGTGTTCTTCTTAGATTCTGATGGGGTGCCATGCCCGGGCGTGACAGTCTATTTTTGGTATTCTCTGAGGACTTCCTTGCTCTGCTCCCCTTGCTGTTCTGTTGCATTCACTTAGTGTTTTGCCAAGCTGTGGTGGGGTCAGATCTTGCGCAATTCCCACACTGTGTCTCCAGTGTTGTCCCCATAGGGTCTGTGAGGGAGGTTGTGTCTCATAATGGCGCTGACCATATGGTCCTCTCTTGTGCACTGGTTACTCTGAGCAGCGATATCATCCTTAAGGCCGGGATGTGCTCCACTCTCTCTTCCTCCCCCTTCACTTCCCATTCCCTGGGCTGTAACTTCAGTGCTGTCGTCTGAAGCAAACTCCTCTGGCATGGAAAGGCAGATGTCCATATAGTTGAGATTGGGGCTGGCTCCTCAGAGAGAGGTCTGATTTTTAAAAATCTTTGTGAGATTATAGTCAAACTTTAACAAGATACCAACAAAGACATGTTCACTAACTAGACATTTCCCTAGAGATCTACTATTAGTAGTGCTCATTATCATATAATGTTAATGATGACAGAAAGCCTCATCTTTGTCTCCAAGAGCAGCTTTTGGGTTCAAACTGCTAACCTCGTGTTTAGCAGCTTACTGCATAACCCACTAAGCCACCAGGGATCCCAACACAATATAATAGCGCAAAATAATGAGAAGAGCTCTGTGTTTGGATTTCAAGCCAGGACACGCCTTCTTAGGAGCTAAATCATCTTGGGTGAACTACATAACCTGTCTGAGCCATGGGCTAATCACCTGTTAAACAAACCATTTGGACTAGAGAGCATAATGGTGACCTCTTGAAGTTCTGGGTGTCTTATATCAGAATATCCACTCACTGCCTGAACTTGTTCTTGGGAAGTCTCACCTTCAGTAGGATTTGCAAACACCCAAGGTGGTTCTTCCACCCACAAGGCGCATCATTTGTAGATCAATTCATTGGCTTTAGCACTGCTTCCTTCTGCACTCCAGGCAAACAAACAAATGAAAACCAACGACACCCCAAAAGAAATTAAACTCACTGCAACCGAGTGAATTGTGATTTATAATAACTCTATAGGACCGAGTGGATTTCTGAGGCAGTAAATCTTTACAGGAGTAAACAGAACACCCTCCTCTGCCTCCCATCTTCCTGCTAGTTTCTCCTTTTAAGAAGTATGCGAGGTGGGAAGGGGATCTGGGAGACGGACAAGCATGTGAGACATTTTTTTCACTGTTTCAGAAAGGTGAGAGCTTAATGTCCAGAAATTTGAAAGCGGGAGGAAAGTCTGCACTACAGACTGGCAGAATATGAGAGACAGATTTGACCTCCTTCACAATGTTTTTGCAACTTGGCTCAGAGCATTGTTATGACTCAACCGCTCTGTGCTTGCCAGGGCTCATACAAGAATTGTCTGTATTTGGGTACCAGACCTGGAACAGGGAGTCCGTGGCTGAGTGTCAGATTCAGGTGTTTCTGATAAACTCTGAATAGACTTCTTTATTAGAGCTTTTGATAAACAGGAATTTGTTTAGAAGAACCAAAACATCCTGTGAGTAAACCATGTACCGTATATCGTACAAACCTGTTACCAGGCATGTACTCCCATTCGATCGCAATAATGAAGAGTGGCAACAATCTGGGTCACAGTCCCCTCACTCAACCAAACTCGCTGCCATTGAATCTATGCTGATTTTCAGTGACATTATAGGACAGGGTCGAACTGTCCCTGCACTTTTCTGAGACACTAACTCTGCATGAGAGCAGACAGCCTTATCTTTCTCCTGTGACTTATAGCACCATCTCAAAAACAAATTCATGCTATCACGTCTAGTCTGACTCACCGTGACCCTACCAGACAGGGTAGAACAGTCTGTTATGGGTCTCCAAGACAGTATCTCCCTATAGGAGTAGAAAGTCTTGTCTTTCTCCCACAAATCAGCCTCAGTGTTGTCTTTTCAGTGTGTGCATTGGCCCTGAATAGCTGCACATAATCCCCATGTCTACGAGTTCCCATGCTGGTCTCCAACACTTAATTACTTCTATCTTGGAGAAGAGATTATCTCCTCCATTTTTTTCTCACTGGACAATTTGTAATTTAAAAGATTATTTCTTTAAAGACAAAGAACCACATATTATGGAGTGTTTGATAGTATATTGTTATTCATTCATTTCTTGAGATGGGCTGTGTAATACATATATAATATATACCTTTTTAAAAATCATCTTATTGGGGGATCTTACAACTCATAACTTCCCATACATCAGTTGTCTCAAGCATCTATAGTATATTTCTTTTTTAATCATTTTATTGGGGGCTCTAGTACATTTCTGTAAAAACAAACAGAAAACCTTCCAGATTTCTTTTCCTTCAAATCTAAATAGTGGTCTGAGTGGCTTAATAAAAGACAGCCAGAAAGAGGTGGAAGAGTTCAATTGAAGTGGACTTGGAGTCTTTAGTGCCAAACAAATTTATCTCAAAAAGAAAATCTTCCTTTAAGAAAGACTTATTAATGCGGTTGTTGTTTCTCTTTATTTTAACAAGAATATCTGTAAGCCCTATAGCTGTAAGTCCTGGCTATGTCTCAGACATATTCTGTCCTTGCACTTCTATACCCACTTCACAGATGATCCTAGATATTGTGTCACATGCTAAGGCTGTCTTGCTTCAGAACTGAGCCTTTGTCTACAACATTAGTCTGCCCTGATCCCCATTTGCGCACTCTTGGGGCTGCCCAGGTGTTTTCCAGGGAGAGGAGTTTCATCCATTGATGCCAGACAATGATTCATTCTCATAATTCAAGGAAGGCAAATCTAACTCGTGGAAGAGCTATTATAGAAAATTCATATAAACTCTTGTCCTATCTTCCTTTCTGCCTTCATTTCCATTTATTCTTAACAATGGCTGGTAGCAGCTGTAGATTGAGATGGAAAAGTCCTTAACTCTTTTGTGCCCCATCACTGGTAGCCTACTGGTTATGAGTTGGGCTGCTAACCTCAAGGTCATTAGTTGAAAATCATCAGATGTTCTGTGGGATGTTGCCAGGTGAGGCTTCCTACTCTAGTGAAGGTTTATAGTCCCAGAAGTCCACAGGGGGCAGTTCCACTCTGTTCTATAGGGGGTTGATTCAAAATTGACTCCAGGGCAGTGAGCTTGGTTTTCAGTAACTTTAAGAATGCACCTGAATGTATCAACATACCTGGCAGAGAAATATTGTAAAAAATCTCATTTTAGTTAAAAATTTTAACATCTTCTCTCATTTAACCCTTTAACTCTAGCGAGGATATGAACAGATGAACTCATATTTCTAAGATGTGATTGAAAACAGATCCTTTGGCCTGGGAATCTGAAGACTTGGGCTACTAACTGCAAGGTCGGCAGTTTGAAATCACCAGCCACTTCTCAGGAGAAAGATGAGATTTTCTGCTCTCGAAAAGAGTAATAGTCTTGTAGTGGCACAAGCACAATTCTAATGTGTGGTATAGGGGTGCCACGAGTCGGCATCAACTCATGACAGTGCGTTCAGTTTTTCGGTTTGGAGTCCTATATCAGGGTTTAGATTCTGAAACATTACATTTGTTGGGTTGTGGTGCCAATATTGGGTAAGTGTCTCCGAAAAGGTCAGTGCTTGAAACCTAATAGGAGCTCCGTAAAATAAAGACCCGGTGGTCTGTTCCATAGACATTTACAGTCTCAGAAGTTTTATGTAGACGTCACTATGAATCATAATTGGTTTTGGTAATTTTGGCTTTGTGGAAAGCTGTAGTGTACAGTGGGAGCCCTAAATCTATTTTGAGTCTAGACTTACATTCCCTGTCCATTTGAATACATTCTGACCATTAACCACCACCAACAAAAAAGTGGTAGGCTTGCCCTCAGGCAGAGTGGAGACTATAAACCTCTCCCCCTCCTAGCCCTGGGAATGGGGAACTAGCCAGGGCGGTTCCTCTCAAATTGTAGCACTCGTGGCTGTGACTCAGGGCTGTATGGTCAGGAGTTACACCCTGACCTTCCAGGAGCCAGTTGATCAAAGTTCCAGAACCAGTCAGGTGCACTTTTGAAATCTGCGACTATGCACATATCCCATTCATTGTCCCTTCCCTTCCCTGCAGTGCCATTGTCAAGGGTGATGACTTTGACCAGAGAAAATCATGATTTAGAGATACTTTCTTTTGTTTGGCCTTGGATTCTTTGGACACTATTTTCACTTCAGAAGGATGGTCTCCTTCATCTGCATAACTTATCTTGGTTTTCTCTTATTTCTTGTGAAGGCTAAATAAAGGAATCTCTGTATGTCAGTTTCGGACATACAGCACCCCTTCAAAAACTAAAGAGCAGTTCCAATGGTGGATCTGTCAAAAACTACCCTGTAATGGTAGGCAAATACAAGGAACCATGATGAATGTCTGCTTCCTTGTGCATGACAGGGTGATAGTACTTGCCTTTCAAAAACAAACAAAAGATCAGCCGAGCAAACCAAATTCCTCCGTGCAGTCAATGCCTACTTGCAACAATCCTGCAAGTCAGGGTCGAACTGTGTTTCTGAGGCTGTGACTCTTTATGGGGAGTTGAATGTGCACACTTTGTCCTGCAATACCTGCCTTACAGTGAATGCTATGAGAGGGAGCCTGTTATTAGGAATTGCTTTGTAAATTCCAAAGTACTCTACAAACATATAAGGGAATATTAGTCTCCACCTGTCCATTAGAGGAAAGGAAGAAAAAGGTTCAAAAGGTCAACCGTAGCAAGAAGGAGACTTAGCAAAAAATTATTTATTTTTAAGGAGACTTAGAGTAGCGTCCAAGGACACCAAAGATTGAACCACAGGTAAGAACGGGCCTTTCGAGGGCATAAAGGGGAGCTGATATCAGGGAGCTCAAGGAGAAAGGAAATGTTTGGAAACTGACTGTGGTAGCTCAATGTGACTGTTATATCTGTAAGAGTTTCTAATGTGGGGGCTGGGGGGTGGGGAGGGAGAATGTGCCTCTCCCAAATGGTTTCCCTCCATCTAAGCCTTGGGGAGGGGGGGAACTACAGATCCAAACTGGGGCTCCAGCTGGATCTATGCTGTAGTCCAAGCTTCTGATATTCAAGAGACTATTCTGGGGTCTCATCTCAATCTCAACTGAGTACCCCATTCTTAGAGGAGAAGGAGCAAGAGGATGACGTGATCCCCTGACGCCAAGGAAGCCAGGGACTTGATTCATGGTGGCTGGTCCGGCAAGCAGCGAGCAGACTGCATGCCACCGTGGTTCGTGCAGTGAGTTACTGCAGTGGAAGGAGAGATGGAAGTCAGAGGGGAATGCAGATTCCTGTGTGAAGATCGGATCAGCCCAGTTCGTCAAAGTCAAAGCTGAGTTAGAGCAGAAATTGCTTTCTGGGTAGCCCAGCCAGTGCCTAGCAAAGCGTGAGACCTCACTCAATACAATGTGGTGCTGATGGGGAGTGCCCTTGGTCTCGTTTCCTTTCTCTCTGTGACTCTACGGACAAAAGTGTCCGGAAAAGAGCATGAACAGAAAGGGTGCAGACATTAACGGTATCCTGGGAGGCCCCACTACTAGATTCCTTCTCGTAGTCCTTCCCGCTACCTCCATCCCCCCACTCCCCCACCCCCTCACCCCCTATCGACCTCAAGTCGGCTGGAGCTGGAGAAGGTTTCACTTCCGCCTGGTTGCAGGAACCACAAGTCCCAGATTAGGTCGGAATTAGAATAATCACAGTCAAAATACACCCAGACGCTCTCACACAACGAGGCGCGTGCAGCCCCGGCCCTGGGGCGCACGTGAGCCGACGCCCCGCGCACCCAGCCTTGCCGATAGCCAGAGCATCCTTGGCGCCTGCCACAAAAGCAACCTCCTCCTCCTCCTCCTCCTCCTCCTCCTCCTCCTCTTCCTTCTCCTCCTCCTGCTGCTGCTGCTGACACTGCCGCCGCAGCTGCCTTGTCTCCCATCCCCGTTAGTCCTCCTCCTTCCTCCCTCCGTTCTTGCTCCTCCTCCCCTCCGTGGCTCCTCCTGTCCGGAGGCGAAGGACAGAACCCTAGGCAGCGCTTCCCCTTCGCCCGGGCCTCCGAGAGGTTGAAGCAGGTCGGTGTGGGGTGCGCTTTGTTGGGGACTACTGGGGCGCCGCTGGCGCCCGGAGCGCCGCCAGGGCTTGGGGAGGATCGAAGAGAGACTCTGTCTCAGTTTGGGGTCTCCCTCTGAGAATGGATTGGGGGCGACCGGGTGAGACAGGGGCTCAGTCTTTACACCAGTTCGCGGTCGGTCCCCGGGGCTTCGTGGCAAGAGAACACCGAAGCTGCCCAGACGCTTGCCCCCGCCTACCCCAAAGCTCTCTTTCTTTGAGCCCCCACTTCTCTGGGCTGAGCTCTTTCTTTGGGGAGCTCAGGGATGCGGGTGGTGGGGAGAGATGGATGGAGCAGATCCAGCGGGGCACCTGGGTGCAAAGGGCTTTGTTATA